>CM059450.1:25094174-25201524 GCA_030390025.1 Squalus acanthias | reverse complement strand
AGAGAGAGAGAGAGAGAGAGAGTGGGACTGGGGAGAGAGAGAGTGCGAGAAGCAGAGAGAGAGAGAGAGGGACTGGGGAGAGAGGGGCTGGAGTGCAAGAGGGACCGGGTGAGCTGGGAGTCTCGCTGTGTTAGCTTTATTTCCCAGGCTGGGAACCATTGTCCTGAGTGTTGGGTATTCCTTGCCTGATGGTCTTTTATTTTCCTCTGTTAGGTATTTCTGGGAAGAGCCAGCTACTCTTTGCTCTGGTGTTTACCACCCGATACCTGGACTTATTCACCACGTTTATCTCTGTCTACAACACCACCATGAAGGTAAGACTGGGACAGCAGGTATAGGAGGAGGCACTCAATGGACAGCTGCTGAAGGCTGTGGATCAACCAAGATATAATTTCCTTAAAGTGCAGGTGCAGGGAGATAAAGCCAACATGTTGGGTTTTGCAAGAGTAAAGAAGTCCAGATTAGTTTGAGAACCCATTGATTAGCTCACAGTACTGGCCGCAGTTTGGGCGCTGCTTTATATAGAAAGCAGATTAAGGCTATTCACCTGAATAATGCCAGTGATGAAATCTGTAGTTATGGTTACGGTTGGCAGCGCTCAAAGTAGAAGTGTCACCCGGTCCGGATGGGATGCATCCTAGGTTGCTGAGGGAAGTAAGGGTGGAGATAGCGAAGGCTCTGGCCAGAATCTCCCAATCTTCCTTGGATATGGGGGTGCTGCAGATGTTGCAAATGTTACACCCCTGTTCAAAAAAGGAGAGAGAGACCCGGCAACTGCAGGCCAGTCAGCTAACCTCGGTGGTGGGGAAACTTTGAGAGACAATAATCCGGGACAAAATTAATTGTCACTTAGAAAAATATGGGTTAATAAATGACAGTCAGCATGGATTTGTTAAAGGCAAATCATGTCTGACTAACTTGATTGAGTTCTTTGATGAAATAACGGAGAGGGCGGATGAGGGCAGTGCAGTTGATGTTGTGTATTTTGACTTTCAAAAGGCATTTGATAAAGTACCACATAATAGATTTGATAGCAAAATTGAAGCCCATGGAATTAAAGGGGCAGTGGCAGCGTGGATACAGAAAGCAGAGAGTAGTGTTGAACGGTTGTTTTTCACTCTGGAGGGAAGTGTGCAGTGGAGTCCCCAGGGTCGGTACCAGGACCGCTGGTCTTTTTGATATATAATAATGATCTGGACTTGGGTATACAGGGCATAATTTCAAAGTTTACTGACGACACAAAGCTTAGAAATGTAGTAAACAGTGAGGAGGATAGTAACAAGGAAATGGCAGAGCAATTAAACAAATACTTTGGTTCTGTCTTCACGGAAGAGGACACAAATAACTTCCCAGAAATGCTAGGGAACCAAGGGTCTAGTGAGAAGGAGGAATTAATGGAAATTAGTATTAATAAAAAAAGTGCTAGAGAAATTAAGGGGACTGAAAGCCGATAAATCCCCAGGGCCTGATAATCTGCATGCCAGAGTACTAAAAGAGGTAACCATGGAAATAGTGGATGCATTGGTTCTCATCTTCTAAATTTCTATAGATTATGAGCACAAAGTAGCAAAAAATATAAAAACGGATTGTAAAAGCTTCTATAGGTACGTGAAAAGGAAAAGACTGGCGAAGGTAAATGTAGGTCCTTTACAGTCAGAGACGGGAGAATTTATAATGGGGAATGAGGAAATGACAGGGAATTTAAATAAATACTTTGTTTCTGTCTTCACGGAGGAAGACACAAAAAACCTCCCAGAAATACAAGAAAACCAAGGGTGTGGCAACAATGAGGAACTTAAAGAAATTATTATTAGTAAAAAAAACAGTACTAGCAAAATTAATGGGACTAAAAGTCGATAAATCCCAAGGACCAGATGACCTACATCCTAGGGTTTTGAAAGAGGTGGCCATTGGATAGTGGACGCATTGGTTGTCATCTTCCAAAATTCTATAGATTCTGGAACGGTTCCTGCAGATTGGAGGATAGCAAATGTAACCCCGCTATTTAAGAAAGGAGGGAGAGAGAAAACAGAGAACTACAGACCTGTTAGCCTCACATCAGTAGTTGGGAAAATGCTGGAATCTATTATAAAGGATGCAATAACTGGGCACTTAGAAACTAATAGTAAGATTAGGCAGAGTCAACATGGATTTATGAAAGGGAAATCCTGTTTGACAAACCTATTGGAGTTCTTTGAGGATGTAACTAGTGGAGTAGACAAAGGGGAACCGGTAGATGTGGTGTATCTGGATTTTCAGAAGGCCTTCGATAAGATCCCACACAAGAGGTTGGTGAACAAAATTAGGGCACATGGAATTGGGGGTAATATACTAGCATGGATTGAGAATTGGTTAACAGACAGAAAACTAAGAGTAGGGATAAACGGGTCTTTTTCAGGATGGCAGGCTGTGACTAGTGGGGTACCGCAAGGATCGGTGCTTGGGCCCCAGCTATTCACAATCTATATCAATGATTTGGATGAGGGGACTAAATGTAACATTTCCAAATTTGCTGATGATACAAAGCTAGGTGGCAGTGTCAGTTGCGAAGAGGATGTGAAGAGGCTTCAAGGGGATCTCGGCAGGCTCAGTGAGTGGGCGAGAACATGGCAGATGGAATATAATGTGGATAAATGTGAAGTTATCCACTTTGGTAGAAAAAACAGAAAGGCAGAGTATTTCCTAAATGGTGAAAGATTGGGGAATGCAGATGCTCAAAGGGACCTGGGTGTCCTTGTACATGAGTCACTGAAAGTGAATGTGCAGGTGCAGCAAGCCATTAGGAAGGCAAATGGTATGCTGGCCTTCATTACAAGAGGATTTGAGTACAGGAGTCAAGAAGTCTTACTCCAATTATATAGGGCCTTGGTGAGACCACACCTGGAGTACTGTGTATAATTTTGGTCTCCTTACCTAAGGAAGGATATACTTGCCATAGAGGGAGTGCAACAAAGGTTCACGAGATTGAGGATGTTTCCCCTGGCTGGGGGGTCTAGAACGAGGGGTCACAGTCTCAGGATACGGGGTAAGACATTTAGGGCTGAGATGAGAAATGTCTTCACTGAGGGTGGTGAACCTGTGGAATTCAAGTCACTGAATATATTTAAGAAGGAGATAGATAGGTTTCTGGGCACGAAAGGCATCAAGGGGTATGGGGAGAGAGCGGGAATATGGTATTGAGATAGAGGATCAGCCATGATCATATTGAATGGCGGAGCAGGCTCGAATGGCCGACTCCTGCTCCTATTTTTCTATGTTTCTAACAGACTTCAGGATTACACAGACAGACTGGTGAACTGGGCAGACACATGGCAGATGAAATTTAATGCAGAAAAGTGTAAAGTGATGCATTTTGGTAGGAAGAATGAGGAGAGGCAATATAAACTAAATGGTACAACTTTAAAGGGGGTGCAGGAACAGAGGGACCTGGGGGTGTATGAACACACATCTCTGAAGGTGGCAGGACAAGTTGAGGAGGCTTTTAAAAAAAAAAAACAGCATATCGGATCCTTGGCTTTATTAATAGAGGTACAGAGTATGAAGATATGCTGAACCTTTATAAAACACTGGTTAGGTCGCAGCTAGAGTATTGTGTTTAATTCTGGGCAACACACTTTAGGAAGGATGTCAAGGCCTCGGAGAGGGTGCAGAGAGATTTACTGGAATGGTACCAGGGATGAGGGACCTCAGTTATGTGGAGAGACTGGAGAAGCTGGGGTGGGTCTCCTTAGAGCAGAGAAGGTTAAGGGAAGATTTGATAGAGGTGTTAAAAATTATGCGGGGTTTTGATGAGTAAATAAGGAGAAATGATTTCCAGTGGCAGTTAACCAGAGGACACAGATTTAAGATAATTGGCAAAATCGCCAGGGGGCAGATGAGGAGAAAGTTTTTTTAAACAGCAAGTTGTGATCTGGAATACGCTGCCTGAAAGGGCGGTGGAAGCAGACTCAATAATAACTTTCAAAATGGAATTGGATAAATACTTGAAAGGGAAAAAAATGACAGGGCTATGGGGAAAGAGCCAGGAGTGGGACTAATTAGATAGCTATTTCAGAGAGCCGGCACAGGCATGATGGGCCAAATGGCCTCGTTCTGTATAGTTGGTTTAGTGAGGTGAGAGTGAGGTGGGAGAAGGTTTAGTGAGTGAGAGTGAGGTGGGAGAACATTTAGTGAAGTGAGACGGGAGATGGATTAGGGAAAGACTTGCTTGACCAACCTCCTTGAATTCTTTGAAGAGGTAACAGAAAGAGTAGATGAGGGTAATGCAGTAGATGTAATATTTCCAAGATTTCCAAAAGGCCTTTGATGCCACATAATAGACTAATGAATAAGGTCAGAGAATGCGGAGTCAGGGGATAAGTAGCAGAATGGATAGCTAGCTGGCTTCAGGACAGAAAGCAGAGAGTGGGAGTAAAGGGTAGCTATTCACAGTGGCAGAAGGTGGGTAGTGGTGTTCCACAAGGATCAGTGCTGGGACCACTGTTGTTCACAATTTATATTAACGATTTAGACTTTGGAATCAAAAACACAATTTCTAAATTTGCGGATGACACCAAATTGTGGGGGGGGGGGGGTTAATACTGAGGAGGACTGCAACAAATTACAGGAAGACGTTAATAAACTTGCAGAATGGGCATATAATTGGAAAATTAATTTCAACATAGATAAGTGTGAGGTTTTACATTTTGGTAAGAAAAATAAGGAGGTCATTTATTACTTGGAAAAAAAGAATCTAAATGGGGCAGAGAAGCAAAGGGATCTCTGAGTACAAATACACAAATCACTAAAAGTAGCGACACAGATTATAGTAACAAGGTCATAAAAAAAGCAAACCAAGTACTCGGGTTTATTTCTAGAGGGATAGAATTGAAAAGTAGAGAAGTTATGCTAAACCTGTATCGAACCTTGGTTAGACCACACTTGGAGTACTGCGTACAATTCTGGTCACCATATTATAAAAAGGATATAGAGGCACTGGAGAGGGTGCAAAAAAGATTTACAATGATGATACCAGAAATGCGAGGATATACATATCAGGAAAGGATGAACAGGCTGGGTCTCTTTTCTCTTGAAAAGAGAAGGCTGAGGGGTGACCTAATAGAGGTCTTTAAAATTATGAAAGGTTTTGATAGAGTGGATACAGAGCGAATGTTTCCACTTGTGGGGAAGAGCATAACTAGAGGCCATCAATATAAGATAGTCACCAAGAAATCCAATAGGGAATTCAGAAGAAACTTCTTTACCCAGAGAGTGATGAGAATGTGGAACTCGCTACCAGAGTGGGTGGTTGAAGCGATTAGTATAGATGCATTTAAGTGGAGGATGGACAAGCATATGAGGGAGAAGGGAATAGAGGGTTATGCTGATAGAGTTAGATGAGGAAGGGTGGGAGGAGGCTCGAGTGGAGCATAAACACCGGCATGGACTAAGAACATAAGAAATAGGAGCAGGAGTAGGCCCTTCGAGCCTGCTCCGCCATTCAATGAGATTATGGCTGATCTTCTGCCTCAACTTCATTCACCGACCCTATCGCCATATCCCTTGATGCCTTTACTAGTCAGAAATCTATTGACTTGTTTTGAATATACCCAATGACTGAGCCTCCACAACCCTCTGGGGTAGAGAATTCCAAAGATTCACCACCCTCTGAAGAAATATCTTCTCATCTCAGTCCTGAATGTCCTACCTTTTATCCTGAGGCTGTGGCCCCTGGTTCTAGACTCCCGAGTCAAGGGAAACATTCTCCCAGCATCCACCCTATCAAGCCCTGTAATAATTTTGTATGCTTCAATGAGATCCCCTCTCATTCTTCTGAATTCAAGAGAATACAGACCTAGTTTACTCAATCTCTTCTCATACAACAGTCCCGCCATCCCAGGAATCAATCTCGTGAACCTTCGTTGCACTCCCTCTATGGCAAGTATATGCTTCCTTAGGTAAGGAGACAAAAATTGTACACAGTACTCCAGGTGTGGTCTCACCAAGGCCCCATATAATTGGAGTAAGACTTCTTGACGCCTTCCTAATGGCTTGCTGCACCTGCACATTCACTTTCAGTGACTCATGTACAAGGACACCCAGGTCATTTTGAGCATCTGCATTAGAGTCATAGAGTTATACAGCACAGAAAGAGGCCCTTCGGCCCATCGTGTCCGCACCGGCCATCAAGCCCTGTCTATTCTAATCCCATTTTCCAGCACTTGGTCCGTAGCCTTGTATGCTATGGCGTTTCAAGTGCTCATCTCAATGCTTCTTGAATGTTGTGAGGGTTCCTGCCTCTACCACCCTTTCAGGCAGTGAGTTCCAGATTCCAACCACCCTCTGGGTGAAAAAGTTTTTCCTCAAATCCCCTCTAAACCTCCTGCCCCTTACCTTGAAACTATGCCCCCTGGTTATTGACCCCTCTACTAAGGGGAAAAGTTCCTTTCTATCTACCCTATCTATGCCCCTCATAATTTTGTACGCCTCAATCAGGTCCCCCCTCAGCCCTCTCAGCTCCAAGGAAAACAACCCCAGCCTGACCAGTCTCTCTTCATAGCTGAAGCGCTCCAGCCCAGGTAACATCCTGGTGAATCTCCTCTGCACCCTCTCCAATGCAATCACATCACTACTATAGTGTGGCGACCAGAACTGCACACAGTATTCAGCTGTGGCCTAACTAGCGTTTTGTGCAGCTCCATTATAACCTCCCTGCTCTTGCCTTCATTAGCCAAGGCATAGAATATAAATATCCCATATGCCTTTTTAACCACCTTATCTACCTCACCTGCTGCCTTCAGGGATATATGTACATGCACACATTGGGTACATGATCCTCTGTCCTTCCTAGGGTCCTACCATTCATTGTGTATTCCCTTGCCTTGTTAGTCCTCCCAAAATGCATCACCTCCCACTTTTCAGGGTTAAATTCCATTTGCCACTGTTCTGCCCATCTAACCAACCCGTCTATATCGTCCTGTAGCCTGAGGCTTCCCTCCTCGCTATTTACCACTGCACCAATTTTCGTGTCATCTGTGAACTTATTGATCATACCTCCTGCATTCATATCTAAATCATTAATGTACACTACAAACAGCAAAGGACCCAGCACCGATCCCTGCGGTACACCACTGGACACAGGCTTCCAGTCACAAAAACAATCTTCGACCATCACCCTCTGCCTCCTGCCACTAAGCCAATTTTGGATCCAATGTGCCAAATTGCCCTGGATCCCATGGGCTCTTACCTTCTTGACCAGTCTCCCATGTGGGACTTTGTTAAAAGCCTTACTGAAGTCCATGTAGACTACATCAACTGCACTACCCTCATCCACACACCTAGTCACCCCGTCGAAAAATTCAATCAAATTGGTTAGACATGATGATCTCCTGACAAAGCCATGCTGACTATCCTTGATTAATCCTTGCCTCTCCAAGTGGAGACTATTTCTGTCCCTCAGAATTTGTTCCAATAATTTCCCTACCACTGATGTTAGGCTCACTGGCCTGTAATTCCCTGGTTTATCCCTACTACCCTTCTTGAATAATGGTACTACGTTAGCTGTTCTCCAGTCCTCTGGCACCTCCCCTGTGGCCAGAGAGGTTCTGAAAATTTGTGTCAGAGCCCCTGCAATCTCCTCCCTTGCCTCACACAGCAGCCTGGGATACCAGAGATGTTGGGGAACATAGGGTCTGATGAAAGGGAGGAACTGAAAGAAATCAGTATTTGTAGGGAAATGGTAGGGATTGAAGGCCGATAAATCCCCAGGGCCTGATAATCTACATCCTAGGGTACTTAAGGAAGTGGCCCTAGAAATAGTAGATGCAGTGCTGATCATCTTCCAACATTCGATGGAATCTGGAACAGTACCCATGGATTGGAGGGTAGCTAATGTTACCCCACTATTCAAAAAGGGTGGTAGAGAGAAAACGGGGAATTACAGACCGGTAAGCCTGACCTCGGTAGTGGGGAAAATGCTAGAGTTCATTATAAAAGATGTAATAGCTGAGCACTTGAAAAACAGTGACAGGATCGGACAAAGTCAACATGGATTTACAAAAGGTAAATCATGCTTGACTAATCTATTGGAATTTTTTGAGGATGTAACTGGTAAAATAGATAAGGGATAACCAGTGGATGTGGTGTATTTGGACTTCCAAAAGGCTTTTGATAAGGTCCCGCATAAGAGATTAGCGTGTAAAGTTAAGGCACATGGGATTGGGGGCAAGGTATTGACTTGGATAGAGAACTGGTTGGCAGACAGAAAGCAAAGAGTTGCAATAAACGGGTCTTTTTCCGAGTGGCAGGCAGTGACTAGTGGGGTACCGCAGGGCTCGGTCCTTGGACCCCAGCTATTCACAATATATATTAATGATCTTGACAAGGGAACTAGATGTAATATCTCCAAGTTTGCAGACGACACAAAACTGGGTGGGCGTGTGTGCTGCGAGGAGGATGCCGAGAAACTCCAGGATGATTTGGACAGGTTGGGTGATTGGGCAGAAGCGTGGCAGATGCAATATAACGTGGATAAATGCGAGGTTATCCACTTTGGTGTCAAAAACAGAAAGGCAGATTATTATCTGAATGGCAATAGATTGGGAGAAGGGGAAGTGCAACGAGACCTGGGTGTCCTTGTGCACCAGTCGCTGAAAGTAAGCATGCAGGTGCAGCAGGCGGTTAAGAAGGCAAATGGTATGTTGGCCTTCATAGCGAGAGGGTTTGAGTACAGGAACAAGGATGTCTTGCTGCAGTTGTACAGAGCCTTGGTGAGACCACACCTTGAGTACTGTGTGCAGTTTTGGTCGCCTTATCTGAGGAAGGATGTTCTTGCCATGGAAGGAGTTCAGCGAAGATTCACAAGGCTGATACCTGGGATGGCAGGAATGACGTATGAAGAGAGATTGGGTTGATTGGGCTTATACTCGCTGGAGTTTAGAAGTATAAAATTCTGACAGGACAGGACAAACTAGATGCAGGAAGGATGTTCCCGATGGTCAGGGAGTCCAGAACCAGGGGTCACAGTCTAAGGATAAGGGGTAAGCCATTTAGGACAGAAATGAGGAGGAATTTCTTCACCCAGAGAGTGGTGAACCTGTGGAATTCTCTGCCACAGAAGGCAGTAGAGGCCAATTCATTAAATAGATTCAAGAAGGAGTTGGATATATTTCTTAAGGCAAAAGGGATCAAGGGATATGGGGAGAAAGCAGGGACAGGGTACTGAATTTGGATGATCAGCCATGATCGCATTGAATGGCGGAGCAGGCTAGAGGGGCCGAATGGCCTACTCCTGCTCCTATCTTCTATGATTCTATGATACATTTCGTCTGGGCCTGGGGATTTATCCACTTTTAAGCCCGCTAAAACCGCTAGTACCTCCTCCCTCTCAATACTAATTTGTTCAAGTATATCACAATCCCCCTGCCTGATTTCTATGCCTACATCGTCCTTCTCCATAGTGAACACAGATGCAAAATATTCATTTAAAACCTCACCCACATCTTCCGGCTCTACACACAGATTGCCACTTTGGTCCCTAATGGGCCCTACTCTTTTCCTGGTTATCCTCTTGCCCTTAATGTACTTATAAAACACCTTGGGATTTACCTTTATTTTGCCCGCCAGTGTTTTTTCATGCCCCCTCTTCGCTCTCCTAATTTCTTTAAGTAACCCCCTGCACTTTCTCTACTCCTCTAGGGCTTCCAATGTTTTTTGTCCTTTGTATCTGCCAAAAGCCTACTTTTTTTTCCTAATCCATTCTTGTATATCCCTTGACCTCCAGGGTTCCCTGGGTTTGTTGGTCCCACCCTTGACCTTTACGGGAACATGTTGGCATTGTACTCTCTCTATTTCCTTTCTGAAAGACTCCCACTGCTCTGATGTGGATTTTCCTGCAAGTAGCTGATCCCAGTCCACTTTGGCCAGATCCTACCTTATCATATTAAAATCGGCCTTTCCCCAATTTAGAACCTTTATTTCCGGTCCATCTTTATCCTTTTCCATGACTACCTTAAATCTCACCGAATTATGGTCACTGTCACCAAAATGCTCTCCTACTGACACTTTTACCACTTGCCCGGCTACATTCCCTAGAATTAGGTCCAGTACCGCCCCCTCTCTTGTAGGACTTTCTACATGCTGGCTCAAAAAGCTCTCCTGGATGCACTTTAAGAATTCCGCACCCTCTAAGCCTTTAACACTCTGACTATCCCAGTTAATATTGGGGAGGTTGAAATCCCCTACTATTATTACCCTATTATTTCTACACTTCTGAGATTTGCCTACATATCTGTTCCTCTATCTCCCCCTGACTGTTTCGGGGCCTATAGTACACTCCCAGCAAAGTGCTTGGCCCCTTTTTGTTTTTAAGTTCTACCCATATGGCCTCATTAGAGGAACCTGCTAAGATATCATCCCTCCTTCCAGCAGTAATTGACTCCTTGATTAATATTGCGACACCCCCTCCTCTTTTACACCCCCCTCTGTCTCGCCTGAAGATTCTATACCCCGGAATATTGAGCTGCCAGTCCTGCCCCTCCCTCAACCATGTCTCTGAGATAGCAACAATATCGTACTCCCATGTGTTCATCAACACCTTCAATTCATCTGCCTTACTTGCAAGACTCCTTGCATTAAAATAAATGCCATCCAGCCTTGCCATACTCCCTTGTGCCGTTACATATTTGCTCTGCCTTCCAGGCTGACTTGTTTTTTCCTCTATATTTGGCTGTGCATCACCCCCTACAAAAGCTCCACTCCATATCCCATCCCTCTGCTCTATCCTCCTATTCCTATACTCACTAGCACGTGGCACCGGGAGTAATCCAGAGATTACAACCTTTGAGGTCCTGCTTTTTAATCTGCTACCTAGCTCCCTAAATTCTTGTTGCAGGACCTCATCCCTCTTTCTACCCATGTCATTGGTACCAATGTGAACCACGACCTCGGACTGTTTGCCCTCCCCCTTCAGAATGCCCTGCAGCCGTTCAGTGACATCCTTGACCCTGGCACCAGGGAGGCAATATACCATCCTGGAGTCACGTCTGCGGCCACAGAAACGTCTATCTGTTCCCCTTACGATAGAATCCCCTATCACTATTGCTCTCCCACTCTTTTTCCTCCCCTCCTGTGCAGCTGAGCCACTCGTTGTGCCACGGACTTGGCTCTTGCTGCATTCCCCTGAGAAACCATCTCCCCCAGCAGTATCCAAAACGGAAAATCTGATGGACCCAGGGGACTCCTGCACTACCTTCCTAGTTCTTTTACTCTGTCTGGCAGTCATCCATTTCCTGTCTGCCTGTGCACTTTTTACCTGCGGTGTGACCACCTCGTTAAACGTGCTATCCACGAAGATCTCAGCTTCGCGGATGCTCCACAGTGACTCCAGCCGCAGCTCCAGCTCTGAAACGTGGATTTCGAGTAGCTGCAGCTGGAGACACTTCCTGCACATGTGTTCGCCCGGACACCTAAAGTGTCCTTGACTTCCCACATAGCACAGGAGGAGCACTCCACGCTGCCCTGCCATGTCCTACCCTTAATTTACTCCCTTTACTTCCTTTAAATTAATTAAAGAATATTGAATACACTAGGGACCTTACTTCTCTTTAAACACTACTTACTCTAAACTAGAGACCTTACTTTTACTTTAATGACTGGACTGTAGAAATACTCACCAGGTCCTACTTACCAATCAGCTCCTTCCCTGGTTGTGACATCACTTTAGCAGTTTCGTAGTTGCTGTTTGACTGCTCCCGCTCTCGGCCTCTTTCCTTGGTGTAAAGTAAAAAACAATTCCTACAGGGTGAAAAGTTAGGAAAAACAAAGGCGAAGCAAGGGAGCTCCTCCTTCCACTCCTCACCTAACTCCCTGACTCACTCAACTCGCAGCACTCTGTTTAAACCGCACTCAGTGCAAAATCACACTGCAAAGCCTGTTTTTATAGGCCCTGAAACAAAGGAGCTTGCTGGGTTCTGCTACAGGAGAACCAGTTTAATCTAGTTTCCCTAATTAACTGCCTTCAGCTGCTCTGAATTGTAGGCCTTGTAAATATTTTATTCAAGTACAATAGTACTTACACAGCTCATCAATTACATAGTAAACCATTACATTCAATGATCACAATAAACAATAAAGCCTTAAGAACAGCTTTACGATTAACAATATAAATACATTAATAAAATTTTACAAATAAATCAACAAAGTTTACAGTACAAATACCCTTAAATAATCTCACACAAACTTTGTAAATTTAAAACAATAAATCTCAAGGTAAACTCCACATAAAAGAAAACAGTTTAACACCTCAGTGTACAAATCACATAGCACCATCATAATTCAATTAAATGCTACAAATATACTACTACCCGTTTTACGCCAGTCCTACTAGCATCGTTTGTTCATTCAATCGTTCATTCGATCACTCGAGCATTCGTTCGTTCGATTGAGCGTAAGTTCCAATGTGCGTGCGTGCGAGCGTACCATTTGTCTCAGTGCGTCGTTCGATCAGAGGCCAACGACCGTTCGTTCGATCGAGTGTAAGTTCCAATGTGCATGCTTGCGTTCGCTCGTCCGTTCGTTAGATTGTTCATTACCCGGCCCGCAACTAAACGTCGTTCATTCGATCGAGTGTAAGTTCCAATATGTATGCGTGCGTGCGTACCATTTGTCTAAGTGCGTGCATGCGTGCGTTCGCTTGTTCGTTCGATCGCCAAACGATTGTTCGTTCGATCGAGCGTAAGTTCCAATGTGCGTGCGTTCGTTCGATCGTTCGTTCGTTCGTTCACTAGTTCGTTCATTAAGGAAATTTTCCCCCCCCCCGAAAGCCAGCCATAAATTTCTTACCAATATAAATTCATACCATTTACTAGACAATAATCTCAAAGCGAATTCTACATAAACACTAATTAACAACACAATGTGCAAAATCCCATAACCTTATCAGAAATCAATTCAAGCTTCAAGTAGACTGCTGTCAACCAGAAAACCTGAAACTTTTTTCAACAAAACAAGTAAATACCAGTTCTACGCCAGTCCTATTGGCAATTTAATAACTCCCCGTTTTCACTTGATGTTTGTCGAACCATGTGATGTCATAGTCCTTGTCCACAGTCTTCAGCTTTTCCACGGAAAAGAAACCGTCCACTTTCTCAATCCCGCAAAAAAGACCCAAAACTCAGATTTTCTTCTGCTTGCTGTTATCGCTCACAGGACCCAGTCATCAAAAAATACTCATTATTCCTTACCGATATTACTTTGTTTTGTCTTTTATCTTCCTTTTATTTTTCCTTTTTTTTCTCACTTTTAACCGTTCACATTTCCCATCTTGTGACCGCCCATGCGCCACACTACAGATGGAAACAGTTTGTCTTTCCACCACCAAAATGGCGGCGCACAAACCCGATCCCATCACCGAGAAAAGCCTCACAGCTGCGGCCAGACGGAGCACATGCTGGGCCGTTGGAACTCATCCGGGCCCGAGACCATTCTTCAACTTTTAGAACCAGTGCAGCATGCTCACCCACAGCATCTCCCGACTCCACCTCTGCCGACCAGCCGCTCCACCTGGGCCCCCCGCCGACCAGCCGCTCCACCCTGGGCCCCCTGCCTGGGGTTCTCCATGCTGGGCCTCCCGCCTAGGCCACTCTCCTCTGGGACTTCCACCCTGGGCCTTCTGCACTGGACCCTCCGCACTGGCATTCCCCGCGAGCAGCCGGGGTGTGGAACAGCCCGTTCACACAGCACCAAGCTGAGCTGAGACTCTCACAGCCTTTCCACCCTGGGCCTTCTGCACCGGGCCCTCCGCACTAGCATTCCCCACAAGCAGCCGGGATATGCTCGGTCACCCGTTCACACAGCGCTGAGCTGAGATTCTCGCAGCCTGTGTCTCTCCAACAAAGGCGAAGCAAGGGAGCTCCTCCTTCCACTCCTCCCCTGACTCACCCAACTCGCAGCACTCTGTTTAAACCGCACTCGGTGCAAAATCGCACTGCAAAGCCTGTTTTTATAGGCCCTGAAACAAAGGAGCTTGCAGGGTTCTGCTACAGGAGAACCAGTTTAATCTAGTTTCCCTAATTAACTGCCTTCAGCTGCTCTGAATTGTAGGCCTTGTACTCTTTTTGAGTCAACATAAAACGACTGTAAATTAACAAAACTCCAAATGAAACTTATCTCATTAAACTAAAATGACATTGTCCGGGGAGACGATGCACTCCAGTCCCTGCGGCGCCCACCGGTCTCGGAAGGCTTCAAGTGTGCCGGCGGACACCGCGTGCTCCATCTCCAGGGCCACCCGGGCGCGAACATAGCCGCGGAAGAGAGGCAGGCAATTGGGCCGAACGACCCCCTCGACCGCCCGCTGCCTGGACCTGTTAATGGCCACTTTGGCCAGGCCCAGGAGCAGTCCTACGAGGAGGTCCTCCGACCTGCCCTCTCCCCTCCGCACCGGGTGACCGTCGATCAGGAGCGTGGGACTGAAGTGCAACCAAAAAGCGAGGAGCAGCCCCTTCAAATATTCAAAGAGGGGCTGCAACCTCTCACATTGTACGTACACGTGGAACACGGACTGCTCGAGGCCGCAAAAAAGACAGGCGGCCTGGGAGTCCGTGAACCTACTTAAAAGCTGATTGCACGGGACTGCTCCGTGCAACACCCTCCAGGCCAAGTCCCCAATAGAAAAGGGGAGGACTCCCGCGTAGAGAGCCCTCCATTGGGGACCTTCGCCTCCGCCGGACGGCAAGATGGCACGCCAAGGCGTGTCCGGACGGCAGGCGAAGATGACAAAGTGGAAAGTGTGCAGGAGCAGCCCGTACAGGAAACCCCTCCGTGCAGAACTGAAGGGCACGGAGGGCATTTCCCCAAGACGGCTCAAGTTGTGAGGCGCCGGTTCCCGAGAGGGGTTTCGGGGCCGCGCACCGATGAGGAATTCCGTCCGAACGGAGGTCAGTTCAGACGGGATCGCCCCACGTGCTTGAGCCTCCTCGATACACCTAGTGGAGTCCGGGCCCAGTGCCACTTTCAGCGACTCGATGGCTTTGGCCGCGCACCAGACGTCGACCCAGGAGAGGCGCCGCGCCAACTCCTCTGGCGCCATCCAGTCTGCTCCTCCGCCATCGAGCAGGTCCCTCCCTGACTCTGGTCACCTTGCCAGGCACAGCCCTGCCCTCCGCCAGCCACCCGATCCGTCGGACGTGGAGGTGCGGATTCCTGAGCAGCGGCTCCCGAAGGAGAGCCGCCACTCCTGACGGGGGAGAACTCCGCCTGGAGGCGACCTGGTTCCAGACCCATAGCAGTTCCTGGTAGAAGACAGGCAGCTCCCACAGGCAGGCACGTGTACCGCCCACTTTCACAAACAGGAGCTGCGTGTCGTAGTTGAGGCCGTGCATCTGGCGGAAGAAATACGTCGCCATCGCATACCATCTGGGAGGATTCTCGACGTAAAGGTATCTCTGCAGCGTCTGAAGATGGAAAGTCGCCGCCTGGGTGCGAAGGCACACCAGCGCCTGACCGCCCTCCCTAAGCGGGAGACACAGAACCGCGGCAGAGACCCAGTGCTTCCCTTTGTCCCAGAAGAAGTCGATGAGCTTCTTCTGTATCTTGGCGACAAACGCAGGGGGAGGATCAAAGTGACCAACCGGTACCACAACATGGCGGCCACCAGCTGGTTTATGACCAGCGCTCGACCCCTGTAGGACAACACTCGGAGCAACCCCGTCCAGCGTCCTAGGCGAGCGGTGACTTTGGCCTCCAGCTCTTGCCAGTTCGCCGGCCAGGTGTCCTCAGCAGGGCCGAGGTAGACTCCCAAGTAGAGGAGGTGCGTGGTGCTCCAGGCGAAGGGCCTGAACTCCTCCGGCAGGGAGTCCACCCGCCACTGGCCCACCAGGAGTCCAGAACATTTCTCCCAGTTGATCTTGGTCCGAGCATCCGAGTAAATCTGCTGGCATTCTCGCATCTTCCGCAAGTCGACGGGATCCGTGACCATGAGGAGCACGTCATCGGCGTAAGCCGAGAGGACGACCTCCACGCCCGGCCCTTGCAGAGCCAGTCCCATCAACCTCTTCCGCAAGAGGCGCAGGAAAGGCTCCACGCAGACGGCGTATAACTGACCGGACATGGGGCATCTCTGGCGCACCCCCCTCCCGAAGCGAAGGGGCGCCGTTAACTTTAATCAGACACTCTGCGGCAGCGTACAGAAGTCGGATCTGGGCGACAAAATGCGTCCCGAACCCAAATGCGCGCAGAGTTCCGAAAAGATACTCGTGATCCACCCTGTCGAACGCCTTCTCCTGATCTAGGGAAAGGAAGGCGACCGACAGACCAGCCCTCTGGGAAAGGTGGACTAGGTCCCGGACCAGATGGATGTTGTCCTGGATGGACCGGCCCGGGACCGTGTAGAACTGGTCGGGGTGGATCATGTGGGCCAGCACGGTGCCAAGGCGGGCAGACATGGCCCTGGCAAAAATGTTATAGTCCGTGCTGAGGAGGGAGACCGGGCGCCAGTTTCTTAAGAGGCGGAGATCACCCCTCTTGGGCAACAGGACGATGACCGCCCTGCGCCAAGAGAGGGGCATCTCCCCGGTCGCCAGACTTTCCCCCAGGACCCGCGCGTAGTCGCCCCCCAAGACGTCCCAGAACGCCCTGTGGAACTCCACGGTCAGCCCGTCCAGCCCCGGGGACTTTCCCCTCGAGAGCTGGCCGAGGGCGCCGGTCAGCTCCGCCAAGCTTAGCGGAGCGTCCAATTTTTCGGCGCCCTCCGGGCCGACCTTCAACAGGTCCTCCCACAAAACTCTGCGCGCATCCTCGCTGGACGGATCCGGAGAGAACAGAGCCCCGTAATAGGCCCGGGTCTCCGCGCTGATTCCCTCCGGATCTGAGACCAGAGATCCGTCGTCGGCCAGCAGCCCCAAGAGCTGCTTACGGACCCCCCGTCTTTTTTCCAGCGAGTAGAAACATAGAAACTAGGAGCAGGAGTAGGCCATTCGGCCCGTCGAGCCTGCTCCACCATTCAATACGATCATGGCTGATCATCCAAATCCAGTACCCTGTCCCTGCTTTCTCACACAGAATCCCCATCGAGCCTGCACTGACACACATCCCACCCTATCCCCGTAACCAATTCCCCCTAACATATCCCATCCTATCCCTGTAACCCCACATATTTAATCCCCCCCTAACACTAAGGGTCAATTTATCATAGCCAAATCAACCTAACCCGCACATTTTTGGACTGTGGGAGGAAACCGGAGCACCCGGAGGAAACCCACGCAGACACGGGGAGAATGTGCAAACTCCACACAGACAGTCACCCGAGGCCAGACTCGAACCCGGGTCTCTGGCGCTGTGAGGCACCAGTGCTAACCACTATGCCACCGTGTTGCCCACAACAGAAGAAGGGGGAGCCGCGGTCCAGGTCCCGCAGGAACTGTATCCGCGACCTCACGTACGCGCCTCGGGACCCAACGAGCTGCAGGTCCCTCAGCGCGCCCTTCTTCTCTTCGTACACCTTCCGCAGGGCCGGGTCTTCGACGACTTGACCGAGACGGGACTCCAGGTCGAGCACCTCCCTCTCCAACCGCCCGACCTGGGCCTCCCGCCTCTTGGTCGACCCCCTCGCGTATTCCTGACAGAAGAGACGGACGTGAGCCTTGCCCACGTCCCACCATAGCCTCAAGGAGGGGAAGCCCCCCTGCTTTCTTCTCCAGTCGGCCCAGAACCGAGGAAACGAATCCCGGAACCACTCATCCTCCAGCAGCAGGTTGTTAAAATGCCAGTACGCGGACCCCCCCGGCGCACGCAACGGAGCGAGCTCCGCCCACACCAGGTGGTGGTCCGTGTACGGCACCGGCCGCATGGAAGCCGCCGGAATGCAGGAGACGTACGCCCGGGAAATATAAAGGCAGTCGATTCTGGACCTTCCTCCTCCAGACCCCACCCAAGTGAAGGCGCTGGAGTCGGGATGGAGATTCCGCCAGACGTCCACCAAGTCGAGGGACCCGACCAGGTCCCTCAACTTTACCATCGCCGCCAGGCTTCGCGGAGGACCCGAACGGTCCCTCGCCTCGAGGGTACAATTAAAATCCCCCCCGAGGATGACGCACTCACCGGCGTTGATGGTGCCCAGAAGAGCGGACATTTCTTCGAAGAAGCGCACTTGCTGCGCACCGGCCTGGGGGGCGTACACGTTCACTAAATGGAGCGGCATGCCCCCCAGGCGAACAGTGACCTGGAGCAAGCGGCCCGGCACATGCTCCTTGACCCCCAAGATCTCTGGCTGAAAATGCGGGGCCAGCAAGATAGCCACCCCGCCGGAAATGTTGGAGCGGTGACTCATGCTGACCCCTCCTCGCCACTCCAGGAGCCACGTAGCCTCGTCTCCCGGAACGGTGTGAGTTTCCTGCAGGAAGCATACCGCATGCCTCCCTTCCCGAAGGGCCGAGAAGTTATTAAATCTACGGCGTGCCTCTCTGCTGCCGTTGATGTTGAGGCTGTCTATGGTTATCTTCATGACAAGAGCACAGTGCAACCTCTACCTAACCCTAACGGGAGGAGGGAGCGCGGCCGCTAGTCGACCGCCACTCCCTTCTCAGCCCAGCGAGGAACTTCCGGATCCGACGCCGCTCGGCCGGGCCCATGGTTTTGACGGCGGCGCGGACGGAGCAAACGAGCAGCGCCAGATCCGACCATTTATCGAGGGCCAGCCGGATTATATCCTGGCAACCCTGGCCCATGGCCACAAAGTCCCGGAGTTCCACAACGGGGATGAGGGGGGCACGAGGGTATCCGCCGCCTCGCTGGCGATGGAGTCCATGTCATCCTCAGGGTCCTCCGCCCGGTCCCCGTCCTCCTCCGGGGGGTCGCCATCAGCTGGCCCTACCTCTGCCCCGATCCCAGCCCCAGGATCGGCGGCAGAGGAGTCCTCCCTGGGCTCCTCCAGAGGCGCCGGGTCAGGAAGCGGCGGCGGCTCGGGGCCCCCCCCCCCCCCCCGCCCCTGGCACCGGGGTGCACGGGGAAACCGGGGAGTACATTAGTGCCAGTTCCCCCAACACCCCCGGCGCCAGCGTCGGAGATGGAGTCAGGGGGCCTTCCCCTTCACCGCCACCATCCTCTGACCCAGCGGACCGGGGACCTTGGCTGAATGCCTCAACCAGGTCGAGCAGCACCTGGGAGTAGTCCTGACCGTATACGGTGGGCTCAGCCTCATCGGCCTCGCCCGCCCCGGTCCCCAGGACGCTCGACCCGGCGAGAAACAATGGTTCAATATATAGTTCCTCCGTGGGTAGTTCCGCGGCCCCCCCCCCCCACGAGCAGGGTCTCTTCTCCATCCCCGGGAGGCACAGGCTGGACAGACTCATCTGTCGTACCCTCCCGGGGGACAGGCGACTCCTGCGGATGTCGGTGACGGTGACGGTGGGGGGGGGGCGCAGCACCCGCGGCGAGCGACGACTCCCCTTGCGAGGGGGGACCCTGTTCCTCGCGGTCCTCCTCCTCTTCCCGGGCGTCGCGCCTCCTTTTCAGCGTGGAGGAACACGGAGGTTGGGAGACCTCCATGACTGCTGAGGCCTCCTCCTCCGCTCCCTCCTGTTGAGCGGTTTGCTCGGGTCCCTCGGGCCCGGGCCCGGCCTCAATTCTTGATTTTACCGTTGCGGCCGCGGGCCCGGGCACGAGTCCCCCCGCACTCTCAAGCACCGCCGCCTCCTGCACAAGGTACGGGGGCGTAAGCCCGGGTAGCTCATCCTGTATGTCAAGGGGACCCGCCTGAAGGTGTTTACTTTTCCTCCGTGCCTTCCTTCCAATCGGACGCTCCCCCTCCCCTCCGCTGGAGGCCGCGACGGCGTTGACCTCCGGTGTCGCGGACGCGCGAACAGAAACGGGGGGAGGAGCGGCGGCGCCAGCCTTGGCCGCCTCGGATGTTTTGGCGGCCTTGGAGGCGGGGCTGTTCTTTCTTATGTGCCCCACCTCCTTGCAGGCGTGGCACCGCACACCGTCCGACGTCCAGAAGACGCGGTAGGCGGTCCCCTCGTGTTGGACGCTAAACGCGCTCTCCGTGTCCTCCTCCCGCACCAGCTGGATAAACAGCTGGCGCCGGAAGGCGAAGACGTGCCAGAGGCTGGCGTCCCTGCAGCCGAGCGGGATCGGATTAATCCCCGACCTCACCTCCCCCAGTTGACGTAGGTGGGGGAGGAGGAGCTCAACCGGAACAAAGGGCGGGACGTTTGAAAGGACGATTCTCTGTGCGGTGGCCTCGAGCGGATCCACCGGCAGGAAGGTCCCGCCCACGGTGAGCCCCTTGGTGACGGCCAGGGACACCGCCCACTCCGACCCCAGGAAGAACACAGCCTTGCCGTACATTTTAGAGGCCTGCTACGATGGCTGAGGGGACGACGACCCCGGCCATGGCTTTGACGCAAGCCTCTATGGTCATGTTGGGGTGAGTGTAGCCCTTCACCCCCAGCTTTTTGGTCAATAGCCTGAAAGGCGACGGGGCAGCAGAAGCAGCGGGACTGGCCGTGGCCGTGGCTGCCACACCCGCGTACGACCTTGCTTGCCCCGTCGCCGGCGAAGATGTGCTCGCCATACTGAGGTGTTATAGAGGGCTACAGTCACCCTAAGTGATGGTTGAAATGGCCTTGGTAGTTGTTTTTTTGTCTCTTCCCTGAGCAGAGGGGGTTGTTTTAAAAATGAAGGCACACCTCTCCCTTTGATGATTGGAATTGGGAGAGGGGCCTTCTCCCCTCTGCTCAAATGGGTAATTAATAGGTAAAGGATTGAGGTGCCTCGTTAGAGAGAGAGGCAGAGAGAGAGAGAGAGAGAGGGGGTGGGAAGGAGGGAGGCCGCAGGGGCTGGTTCACCCTCAGGATAGTGGGTGGGTGGGTGCTCACAGCGGGGGGCACTCTCCGATGTTAATTATAGTCCTTGTTGTTTTTCTGTTCTTCTGGTGGGGGGAGAAGATGTCTTCACCTGGGACAATAAAGCTGGAGATGCCCAGGCTCAGTCCACCACCAGGTCTTAACGATGTTATAGATGGGAAAATAGGTTGATGACTTCACCTGGGCAGCTCCAGCTGTCCCAGGTGAAGCAATAGGCAAGGGGTGCTTGTTGATGGTGTGTGTGTGGCCTAGTTGTTAGCAAGAGCCACACGCACTCACACACACCCCTTGCTCTCCCGGTCGTCTCCTTCTTTCCTCCCCCCACCTAAAATACAAAGTCTTTTGGAGAGTGTCCTTTTTAACACCCACCTCTAGATGTTGTTTTCTTCTCAATGGCTCTCCCTCCTTCCAAGCAGATGCTGGTCTTGGTTTTCTTCTCCCCTCTCTCCCTCTCCTGTAATGGAGACCAGTTGGGGAGGCAATGATGTAATGGCTTCCTTCTGTTGTTGTTGTTGTTTCTTTGGTCTCCTCTCCTCTCCTCTCTCTCTTCTGGCACCTCAGCAGTAATAGTAGTAGTAGCAACAGGCGTGGTGGAGGTGGAAGGGGTCTCCACTCTGCCCTTCGTGGCTCTGTCTTCTCCTAGGCACAGAGAGAGACCTTTCCTCTCCTCTCCTCTCCTCTTCTCAGCACTCTGTTCAAACTGCACTCAGTCCCGTTCACACAGCGCTGAGCTGAGAATCTCGCAGCCTGTGTCTCTCCAACAAAGGCGAAGGCGAAGCAAGGGAGCTCCTCCTTCCACTCTTCACCTGACTCACCCAACTCGCAGCACTCTGTTTAAACCGCACTCAGTGCAAAATCGCACTGCAAAGCCTGTTTTTATAGGCCCTGAAACAAAGGAGCTTGCTGGGTTCTGCTACAGGAGAACCAGTTTAATCTAGTTTCCCTAATTAACTGCTCTGAATTGTAGGCCTTGTATATCCCTTTATTACCCAACCTTTCACCATTTAGGAAATACTGTACCTTTCTGTTTTGGTTGGGCCGAATGGCCTGTTTCTGTGCTGTATATCCTATGTAATCCTTTGTAAGGTGGTAGAGTGAGACAGGAGATGGTTTAGTGAGGCAACAGTAACAGACTGAAATAACAACAGAAAACGCTGGAAAAACTCAGCAGGCCAGGCAGCATCCGTGGAGAGAGAAAGAGAGTTAACGTTTCAGGTCGATGACCTTTCATCAGAACTGGGAAAAGCCGGAAATCAAATAGATTTAAGGCCAGGGTAAAGCTGGGAAAAGGGGGAGGGGATAAAGGAACAAAGGGGGAGATGAAGAGACATTAAGAGATATGCAAGGCTAGATAGAGGTGGTGTTAATGTGACAGATTAAGGCTGAATGAAGGACAGCTGCCAGCTTCTAGGAGGAAAAAAAAAGGTGGGGGGGGGGACAAATAAAAGGGTGGAAAAAATAAAATATAAATGTGATTGGAGCTGAGGTTATGATCTAAAATTGTTGAACTCGATATTGAGTCCAGAGGGCTGTAGCGTGCCTAAACGAAAGATGAGTCCCAGAGTAACAGACTGAAGTTGGCTAAAAGTTAAAAATGAGAAAATTAGGAGGAAGAAAGGAGGAACCTTTTTCATTAATGGGGTAATCAATCATAAGAATATAAGAAATAGGAGCAGGAGTAGACCAATCGGCCCCTCGAGCCTGCTCCGCCATTCAATGAGATCATGGCTGATCTGATCCAACCTCAACTCTAAAGAACACAAGAAGCAGGAGCAGGACCAGGCCACTCGGCCCCTGGGCCCGCTCCGCCACCCACAGGGCCTTGACCGATCCGAACTCAAACTCATGTCCAATTTCCAGCCCGCTCCCCGTAACCTCTGATTCCCTTTACTTCTAGGAAACGGTCTATTTCTGTTTTAAATTTATTTAATGAAGTAGCTTCCACAGCTTCCTGGGGTAGCAAATTCCACAAACCCACTACCCTCTGTGTGAAAAAGTTTCTCCTCATCTCAGTTTTGAAAGAGGAGCCCCTTATTCTAAGATTATGTCCCCTAGTTCTAGTTTCACCCATCATTGGGAACATCCTCACCGCGTCCACCCGATCAAGCCCCTTCACAATCTTATATGTTTCAATAAGATCGCCTCTCATTCTTCTGAACTCCAATGAGTAGAGTCCCAATCTACTCAACCTCTCCTCGTATGTCCACCCCCTCATCCCCGGAATTAACCGAGTGAACCTTCTTTGTACTGCCTCGAGAGCAAGTATGTCTTTTCTTAAGTATGGACACCAAAACTGTATGCAGTACTCCAGGTGCGGTCTCACCAATACCCTATACAACTGCAGCAATACCTCCCTGTTTTTATATTCTATCCCCCTAGCAATCATAGAATATTACAGCACAGGAAGAGGCCATTCAGACCATTGTGCCTGTGCCGGCTCTCAGAGAGCTACCCATTAGTCCCACTCCCCTGCTTTTTTCCCCATAGCCCTGCAAATTTTTCCTTTTTCAGTATTTATCCAATTCCCTTTTGAAAGTTACTATTGAATCTGCTTCCAGGCAACGCCTTCCAGATCAGAACAACTCGCTGCATAAAACATTGCTCCTCATCTCCCCCTAGGCATTTTTGCCAATGATTTTAAATCTGTGTCCTCTGGTTACCGACCCTCCTGCCAGTGGAAACAGTTTCTCCTTATTTACTCCTTTATAAAATCCCTCATGATTTTAAAGAGCTCTATTAAATCTCCTCATAACCTTCTCTGCTCTAAAGAGAATAATCCCAGTTTCTCCCGTCTCTCCACATTACTGAAACCCCTCGTCCCTGATACCATTCTGGTAAATCTCCTCTGCACCCTCTGCATTTTTACTTCTATTTTCTTCTTTTTCCGATCCTGGAATCCATCCTGGAATGCAAAGACAACGCCCGGCTTCTCCTCCACGACAAACCATCTTCTTAAACCCCTCACCCCTGCCTCCTCCACCTTCACCTCCAACAAGTGCAAGGAGCTCATGGACTTCTTTGTCTCTAAGATTGAGACCATCGATCAGCTGCCTCTGCCACTTCCTTTCCTTCCCCTTGCCCACTGGGCCAAACTTCTCCAAAGGTTCCCCCTGCCCTAGCCCTGAACTTGCATCTTTCTCCAGTTTCTCTCCGATCTCCCCTCATGACCTCTCCGAGCTCATCTTGTCCATGAGACCCACCTCCTGCTCCCTCGACCCTATTCCCACCAAACTGCTGACCACCCAACTTCCCTTCCTTGTCCCATGTTAGCTGATATTGTTAACGGTTCTCTCTCCTCAGGTACTGTCCCCCTCCCCTTCAAATCTGTCGTCATCACCGCCCTCCTCAAATAAAAACACCCTTGACCTCTGTGTCCTTGCAAACTACCGCCCCATCTCTAATCTTCCTTTCCTCTCCAAAGACCTTTAATGTGTTGTTGCCTCCCAAATCCGTGCCCATCTTTCCTGGAACTCCATGTTTGTGACCCTCCAATCAGGTTTCCGCCCCTGCCACAGTACCGAAACGCCTCTCATCAAAGTTACATGTGACTGTGACAAAGGTGAACGATCCCTCATCATCCTCTGCGACCTGTCTGTAGCCTTTGACACGGTTGACCACACAGGCCTCCTCCAACAACTCTCCTCCGTCGTCCAATCGGGTGGGGCTGCACTCGCTTGGTTCCATTCTGATCTATCCAGTCACAACAAGAGAATCACCTGCAATGGCTCCTCTTCCCGTTCCCGCACCGTTACATCTGGGGGGTCCCCCAAGGATCCCATCCGGACCAGGTGACTTTTCTACTTTGAGTGCTGCCAACCATTCAAGTTGTGGAGTAAGTTCCTCGGGAAGGACATTGAAGTGGAAATGGAGTCGAGAGACAATGAGATGTGTGTCTGTTGCAAGAAGGGACTGAAGGATATGGTCAGCAGCAGACTGGATCCCCTGAAAGGGTAAGGGATTCTCACGGGAAGAGGGAGCACCAATTACACAGCGCTATGGAACCATTGGGGGGGGATCATTGGGAAACCTCCCAGTATCCCAAATGGTCAGTCCGCCCCTAGACATGGTGAGAAAGGAATGGGCTTGTGGGACTTATGTCTTGGGGAGGGTTGGGATTCTTAAAAGTTACCTGCCATGGACCCAATCAGCTGACGAACAGCCCCATCCATCACCTATCCCATAATAAGCACATCTAACTCCACCCATAGATCCCCGAGACTCACTGCCAGGCACCATTCTATTTGTTTTGTTATCTGATAGATCATTTACTGTTGCATTTACTCAGTTTTAAACCCCTTTGTTTTCCAGGTGATATTCCTGCTTTGTGCCTATGTAACACTCTACCTAATCTACATAAAGTACAGCAAGACCTTTGACCGAGAGAATGACACGTTCCGCGTCGAGTTTATCCTGGTCCCTGTTGCCGGTCTCTCCTTCCTTGTCAATCACGACTACGCTCCTCTAGAGGTGAGGCCTGTTCAAATGGTCCATTTCAGGAGTCTGTTGGGAACATGTTTACCTGACATCGATTCTGGGGTCTGAGGCCAGTGATGCGCGCGGCTGGGCGAAAACTGGACAGTTATTTATACACATCTGGATTGGGATATGTTTCTCTCTCGGATCAGCGCTGGTCCAATTATTGTCCTCAGGAGATCCATCGACGCACAGAATTCCGAATAAAATCTCAGACTTGTTCCTCAGTTTTTAACCCTCCTTTCAAAGTGGTAACAAGGGAACAGTTCCAGGGGCACTAACTGCCCTCTCCCAACTCGGATACAGTTCCACAGACACTAACTGCCCTCTCCCACCTCGGATACAGTTCCATGGGCACTAACTGCCCTCTCCCACCTCGGGAACAGTTCCAGGGGCACTAACTGTCCTCTCCCACCTCGGATACAGTTCCAGGGGCACTAACTGTCCTCTCCCACCTCGGGAACAGTTCCAGGGGCACTAACTGTCCTCTCCCACCTCGGATACAGTTCCAGGGGCACTAACTGTCCTCTCCCACCTCGGGAACAGTTCCACAGACACTAACTGTCCTCTCCCACCTCGGATACAGTTCCACAGGCACTAACTGTCCTCTCCCACCTCGGGAACAGTTCCACGGACACTAACTGCCCTCTCCCACCTCGGATACAGTTCCACAGGCACTAACTGTCCTCTCCCACCTCGGGAACAGTTCCACGGACACTAACTGCCCTCTCCCACCTCGGATACAGTTGCACAGGCACTAACTGTCCTCTCCCACCTCGGATACAGTTCCACAGACACTAACTGCCCTCTCCCACCTCGGGAACAGTTCCACGGGCACTAACTGTCCTCTCCCACCTCGGATACAGTTCCACAGGCACTAACTGTCCTCTCCCACCTCGGGAACAGTTCCACAGACACTAACTGCCCTCTCCCACCTCGGGAACAGTTCCACAGACACTAACTGTCCTCTCCCACCTCGGATACAGTTCCACAGACACTAACTGCCCTCTCCCACCTCGGATACAGTTGCACAGGCACTAACTGTCCTCTCCCACCTCGGATACAGTTCCACAGACACTAACTGTCCTCTCCCACCTCGGGAACAGTTCCAGGGGCACTAACTGTCCTCTCCCACCTCGGATACAGTTCCACAGACACTAACTGCCCTCTCCCACCTCGGAAACAGTTCCACAGACACTAACTGTCCTCTCCCACCTCGGGAACAGTTCCAGGGGCACTAACTGCCCTCTCCCACCTCGGATACAGTTCCACAGACACTAACTGCCCTCTCCCACCTCGGGAACAGTTCCACAGACACTAACTGTCCTCTCCCACCTCGGATACAGTTCCACAGACACTAACTGTCCTCTCCCACCTCGGATACAGTTCCACAGACACTAACTGTCCTCTCCCACCTCGGATACAGTTCCAGACACTAACTGCCCTCTCCCACCTCGGATACAGTTCCACAGACACTAACTGCCCTCTTTCACCTCGGATACAGTTCCACAGGCACTAACTGCCCTCTCCCACCTCGGATACAGTTCCACAGACACTAACTGCCCTCTCCCACCTCGGATACAGTTCCACAGACACTAACTGTACTCTTCCACCTCGGATACAGTTCCACAGACACTAACTGTCCTCTCCCACCTCGGATACAGTTCCACGGGCACTAACTGTGCTCTCCCACCTCGGGAACAATTCCAGGGGCACTAACTGCCTCTCCCACCTCGGGAACAGTTCCAGACACTAACTGCCCTCTCCCACCTCGGATACAGTTCCAGACACTAACTGCCCTCTCCCACCTCGGATACAGTTCCACAGACACTAACTGCCCTCTCCTACCTCGGATACAGTTCCACAGACACTAACTGTCCTCTCCCACCTCGGATACAGTTCCACGAGCACTAACTGTCCTCTCCCACCTCGGATACAGTTCCACAGACACTAACTGTCCTCTCCCACCTCGGATACAGTTCCACACGCACTAACTGTCCTCTCCCACCTCGGATACAGTTCCACAGACACTAACTGCCCTCTTCCACCTTGGATACAGTTCCACAGGCACTAACTGTCCTAGAGGAACCACCGATGTCATGCATGGAGATCAGAACCTGGACTGGTCTTGGGTAGGGCAGTGGAGACAAAAACCCTGGGATCACTGACGAGGCTCCAAGGTGGAGGAGGGGATTGTAAGTGAGAGGATGGATGGAACAATGTCCCTTCTCTGTCCCCACCTTGTGATTGTGTCAATGAAGAAGGGCTGTGAAACATTTGGGACTTGTGCTAGTAGTTTGTTATAGTGACTGGAATGTCATGTGGCGTGGTCTTTTCTGCTTGCCCAACCTCTAGTCTTGGGTAAGATGCAATTTCCTCCAACTGAACATTGGAAGCCTATCACCTTCAGCCCTGCCACAATTTCCATACCCTAGCCACAGGTCCCATCCCCGCCTGCAGTGGATTGGGCCGATCGATCTTGTTCACAGCCTCCATCTTTTTTTTGACTCTGAGGTGAGTTTCTGAATCTACATCCTCTCCATCGCAAAGACCGCCTACTTCCACCTCCATAACATCGTCTGCCTCCATCCCTACCTCAGCTCATCTGCAGGAACCCTCAGTTATGCTTTTGTCACCTCCAGACTCAATTACTCCAACATCCTCCTGGCCTGCCTCTCATCTTCCACCCTCCGTGAACTCTGCTGCCCGTGTCCTATCCTACACCAAGTCACGGTCACCCATCATCCTGTCCTTCTGATCTAATTAGCTCCCAGTCCCCCTATCGGGTTATGAACTCTGGACCTCTGGAGGTTTCATCACATGACGCCCCGCCTCCATCTGCCCTGCCCCCTCCCCCACTCTTACCATTGGTCGCCCAACATGTCCATCCTCCATGTTTCCATCATCAAACATAGAAACATAGAATCTAGGAGCAGGAGTAGGCCATTCGGCCCGTCGAGCCTGCTCCACCATTCAATACGATCATGGCTGATCATTCAAATCCAGTACCCTGTCCCTGCTTTAATCCCCACAGTACACATATCCCACCCTGCCCCCATAACCCCACGTATTTAATTCCCCCTAACATATCCCATCCTATCCCCATAACCCCACATATTTAATCCCCCCCTAACACTAAGGGTCAATTTATCATAGCCAAATCAACCTAACCCGCATATTTTTGGACTGAAAGAAAATGAAAAACGCACCATTTTTTAATGTCCCAATGATGTTTCTCCCGGGTTGCTCACAGCAGTGTCCAGATTAATCTTTAATTCCTGGAGATTTCAGGACATTCCTGGAGGACTGGCGACCCTAGTCCCCCAAAGCCTCAAATTTAAAATTCTCATCCTTTGTGTTCAAATCCCTCCGAGGCCTCGCCCCTCCCAATCTGTGTCACTTCCTCCAGTTCCACAACCCCCCTCTGAATTCTCCATTCAATTGGCTCCAGTTTCTTGCTAATCCTCCCTCCACCCCTTCTATCGCTCCACCATTGGCAGCCGTGCCTTCAGCTACCGAGGGCCGAAGCTCTGGCATTCCCTCCCGAAGCCTCTCCATTTCCCTCTCCTACTTTGAGATCCTGGATCGTTTGGTCACCCCTCTTAGTGTCTCCTTCTTTGGCTTAGTGATGATTTTTTTACCTTCTGCCTCTGTGAAGCGGCTTGAGATGTTTCCTACATTGAAGGCCATAATTGCCAGTTGTTTTCTGAGTCGGGTCAGGTCCTGCACACTCTTTCTTTATTTTTCAGATTTTTTGGACATTCTCCATTTACCTGGAATCGGTTGCCATATTGCCACAGCTCTTTATGATCACCAAAACCGGCGAGGCAGAGACGATCACCACTCATTACCTGTTCTTCCTGGGTGTTTACCGGGCGCTCTATCTCGCCAACTGGATCTGGCGCTACCACACAGAAGGGTTCTTCGATCAGATTGCGGTGGTGTCTGGTGTTGTGCAGACCATCTTTTACTGCGACTTCTTCTATCTCTACATCACTAAAGGTGGGCACCCAACCTCCTCCTGGTGGGCCCCTAACCCCTTACAGTTGGGCACCTATGCCCCTAAGTTACGACAGGTGGACACCTACGCCCCTAAACCAATACAGGTGGGCACCTACGCCCCTAATTTACTACAGGTGGACACCTACGCCTCTAAACCAATACAGGTGGACACCTACGCCCCTAATTTACTACAGGTGGACACCTACGCCCCTAAACCAATACAGGTGGGCACCTACGCCCCTAATTTACTACAGGTGGACACCTACGCCTCTAAACCAATACAGGTGGACACCTACGCCCCTAATTTACTACAGGTGGACACCTACGCCTCTAAACCAATACAGGTGGACACCTACGCCCCTAATTTACTACAGGTGGACACCTACGCCCCTAATTTACTACAGGTGGGCACTTACGCTCCTAAACCACTACAGGTGGGCACCTACGCCCCTAAACCAATACAGGTGGACACCTAACTCCTACAAGTGGGCATCTAACCACCTACAGGGGCTGCTATTCTCTAGAATATACATGGGCACTGCTATTCCCTAAGAGGGGCTGCTATTTGCTATAATAAAAACAGCGCCTGCTATTCCCAATAATATACCTGGGGGTTGCTAATGTATTTAATACACAGTGTCTGCGTTTCCCTATATGATGCACTGGGGCTGCTAGTCCCTATAACATACACATGGGCTGTTCTAAGAACATAAGAAATAGGAGGAGTCGGCCATTCGGCCCCTCGAGCCTGCTCTGCCATTCAATAAGATCATGGCTGATCGTCTACCTCAACTCCACCTTCCCACCCTATCCCCATAATCCTTGGTTCCCTTAGTATCCAAAAATCTATCGATCTCCGTCTTGAATAGACTCAACGACTGAGCATCCACAGCCCTCTGGGGTAGAGAATTCTAAAGATTCACAACCCTCTGAGTGAAGAAATGTCTCCTCATCTCGGTCATAAATGGCCGACCCCTTATCCTGAGACTGTGACCCCTAGTTCTAGACTCTCCAGCCAGGGGAAACAACTTCTCAGCATCTACCCTGTCAATCCCCTTCAGAATCTTATATGTTTCAATGAGATCACCTCTCATTCTTCTAAATTCCAGAGAGTATAGGCCCATTCTACTCAATCTCTCATCATAGGACACCCCTCTCATCCCAGGAATCAGTCTGGTGAACCTTCGTTGCACTCCCTCTATGGCAAGTATATCCTTCCTTAGGTAAGGAGACCAAAACTGTACACAATACTCCAGGTGTGGTCTCACCAGGGCCCTATATAATTGGAGTAAGATTTCTTTACTCTTATACTCCAATCCTTTTGTAAGAAAAAGAAAGACTTGCATTTATATAGCGCCTTTCACGACCACCGGACGTCTCAAAGCGCTTTACAGCCAATGAAGTACTTTTGGAGTGTAGTCATTGTTGTAATACCATTTGTTTTCCAAATTGCTGTACCTGCATGTTAACTTTGTGATTTGTGTACAGGGACACCCAGGTCCCTCTGAATACCAACATTTCCCAATCTCTCAACAGTTAATAAATATTCTGCTTTTCTATTTTTCCGACCAAAGTGGATAACTTCACATTTCTCCACATTATATTCCATCTTCCATGCTCTTGCCCACTCACTTAACCGGTCTATAGCCCTTTGCAGCCTCTTTGTGTTCTCCTCACAACTTACTTTCCCACCTAGCTTTGTATCATTAGCAAACTTGGCTACATTACACTCAGTCCTTCATCTAAGTCATTAATATAGATTGTGAATAGCTGAGGCCCAAGCACTGATCCTTGCGGTACTCCGCTAGTTACAGCCTGCCAACTTGAAAATGACCCATTTACTCCTACTCTCTGTTTTCTGTCCATTAACCAACCCTCAATCCATGCTAGTATATTATTACCCCCAACCCCATGAGCCCTTATTTTGTGTAATAACCTCTTGTGTGGCACCTTTATCAAATGCTTTTTTAATATCCAAATACACCAGATCCACTCATTTCCCCCTTATCTACCCTGCTAGTTACAACCTCAAAACAACTCTATAGATTTGTCAAACACAATTTCCCTTTCATAAATCTGTGATGACTGCCCAATCATATGATTTTCTAAGTGCCCTGTTACCACGTCCCTAATAGTAGATTCCAGTATTTTCCCTACTACTGATGTCAGGCTAACTGGTCTGTAGTTCGCTGTTTTTTCTCTCCCTCCTTTCTTGAATAGCGGGGTTACATTTGCTACCTTCCAATCCACAGAGACCATTCTAGAATCTAGGGAAATTTGGAAGATCACAACCAATGCATCCACTATCTCTTCAGCCACCTCTTTTAGAACCCTAGGATGTAGGCCATCAGGTCCAGGGGATTTATCGGCTTTTAGTTCCATTAATTTCTCCAGTACTATTTCTTTACCAATACTAATTTCTTTATGTTCCTCATTCTCACTAGACCCTTGGTTCCCCACTATTTCCGGAATATTTTTGTATCTTTCATGAAGACAGATATAAAGTATTAGTTTAATATATCAGCCATTTCCTTATTCCCCATTATATTTTCTCGTGTCTCTGCCTGTAAGGGGCCCACGTTTATTTTTACAACCCCCTACAGGTGGGCACCTAAGGCCCCTACCCCATTATCACTGCAGAGACTGGGCCTCTGTGGGAACAGTGTGTCTGGAACGGGCCTTCACTTCCTGCTCGTGCTGAAATGTTTTTGTTTATTCCTCAGTGCTGAAAGGAAAGAACTTGGGCCTTCCCTTACCCATCTGAGACCAGCATCACGTAGCAACGCCTAGCAACACACCACATTGCACAAGTACAAGATGTACAAGTCAAAGATGAGAAACAGAAGCTTTTAATGGAATGGAATTTAAATATCATGAGCAAAGCTGGTGACAGGAGAGTGTAGGTGCTCATACTGATAATCTTTAACCGTGTAACTCTTCCAACTGTCAACATATGGAGAGCTCAAACTGCAAAGCACCTCAGCCAGGTCCCCCCGAGCCCGTCACCTGGTATCCCTAACCCTTCCCATGGAGCTCTGCTCCCACCTAACCATTAAAAGCCCGAGTCACATTGGGCAAATTTCCCTTTGAATCACGTGACCTGCAATATCCCCTGCCTGCCGGTGAACATCTGTCTCGCTGTGACAGCCGCGACAGCTGACGTTGCCTTAGGAACACGAGAAAGTTTAGGAGGGACAAAATGCCCACCTCTTTTTTCATAAATTACACCCACCTCCCCACCATCTCCCTCACTCCCCAACATCTTGGCAAAAGAACCAGGGGGGAGATGAGGAGAATTTTTTTGATGCAGCAAGTTGTTGTGATCTGGAACGCGCTGCCTGACAGGGCGGTGGAAGCTGATTCAATAATAACTTTCAAAAGGGAATTGGAGAAATACTTGAACGGAAAACAAATTACAGGGCCATAGGGAAAGAGCCGGGGAGTGGGACTAATTGGAGAGCTCCGCCAGGGAGCTGGCACAGGCACGATGGGCCGAATGGCCGCCTTCTGTGCTGTAAGTTTCTATCATCTCACTCCCAAAACACGTTTAATTGTTCCTTTATGCCACACACTCCACTATCCTGCGCTGGTAATTTATTCCACATTATCCTTTCGATGGAAAATATTCTCCCCGACTTCCCTTATGACTCCGAACTTCCTCATTTTTGCCTCTGCTCCCCTGGGATTGAAATCTTCATTCCAGGAAACAATTCGCCTGCATCACCTTTCTCAATGACTCTTCAAAATTTTGAAAACTTCATTGACGTCACTCTCCAAAACCTCCGTAACCACCCAGTGGGACACTGCCCTGGAGTGTTGGACAATGAGACTGGATGTCCCAGTACACGGGTGCTGACCCAGCCTGTGATGGTGCAGCCACGGCTGGAGTCGGGGTTACTCCTTTCTGAAGTCCGTGGGTACGACTGTGATCAGGAGCGAGTGTCGGAGCAGAATACCGACCTCATCTCTGCCTTGTACATCGGTCAGTGTTCAGCACTCTCTTATACTTTGTAAAAATGCCAATAACCCACATTTTACTCACCGAAATGTTCACCATTCCAGCGATTGCGAGTTACTGCTTCTGATAATGTCAGTGTTGCTCAGTTACCAAGGTTACCCAGAGAGCCCAGCATACAGTCACCGCCCTCTGCAAAGGCCAGACCAGACAGTGTGAGGATGGGGAAGGGGTGGGGGAGGGGAATGGGTGGGGGGGGGTGCGGGACAAGGAGTGGGGGAGGGGAATGGGTGGGGGGGGGTGCGGGACAAGGAGTGGGGGAGGGGAATGGGTGGGGGGGGTGCGGGACATGGAGTGGGGGAGGGGAATGGGTGGGGGGGGTGCGGGACAAGGAGTGGGGGAGGGGAATGGGTGGGGGGGGTGCGGGACATGGAGTGGGGGAGGGGAATGGGTGGGGGGGGTGCGGGACAAGGAGTGGGGGAGGGGAATGGGTGGGGGGGGTGCGGGACAAGGAGTGGGGGAGGGGAATGGGTGGGGGGGGTGCGGGACAAGGAGTGGGGGAGGGGAATGGGTGGGGGGGGTGCGGGACATGGAGTGGGGGAGGGGAATGGGTGGGGGGGGGGACATGGAGTGGGGGAGGGGAATGGGTGGGGGGGTGCGGGACAAGGAGTGGGGGAGGGGAATGGGTGGGGGGGTGCGGGACATGGAGTGGGGGAGGGGAATGGGTGGGGGGGTGCGGGAAAAGGAGTGGGGGAGGGGAATGGGTGGGGGGGTGCGGGACAAGGAGTGGGGGAGGGGAATGGGTGGAGGAGTTGCGGGACATGGAGTGGGGGAGGGGAATGGGTGGGGGGGTGCGGGACATGGAGTGGGGGAGGGGAATGGGTGGGGGGGTGCGGGACATGGAGTGGGGGAGGGGAATGGGTGGGGGGGTGCGGGAAAAGGAGTGGGGGAGGGGAATGGGTGGGGGGTGAATGGGAGGGCAATGGAAAGGAGCAGGAGGGGAATAGTTGGGAGAGGGTGAGTGGGATGGGGAAGGGGGTGGGGGGAGGGGAATGGATGGGGGGGATGAGCAGGGAGACGGGGATGGCAATGGTTGGGAGGGGGTGGGGGGATGGGGAAGGGGGTGGGGGGAGGGGAATGGATGGGGGGATGAGCAGGGGGACGGGGATGGCAATGGTTGGGAGAGGGTGGGGGGATGGGGAAGGGGGTGGGGGGAGGGGAATGGATGGGGGGATGAGCAGGGGGACGGGGATGGCAATGGTTGGGAGAGGGTGGGGGGATGGGGAAGGGGGTGGGGGGAGGGGAATGGATGGGGGGATGAGCAGGGGGACGGGGATGGCAATGGTTGGGAGGGGGTGGGAGATGGGGATAATACAGACTGGCCCTGGCCCCTGCCTGGTTCAGCAGGCTCAGGAATGAGCTCACCTGGCACCATGTGACCCCACGCTCTCAGGCCCTCTCCCTCGCTCGGTATTACTGACAGATTCTGGGCTGGATGAAGCTGCTGGGAATCGTGGGGTCTTCAGGCCATGAGCTGTGCAAATTATTATGGGCTGTCGTTCAGCTTCACTTTTACCTTTTAAGTTTTAGTAATATTCCAAATAAAAATAGTTTTTCCTGATTTCCCAGGTATTTTAGGGTCTAATTTTCCCAGTAATTCTCTCTTCCTTTGCTCAGTGGGAACAGTTCCACACCAGTTCCAGTTGGGATTAAGGATCGGTCCCAGGTCTGCGCAATCCACCAATGCTTCTGTATTTGCATTTGTTTTATACTCACTGTTTGCATGTGGTTGGTTTTTACATAAGTTAATCAATGTGTGTAATAAAAGACTTCGATCAAAAGTGTGTCCAGTCCTGTTATTGGAGATGGGTTCGGGGTCGGTACCGAAATTGACGAACTCAGCCAGAGCAGTCTGTCCATTGGCTTGTTGGAAGTCCTGCCTCCCACATTATCCAATGGTTTGAGAGCATTGAGACTTGAGTTTGTGTTTTCCAGGCCCCTGATCTGGGCCTTTCCAAAGCTCAACATCTCAAACCAGACGTAACGCTCCAGCTCTCAGTGTCTCTGCAGTGAGGCTGTGCTCATGGAGCCGTTCACACACTTGGCTGTCTTTAGTGAAAGAAGCCAGGAGGACGGCCATTTCCGATCGAGGGCGGCTACTCCCCATCTACTCCCGATCATCGGGGGCGCAACTCCGATTCTACTCCCGATCATCGGGGGCGCTACTCCCCATCTACTCCCGATCATCGAGCACGGCTACTCCCTATCTACTCCCGATCATCAGGGGCGCTACTCCCCCTCTACTCCTGATCATCGGGGGTGGCTACTCCCCATCTACTCCTGATCATCGGGGGCGCTACTCCCCATCTACTCCTGATCATCGGGGGCGCTATTCCCCATCTACTCCTGATCATCGGGGGCGCTACTCCCCATCTAATCCCGATCATCGAGCACGGCTACTCCCTATCTAATCCCGATCATCGAGCACGGCTACTCCCCATCTAATCCCGATCATCGAGCACGGCTACTCCCCAACTAATCCCGATCATAGAGACGGCTACTCCCCATCTAATCCTGATCATCGGGGGTGGCTACTCCCCAACTAATCCCGATCATAGAGACGGCTACTCCCCATCTAATCCTGATCATCGAGACGGCTACTCCCCATCTAATCCTGATCATCGAGCCCGGCTACTCCCTATCTAATCCCGATCATCGAGACGGCTACTCCCTATCTAATCCCGATCATCGAGACGGCTACTCACCATCTAATCCTGATCACCGAGACGACTACTCCCCATCTAATCCCGATCATCGAGACGGCTACTCCCCATCTAATCCTGATCATCGAGCACGGCTACACCCCATCTAATCCTGATCATCGAGACAGCTACTCCCCATCTAATCCCGATCATCGAGACGGCTACTCCCCATCTAATCCAGATCATCGAGCACGGCTACTCCCCATCTAATCCTGATTATCGATACGGCTACTCCCCATCTAATCCTGATCATCGAGACGGCTACTCCCCATCTAATCCAGATCATCGAGCATGGCTACTCCCCATCTACTCCTGATCATCGAGCATGGCTACTCCCCATCTAATCCAGATCATCGAGACGGCTACTCCCCATCTAATCCCGATCATCGAGATGGCTACTCCCCATCTAATCCAGATCATCGGGGGCGGTTACTCCCCATCTAATCCTGATCATCGAGACAGCTACTCCCCATCTGATCCTGATCATCGAGACGGCTACTCCCCATCTAATCCCGATCATCGAGCACGGCTACTCCCCATCTAATCCTGATCATCGAGCACGGCTACTCCCCATCTAATCCCGATCATCGACCATGGCTACTCCCCATCTAATCCTGATTATTGAGACGGCTACTCCCCATCTAATCCCGATCATAGCGACGGCTACTCCCCATCTACTCCCGATCATCGAGACGGCTACTCCCCAACTAATCCTGATCATCGAGCACGGCTACTCCCCATCTACTCCTGATCATCGAGACGGCTACTCCCCATCTAATCCTGATCATCAAAATGGCTACTCCCCATCTACTCCTGATCATCGAGACGGCTACTCCCCATCTAATCCTGATCATCGAGATGGCTACTCCCCATCTAATCCAGATCATCGAGCATGGCTACTCCCCATCTACTCCTGATCATCGAGCATGGCTACTCCCCATCTAATCCAGATCATCGAGCACGGCTACTCCCCATCTAATCCCGATCATCGAGACGGCTACTCCCCATCTAATCCAGATCATCGGGGGCAGTTACTCCCCATCTAATCCTGATCATCGAGACGGCTACTCCCCATCTAAACCTGATCATCGAGGGGGCTACTCCCCATCTACTCCTGATCATCGAGATGGCTACTCCCCATCTACTCCTGATCATCGAGAGGGCTACTCCCCATCTAATCCTGATCATTGAGCACGTCTACTCCCCATCTAATCCTGATCATCGAGGATGGTTACTCCCCATCTAATCCTGATCATCGAGACGGCTACTCCCCATCTAATCCTGATCATCAAGACAGCTACTCCCCATCTAATCCCGATCATCGAGACGGCTACTCCCCATCTAATCCTGATCATCGAGACGGCTATTCCCCATCTAATCCCGATCATCGAGCATTGCTACTCCCCATCTAATCCTGATCATCGAGACGGCTACTCCCCATCTAATCCCGATCATAGCGACGGCTACTCCCCATCGACTCCTGATCATCGAGACGGCTACTCCCCATCTAATCCCGATCATCGAGATGGCTACTCCCCATCTAATCCCGATCATCGAGACGGCTACTCCCCATCTACTCCCGATCATCGAGGGCGGCTACTCCGCATCTACTCCGGATCATCGAGACGGCTACTCCCCATCTAATCCTGATCATCGAGACAGCTACTCTGCATCTAATCCTGAGCATCGAGCATAGAAACATAGAAATATAGAATCTAGGAGCAGGAGTAGGCCATTCGGCCGGTCGAGCCTGCTCCACCATTCAATACGATCATGGCTGATCATTCAAATCCAGCACCCTGTCCCTGCTTTAATCCCCACAGTACACATATCCCACCCTACCCCCGTAACCCCACGTATTTAATTCCCCTAACATATCCCATCCTATCCCCATAACCCCACATATTTAATCCCCCCCTAACACTAAGGGTCAATTTATCATAGCCAAATCAACCTAACCCGCACATTTTTGGACTGTGGGAGGAAACCGGAACACCCGGAGGAAACCCACGCAGACACGGGGAGAATGTGCAAACTCCACACAGACAGTCACCCGAGGTCAGATTCGAACCCGGGTCTCTGGCGCTGTGAGGCACCAGTGCTAACCACTATGTCACCGTGTTGCACGGCTACTCCTCATCTAATCCTGATCATCGACACGGCTACTCCCCATTAATCCCGATCATCGAGCAGCGCTACTCCCCATCTAATCCCGATCATCGAGACGGCTACTCCCCGCCAACTCCTCATCATCGAGACGGCTACTCCCCATCTAATCCCAATCATCGAGACGGCTACTCCCCATCAACTTCTCATCATCGAGACGGCTACTCCCCATCTAATCCTGATCATCGAGGGCGGACACTCCCCATCTAATCCCAATCATCGGGGGCGGCTACTCCCCATCTAATCCCAATCATCGTGACGGCTACTCCCCATCTAATCCTGATCATTGAGACGGCTACTCCCCATCTAATCCCGATCATTGAGACGGCTACTCCCCATCTAATCCTGATCATCGAGACGGCTACTCCCCATCTAATCCTGATCATCGAGACGGCTACTCCCAATCTAATCCTGATCATCGAGACGGCTACTCCCCATCTACTCCTGATCATCGAGCACGACGACTCCCCATCTACTCCCGATCAGCGGGGGCGGCTACTCCTCATCTAATCCCGATCATCGAGACGGCTACTCCCCATTTAATCCCGATCATCAACCACGGCTACTCCCCATCTAATCCCGATCATCGAGATGGCTACTCCCCATCTAATCCTGATCATCAAGATGGCTACTCCTCATCTAATCCCGAACATCGAGACGGCTACTCCCCATCTAATCCTGATCATCAAGACGGCTACTCCTCATCTAATCCCGAACATCGAGACGGCTACTCCCCGTCAACTCCTCATCATCGAGACGGCTACTCCCCATCTAATCCTGATCATCGAGACGGCTACTCCCCATCAACTCCTCATCATCGAGACGGCTACTCCCCATCTAATCCTGATCATCGAGGGCGGACACTCCTCATCTAATCCCGATCATCGAGACGGCTACTCCCCATTTAATCCCGATCATCAACCACGGCTACTCCCCATCTAATCCCGATCATCGAGATGGCTACTCCCCATCTAATCCTGATCATCAAGACGGCTACTCCCCATCTAATCCCGAACATCGAGACGGCTACTCCCCATCTAATCCTGATCATCGACACGCCTACTCCCCATCTAATCCTGATCATCGAGCACGGGTACTCCCCATCTACTCCTGATCATCGAGTTGGCTACTTCCCATCAAATCCTGATCATCGAGATGGCTACTCCCCATCTAATCCTGATCATCGAGACGGTGACTCCCCATCTAATTCTGATCATCGAGACGGCTACTCCCCATCTAATCCCGATCATCGAGATGGCTACTCCCCATCTAATCCCGATCATCAAGACGGCTACTCCGCATCTAATCCTCATCATCGAGACGGCTACTCCCCATCTAATCCTGATCAACAAGACGGCTACTCCGCATCTAATCCTCATCATCGAGACGGCTACTCCCCATCTAATCCCGATCATCGAGACGGCTACTCCCCATCTAATCCTGATCATCGAGATGGCTACTCCCCATCTAATCCTGATCATCGAGATGGCTACTCCCCATCTAATCCCAATCATCGAGACGGCTACTCCCAATCCAATCCCGATCATTGAGACAGCTACTCCCCATCTGCTCCTGATCATCGAGCACGGCTACTCCGCATCTAATCCTGATCATCTAGGAGGCTACTCTCCATCTAATCCTGATCATCGAGCACGGCTACTCCCCATCTAATCGTCATCATCAAGACGGTTACTCCCCATCTACTCCCAATCATCGAGACGGCGACTCCCCATCTACTCCTGATCATCGAGACGGCTACTCCCCATCTAATCCTCATCGTCGAGACGGCTACTCCCCATCTAATCCTGATCATCGAGCACGGCTACTCGCCATCTAATCCTGATCATCGAGACGGCTATGCCCCATCTAATCCCGATCATCGAGACGGCTACTCCCCATCTAATCCCGATCATCGAGCAATGCTACTCCCTATCTAATCCTGATCAACGAGACGGCTACTCCCCATCTAATCCTGATCATCGCGACGGCTACTCCCCAGCTAATCCCGATCATCGAGAAGTCTACTCCCAATCCAATCCCGATCATTGAGACGGCTACTCCCCAACTAATCCTGATCATCGAGACGGCTACTCCCCATCTAATCCTGATCATCGAGACGGCTACTCCCAATCTAATCCTGATCATCGAGACGGCTACTCCCCATCTACTCCTGATCATCGAGCACGACGACTCCCCATCTACTCCCGATCAGCGGGGGCGGCTACTCCTCATCTAATCCCGATCATCGAGACGGCTACTCCCCATTTAATCCCGATCATCAACCACGGCTACTCCCCATCTAATCCCGATCATCGAGATGGCTACTCCCCATCTAATCCTGATCATCAAGATGGCTACTCCTCATCTAATCCCGAACATCGAGACGGCTACTCCCCATCTAATCCTGATCATCAAGACGGCTACTCCTCATCTAATCCCGAACATCGAGACGGCTACTCCCCGTCAACTCCTCATCATCGAGACGGCTACTCCCCATCTAATCCTGATCATCGAGACGGCTACTCCCCATCAACTCCTCATCATCGAGACGGCTACTCCCCATCTAATCCTGATCATCGAGGGCGGACACTCCCCATCTAATCCCAATCATCGGGGGCGGCTACTCCCCATCTAATCCCGATCATCGTGACGGCTACTCCCCATCTAATCCTGATCATCGAGACGGCTACTCCCCATCTAATCCCGATCATTGAGACGGCTACTCCCCATCTAATCCTGATCATCGAGACGGCTACTCCCCATCTAATCCTGATCATCGAGACGGCTACTCCCCATCTAATCCTGATCATTGAGACGGCTACTCCCCATCTACTCCTGATCATCGAGCACGACGACTCCCCATCTACTCCCGATCAGCGGGGGCGGCTACTCCTCATCTAATCCCGATCATCGAGACGGCTACTCCCCATTTAATCCCGATCATCAACCACGGCTACTCCCCATCTAATCCCGATCATCGAGATGGCTACTCCCCATCTAATCCTGATCATCAAGACGGCTACTCCCCATCTAATCCCGAACATCGAGACGGCTACTCCCCATCTAATCCTGATCATCGACACGCCTACTCCCCATCTAATCCTGATCATCGAGCACGGGTACTCCCCATCTACTCCTGATCATCGAGTTGGCTACTTCCCATCAAATCCTGATCATCGAGATGGCTACTCCCCATCTAATCCTGATCATCGAGACGGTGACTCCCCATCTAATTCTGATCATCGAGACGGCTACTCCCCATCTAATCCCGATCATCGAGATGGCTACTCCCCATCTAATCCCGATCATCAAGACGGCTACTCCGCATCTAATCCTCATCATCGAGACGGCTACTCCCCATCTAATCCTGATCAACAAGACGGCTACTCCGCATCTAATCCTCATCATCGAGACGGCTACTCCCCATCTAATCCCGATCATCGAGACGGCTACTCCCCATCTAATCCTGATCATCGAGATGGCTACTCCCCATCTAATCCTGATCATCGAGATGGCTACTCCCCATCTAATCCCAATCATCGAGACGGCTACTCCCAATCCAATCCCGATCATTGAGACAGCTACTCCCCATCTGCTCCTGATCATCGAGCACGGCTACTCCGCATCTAATCCTGATCATCTAGGAGGCTACTCTCCATCTAATCCTGATCATCGAGCACGGCTACTCCCCATCTAATCGTCATCATCAAGACGGTTACTCCCCATCTACTCCCAATCATCGAGACGGCGACTCCCCATCTACTCCTGATCATCGAGACGGCTACTCCCCATCTAATCCTCATCGTCGAGACGGCTACTCCCCATCTAATCCTGATCATCGAGCACGGCTACTCGCCATCTAATCCTGATCATCGAGACGGCTATGCCCCATCTAATCCCGATCATCGAGACGGCTACTCCCCATCTAATCCCGATCATCGAGCAATGCTACTCCCTATCTAATCCTGATCAACGAGACGGCTACTCCCCATCTAATCCTGATCATCGCGACGGCTACTCCCCAGCTAATCCCGATCATCGAGAAGTCTACTCCCAATCCAATCCCGATCATTGAGACGGCTACTCCCCAACTAATCCTGATCATCGAGACGGCTACTCCCCATCTAATCCTGATCATCGAGACGGCTACTCCCAATCTAATCCTGATCATCGAGACGGCTACTCCCCATCTACTCCTGATCATCGAGCACGGCTACTCCCCATCTAATCCCGATCAGCGGGGGCGGCTACTCCTCATCTAATCCCGATCATCGAGACGGCTACTCCCCATTTAATCCCGATCATCAACCACGGCTACTCCCCATCTAATCCCGATCATCGAGATGGCTACTCCCCATCTAATCCTGATCATCAAGATGGCTACTCCTCATCTAATCCCGAACATCGAGACGGCTACTCCCCATCTAATCCTGATCATCAAGACGGCTACTCCTCATCTAATCCCGAACATCGAGACGGCTACTCCCCGTCAACTCCTCATCATCGAGACGGCTACTCCCCATCTAATCCTGATCATCGAGACGGCTACTCCCCATCAACTCCTCATCATCGAGACGGCTACTCCCCATCTAATCCTGATCATCGAGGGCGGACACTCCCCATCTAATCCCAATCATCGGGGGCGGCTACTCCCCATCTAATCCCGATCATCGTGACGGCTACTCCCCATCTAATCCTGATCATCGAGACGGCTACTCCCCATCTAATCCCGATCATTGAGACGGCTACTCCCCATCTAATCCTGATCATCGAGACGGCTACTCCCCATCTAATCCTGATCATCGAGACGGCTACTCCCCATCTAATCCTGATCATTGAGACGGCTACTCCCCATCTACTCCTGATCATCGAGCACGACGACTCCCCATCTACTCCCGATCAGCGGGGGCGGCTACTCCTCATCTAATCCCGATCATCGAGACGGCTACTCCCCATTTAATCCCGATCATCAACCACGGCTACTCCCCATCTAATCCCGATCATCGAGATGGCCACTCCCCATCTAATCCTGATCATCAAGACGGCTACTCCCCATCTAATCCCGAACATCGAGACGGCTACTCCCCATCTAATCCTGATCATCGACACGCCTACTCCCCATCTAATCCTGATCATCGAGCACGGGTACTCCCCATCTACTCCTGATCATCGAGTTGGCTACTTCCCATCAAATCCTGATCATCGAGATGGCTACTCCCCATCTAATCCTGATCATCGAGACGGTGACTCCCCATCTAATTCTGATCATCGAGACGGCTACTCCCCATCTAATCCCGATCATCGAGATGGCTACTCCCCATCTAATCCCGATCATCAAGACGGCTACTCCGCATCTAATCCTCATCATCGAGACGGCTACTCCCCATCTAATCCTGATCAACAAGACGGCTACTCCGCATCTAATCCTCATCATCGAGACGGCTACTCCCCATCTAATCCCGATCATCGAGACGGCTACTCCCCATCTAATCCTGATCATCGAGATGGCTACTCCCCATCTAATCCTGATCATCGAGATGGCTACTCCCCATCTAATCCCAATCATCGAGACGGCTACTCCCAATCCAATCCCGATCATTGAGACAGCTACTCCCCATCTGCTCCTGATCATCGAGCACGGCTACTCCGCATCTAATCCTGATCATCTAGGAGGCTACTCTCCATCTAATCCTGATCATCGAGCACGGCTACTCCCCATCTAATCGTCATCATCAAGACGGTTACTCCCCATCTACTCCCAATCATCGAGACGGCGACTCCCCATCTACTCCTGATCATCGAGACGGCTACTCCCCATCTAATCCTCATCGTCGAGACGGCTACTCCCCATCTAATCCTGATCATCGAGCACGGCTACTCGCCATCTAATCCTGATCATCGAGACGGCTATGCCCCATCTAATCCCGATCATCGAGACGGCTACTCCCCATCTAATCCCGATCATCGAGCAATGCTACTCCCTATCTAATCCTGATCAACGAGACGGCTACTCCCCATCTAATCCTGATCATCGCGACGGCTACTCCCCAGCTAATCCCGATCATCGAGAAGTCTACTCCCAATCCAATCCCGATCATTGAGACGGCTACTCCCCAACTAATCCTGATCATCGAGGAGGCTACTCCCCATCTAATCCCGATCATCGAGACGGCTACTCCCCAACTAATCCTGATCATCGAGGAGGCTACTCCCCATCTAATCCTGATCATCGAGACGGCTACTCCCCATCTAATCCCGATCATCGATACGGCTACTCCCCATCTAATCCTGATCATCGAGACGGCTACTCCCCATCTAATCCCGATCATCGAGACGGCTACTCCCCATCTAATCCTGATCATCGAGACGGCTACTCCCAATCTAATCCCGATCATCGATACGGCTACTCCCCATCTAATCCTGATCATCGAGACGGCTACTCCCCATCTAATCCTGATCATCAAGGCGGCTACTCCCCATCTAATCCTGATCATCGTGATGGCTACTCCCCATCTAATCCTGATCATCGAGATGGCTGCTCCCCATCTAATCCTGATCATCGAGATGGCTACTCCCCATCTAATCCTGATCATCGAGATGACTACTCCCCATCTAATCCTAATCATCGAGACAGCTACTACCCATCTAATCCTGATCATCGAGACGGCTACTCCCCATCTAATCCTGATCGAGACGGCTACTCCCCATCTAATCCTGATCATCGAGACGGCTAATCCCCATCTAATCCTCATCATCGAGACGGCTAATCCCCATCTAATCCCGATCATCGAGACGGCTACTCCCCATCAACTCCTCATCATCGAGACGGCTACTCCCCATCTAATCCTGATCATCGAGACGGCTACTCCCCATCTAATCCCGATCATCGGGGCCGGCTACTCCCCATCTAATCCCGATCATCGTGACGGCTATTCCCCGTCTAATCCTGATCATCGAGCACGGCTACACCGATCTACTCCTGATCATCAAGACGGCTGCTCCCCATCTAATCCCGATCATTGAGACGGCTACTCCCCATCTACTCTTGATCATCGAGGGCGGACACTCCCCATCTAATCCCAATCATCGGGGGCGGCTACTCCCCATCTAATCCCGATCATCGTGACGGCTACTCCCCATCTAATCCTGATCATCGAGACGGCTACTCCCCATCTAATCCTGATCATCGAGACGGCTACTCCACATCTAATCCCGATCATCGAGACGGCTCCTCCCCATCTAATCCTGATCATCGAGACGGCTACTCCCCATCTAACCCGATCACCGAGACGGCTCCTCCCCATCTAATCCTGATCATCGAGACGGCTGCTCCCCATCTAATCCCAATCATCGAGATGGCTACTCCCCATCTAATCCCAATCATCGAGACGGCTACTCCCCATCTAATCCCGATCATCGAGCACGGCTACTCCCCATCTAATCCTGATCATCGAGACAGCTACTCCCCATCTACTCCCGATCAGCGGGGGCGGCTACTCCCCATCTAATCCTGATCATCGAGACGGCTACTCCCCATCTACTCCTGATCATCGAGCACGACGACTCCCCATCCACTCCTGATCATCGAGCACGGCTACTCCTCATCTAATCCCGATCATCGAGACGGCTACTCCCCATTTAATCCCGATCATCAACCACGGCTACTCCTCATCTAATCCTGATCATCGAGATGGCTATTCCCCATCTAATCCTGATCATCGAGCACGGCTTCTCCCCATCTAATCCTGATCATCGAGACGGCTATTCCCCATCTAATCCTGATCATCGAGATGGCTATTCCCCATCTAATCCTGATCATCAACCACGGCTACTCCTCATCTAATCCTGATCATCGAGCACGGCTTCTCCTCATCTAATCCTGATCATCGAGATGACTACTCCCCATCTAATCCTGATCATCGAGATGGCTGCTCCCCATCTAATCCTGATCATCGAGGAGGCTACTCCCCATCTAATCCTGATCATCGAGATGGCTGCTCCCCATCTAATCCTGATCATCGAGACGGCTACTCACCATCTAATCCCGATCATCGAGACGGCTACTCCCCATCTAATCCCGATCATCAAGACGGCTACTCCGCATCTAATCCTCATCATCGAGACGGCTACTCCCCATCTAATCCTGATCAACAAGACGGCTACTCCGCATCTAATCCTCATCATCGAGACGGCTACTCCCCATCTAATCCCGATCATCGAGACGGCTACTCCCCATCTAATCCTGATCATCGAGATGGCTACTCCCCATCTAATCCTGATCATCGAGATGGCTACTCCCCATCTAATCCCAATCATCGAGACGGCTACTCCCAATCCAATCCCGATCATTGAGACAGCTACTCCCCATCTGCTCCTGATCATCGAGCACGGCTACTCCGCATCTAATCCTGATCATCTAGGAGGCTACTCTCCATCTAATCCTGATCATCGAGCACGGCTACTCCCCATCTAATCGTCATCATCAAGACGGTTACTCCCCATCTACTCCCAATCATCGAGACGGCGACTCCCCATCTACTCCTGATCATCGAGACGGCTACTCCCCATCTAATCCTCATCGTCGAGACGGCTACTCCCCATCTAATCCTGATCATCGAGCACGGCTACTCGCCATCTAATCCTGATCATCGAGACGGCTATGCCCCATCTAATCCCGATCATCGAGACGGCTACTCGCCATCTAATCCCGATCATCGAGCAATGCTACTCCCCATCTAATCCTGATCAACGAGACGGCTACTCCCCATCTAATCCTGATCATCGCGACGGCTACTCCCCAGCTAATCCCGATCATCGAGAAGTCTACTCCCAATCCAATCTCGATCATTGAGACGGCTACTCCCCAACTAATCCTGATCATCGAGGAGGCTACTCCCCATCTAATCCCGATCATCGAGACGGCTACTCCCCAACTAATCCTGATCATCGAGGAGGCTACTCCCCATCTAATCCTGATCATCGAGACGGCTACTCCCCATCTAATCCCGATCATCGATACGGCTACTCCCCATCTAATCCTGATCATCGAGACGGCTACTCCCCATCTAACCCCGATCATCGAGACGGCTACTCTCCATCTAATCCTGATCATCGAGACGGCTACTCCCAATCTAATCCCGATCATCGATACGGCTACTCCCCATCTAATCCTGATCATCGAGACGGCTACTCCCCATCTAATCCTGATCATCAAGGCGGCTACTCCCCATCTAATCCTGATCATCGTGATGGCTACTCCCCATCTAATCCTGATCATCGAGATGGCTGCTCCCCATCTAATCCTGATCATCGAGACGGCTACTCCCCATCTAATCCTGATCATCGAGATGACTACTCCCCATCTAATCCTAATCATCGAGACAGCTACTACCCATCTAATCCTGATCATCGAGACGGCTACTCCCCATCTAATCCTGATCGAGACGGCTACTCCCCATCTAATCCTGATCATCGAGACGGCTAATCCCCATCTAATCCTCATCATCGAGACGGCTAATCCCCATCTAATCCTGATCATCGAGACGGCTACTCCCCATCAACTCCTCATCATCGAGACGGCTACTCCCCATCTAATCCTGATCATCGAGACGGCTACTCCCCATCTAATCCCGATCATCGGGGCCGGCTACTCCCCATCTAATCCCGATCATCGTGACGGCTATTCCCCGTCTAATCCTGATCATCGAGCACGGCTACACCGATCTACTCCTGATCATCAAGACGGCTACTCCCCATCTAATCCCGATCATTGAGACGGCTACTCCCCATCTACTCTTGATCATCGAGGGCGGACACTCCCCATCTAATCCCAATCATCGGGGGCGGCTACTCCCCATCTAATCCCGATCATCGTGACGGCTACTCCCCATCTAATCCTGATCATCGAGACGGCTACTCCCCATCTAATCCTGATCATCGAGACGGCTACTCCACATCTAATCCCAATCATCGAGACGGCTACTCCCCATCTAATCCCGATCACCGAGACGGCTCCTCCCCATCTAATCCTGATCATCGAGACGGCTACTCCCCATCTACTCCCGATCAGCGGGGGCGTCTACTCCCCATCTAATCCTGATCATCGAGACGGCTACTCCCCATCTACTCCTGATCATCGAGCACGACGACTCCCCATCCACTCCTGATCATCGAGCACGGCTACTCCTCATCTAATCCCGATCATCGAGACGGCTACTCCCCATTTAATCCCGATCATCAACCACGGCTACTCCTCATCTAATCCCGATCATCGAGATGGCTACTCCCCATCTAATCCTGATCATCGAGGAGGCTACTCCCCATCTAATCCTGATCATCGAGCACGGCTTCTCCCCATCTACTCCTGATCATCGAGTTAGCTACTCCCCATCTAATCCTGATCATCGAGATGGCTGCTCCCCATCTAATCCTGATCATCGAGACGGCTACTCCCCATCTAATCCCGATCATCGAGACGGCTACTCCCCATCTAATCCCGATCATCGAGACGGCTACTTCCCATCTACTCCTGATCAACAAGACGGCTACTCCGCATCTAATCCTCATCATCGAGACGGCTACTCCCCATCTAATCCTGATCATCGAGATGGCTACTCCCCATCTAATCCCAATCATCGAGACGGCTACTCCCAATCCAATCCCGATCATTGAGACAGCTACTCCCCATCAAATCCTGATCATCGAGGACAGCTACTCCCCATCTGCTCCTGATCATCGAGCACGGCTACTCCGCATCTAATCCTGATCATCGAGCACGGGTACTCCCCATCTACTCCTGATCATCGAGTTGGCTACTTCCCATCAAATCCTGATCATCGAGATGGCTACTCCCCATCTAATCCTGATCATCGAGACGGTGACTCCCCATCTAATTCTGATCATCGAGACGGCTACTCCCCATCTAATCCCGATCATCGAGATGGCTACTCCCCATCTAATCCCGATCATCAAGACGGCTACTCCGCATCTAATCCTCATCATCGAGACGGCTACTCCCCATCTAATCCTGATCAACAAGACGGCTACTCCGCATCTAATCCTCATCATCGAGACGGCTACTCCCCATCTAATCCCGATCATCGAGACGGCTACTCCCCATCTAATCCTGATCATCGAGATGGCTACTCCCCATCTAATCCTGATCATCGAGATGGCTACTCCCCATCTAATCCCAATCATCGAGACGGCTACTCCCAATCCAATCCCGATCATTGAGACAGCTACTCCCCATCTGCTCCTGATCATCGAGCACGGCTACTCCGCATCTAATCCTGATCATCTAGGAGGCTACTCTCCATCTAATCCTGATCATCGAGCACGGCTACTCCCCATCTAATCGTCATCATCAAGACGGTTACTCCCCATCTACTCCCAATCATCGAGACGGCGACTCCCCATCTACTCCTGATCATCGAGACGGCTACTCCCCATCTAATCCTCATCGTCGAGACGGCTACTCCCCATCTAATCCTGATCATCGAGCACGGCTACTCGCCATCTAATCCTGATCATCGAGACGGCTATGCCCCATCTAATCCCGATCATCGAGACGGCTACTCCCCATCTAATCCCGATCATCGAGCAATGCTACTCCCTATCTAATCCTGATCAACGAGACGGCTACTCCCCATCTAATCCTGATCATCGCGACGGCTACTCCCCAGCTAATCCCGATCATCGAGAAGTCTACTCCCAATCCAATCCCGATCATTGAGACGGCTACTCCCCAACTAATCCTGATCATCGAGGAGGCTACTCCCCATCTAATCCCGATCATCGAGACGGCTACTCCCCAACTAATCCTGATCATCGAGGAGGCTACTCCCCATCTAATCCTGATCATCGAGACGGCTACTCCCCATCTAATCCCGATCATCGATACGGCTACTCCCCATCTAATCCTGATCATCGAGACGGCTACTCCCCATCTAATCCCGATCATCGAGACGGCTACTCCCCATCTAATCCTGATCATCGAGACGGCTACTCCCAATCTAATCCCGATCATCGATACGGCTACTCCCCATCTAATCCTGATCATCGAGACGGCTACTCCCCATCTAATCCTGATCATCAAGGCGGCTACTCCCCATCTAATCCTGATCATCGTGATGGCTACTCCCCATCTAATCCTGATCATCGAGATGGCTGCTCCCCATCTAATCCTGATCATCGAGATGGCTACTCCCCATCTAATCCTGATCATCGAGATGACTACTCCCCATCTAATCCTAATCATCGAGACAGCTACTACCCATCTAATCCTGATCATCGAGACGGCTACTCCCCATCTAATCCTGATCGAGACGGCTACTCCCCATCTAATCCTGATCATCGAGACGGCTAATCCCCATCTAATCCTCATCATCGAGACGGCTAATCCCCATCTAATCCCGATCATCGAGACGGCTACTCCCCATCAACTCCTCATCATCGAGACGGCTACTCCCCATCTAATCCTGATCATCGAGACGGCTACTCCCCATCTAATCCCGATCATCGGGGCCGGCTACTCCCCATCTAATCCCGATCATCGTGACGGCTATTCCCCGTCTAATCCTGATCATCGAGCACGGCTACACCGATCTACTCCTGATCATCAAGACGGCTGCTCCCCATCTAATCCCGATCATTGAGACGGCTACTCCCCATCTACTCTTGATCATCGAGGGCGGACACTCCCCATCTAACCCCAATCATCGGGGGCGGCTACTCCCCATCTAATCCCGATCATCGTGACGGCTACTCCCCATCTAATCCTGATCATCGAGACGGCTACTCCCCATCTAATCCTGATCATCGAGACGGCTACTCCACATCTAATCCCGATCATCGAGACGGCTCCTCCCCATCTAATCCTGATCATCGAGACGGCTACTCCCCATCTAACCCGATCACCGAGACGGCTCCTCCCCATCTAATCCTGATCATCGAGACGGCTGCTCCCCATCTAATCCCAATCATCGAGATGGCTACTCCCCATCTAATCCCAATCATCGAGACGGCTACTCCCCATCTAATCCCGATCATCGAGCACGGCTACTCCCCATCTAATCCTGATCATCGAGACAGCTACTCCCCATCTACTCCCGATCAGCGGGGGCGGCTACTCCCCATCTAATCCTGATCATCGAGACGGCTACTCCCCATCTACTCCTGATCATCGAGCACGACGACTCCCCATCCACTCCTGATCATCGAGCACGGCTACTCCTCATCTAATCCCGATCATCGAGACGGCTACTCCCCATTTAATCCCGATCATCAACCACGGCTACTCCTCATCTAATCCTGATCATCGAGATGGCTACTCCCCATCTAATCCTGATCATCGAGCACGGCTTCTCCCCATCTACTCCTGATCATCGAGTTAGCTACTCCCCATCTAATCCTGATCATCGAGGAGGCTACTCCCCATCTAATCCTGATCATCGAGATGGCTGCTCCCCATCTAATCCTGATCATCGAGGAGGCTACTCCCCATCTAATCCTGATCATCGAGATGGCTGCTCCCCATCTAATCCTGATCATCGAGACGGCTACTCCCCATCTAATCCCGATCATCGAGACGGCTACTCCCCATCTAATCCCGATCATCGAGACGGCTACTCCCCATCTAATCCCGATCATCAAGACGGCTACTCCGCATCTAATCCTCATCATCGAGACGGCTACTCCCCATCTAATCCTGATCAACAAGACGGCTACTCCGCATCTAATCCTCATCATCGAGACGGCTACTCCCCATCTAATCCCGATCATCGAGACGGCTACTCCCCATCTAATCCTGATCATCGAGATGGCTACTCCCCATCTAATCCTGATCATCGAGATGGCTACTCCCCATCTAATCCCAATCATCGAGACGGCTACTCCCAATCCAATCCCGATCATTGAGACAGCTACTCCCCATCTGCTCCTGATCATCGAGCACGGCTACTCCGCATCTAATCCTGATCATCTAGGAGGCTACTCTCCATCTAATCCTGATCATCGAGCACGGCTACTCCCCATCTAATCGTCATCATCAAGACGGTTACTCCCCATCTACTCCCAATCATCGAGACGGCGACTCCCCATCTACTCCTGATCATCGAGACGGCTACTCCCCATCTAATCCTCATCGTCGAGACGGCTACTCCCCATCTAATCCTGATCATCGAGCACGGCTACTCGCCATCTAATCCTGATCATCGAGACGGCTATGCCCCATCTAATCCCGATCATCGAGACGGCTACTCGCCATCTAATCCCGATCATCGAGCAATGCTACTCCCCATCTAATCCTGATCAACGAGACGGCTACTCCCCATCTAATCCTGATCATCGCGACGGCTACTCCCCAGCTAATCCCGATCATCGAGAAGTCTACTCCCAATCCAATCTCGATCATTGAGACGGCTACTCCCCAACTAATCCTGATCATCGAGGAGGCTACTCCCCATCTAATCCCGATCATCGAGACGGCTACTCCCCAACTAATCCTGATCATCGAGGAGGCTACTCCCCATCTAATCCTGATCATCGAGACGGCTACTCCCCATCTAATCCCGATCATCGATACGGCTACTCCCCATCTAATCCTGATCATCGAGACGGCTACTCCCCATCTAATCCCGATCATCGAGACGGCTACTCTCCATCTAATCCTGATCATCGAGACGGCTACTCCCAATCTAATCCCGATCATCGATACGGCTACTCCCCATCTAATCCTGATCATCGAGACGGCTACTCCCCATCTAATCCTGATCATCAAGGCGGCTACTCCCCATCTAATCCTGATCATCGTGATGGCTACTCCCCATCTAATCCTGATCATCGAGATGGCTGCTCCCCATCTAATCCTGATCATCGAGACGGCTACTCCCCATCTAATCCTGATCATCGAGATGACTACTCCCCATCTAATCTAATCATCGAGACAGCTACTACCCATCTAATCCTGATCATCGAGACGGCTACTCCCCATCTAATCCTGATCGAGACGGCTACTCCCCATCTAATCCTGATCATCGAGACGGCTAATCCCCATCTAATCCTCATCATCGAGACGGCTAATCCCCATCTAATCCTGATCATCGAGACGGCTACTCCCCATCAACTCCTCATCATCGAGACGGCTACTCCCCATCTAATCCTGATCATCGAGACGGCTACTCCCCATCTAATCCCGATCATCGGGGCCGGCTACTCCCCATCTAATCCCGATCATCGTGACGGCTATTCCCCGTCTAATCCTGATCATCGAGCACGGCTACACCGATCTACTCCTGATCATCAAGACGGCTACTCCCCATCTAATCCCGATCATTGAGACGGCTACTCCCCATCTACTCTTGATCATCGAGGGCGGACACTCCCCATCTAATCCCAATCATCGGGGGCGGCTACTCCCCATCTAATCCCGATCATCGTGACGGCTACTCCCCATCTAATCCTGATCATCGAGACGGCTACTCCCCATCTAATCCTGATCATCGAGACGGCTACTCCACATCTAATCCCAATCATCGAGACGGCTACTCCCCATCTAATCCCGATCACCGAGACGGCTCCTCCCCATCTAATCCTGATCATCGAGACGGCTACTCCCCATCTACTCCCGATCAGCGGGGGCGTCTACTCCCCATCTAATCCTGATCATCGAGACGGCTACTCCCCATCTACTCCTGATCATCGAGCACGACGACTCCCCATCCACTCCTGATCATCGAGCACGGCTACTCCTCATCTAATCCCGATCATCGAGACGGCTACTCCCCATTTAATCCCGATCATCAACCACGGCTACTCCTCATCTAATCCCGATCATCGAGATGGCTACTCCCCATCTAATCCTGATCATCGAGCACGGCTTCTCCCCATCTACTCCTGATCATCGAGTTAGCTACTCCCCATCTAATCCTGATCATCGAGATGGCTGCTCCCCATCTAATCCTGATCATCGAGACGGCTACTCCCCATCTAATCCCGATCATCGAGACGGCTACTCCCCATCTAATCCCGATCATCGAGACGGCTACTTCCCATCTACTCCTGATCAACAAGACGGCTACTCCGCATCTAATCCTCATCATCGAGACGGCTACTCCCCATCTAATCCTGATCATCGAGATGGCTACTCCCCATCTAATCCCAATCATCGAGACGGCTACTCCCAATCCAATCCCGATCATTGAGACAGCTACTCCCCATCAAATCCTGATCATCGAGGACAGCTACTCCCCATCTGCTCCTGATCATCGAGCACGGCTACTCCGCATCTAATCCTGATCATCTAGGAGGCTACTCTCCATCTAATCCTGATCATCGAGCACGGCTACTCCCCATCTAATCATCATCATCGAGACGGTTACTCCGCATCTACTCCCGATCAGCGAGACGGCGACTCCCCATCTACTCCTGATCATCGAGACGGCTACAACCCATCTAATCCTCATCATCGAGACGGCTACTCCCCATCTAATCCTGATCATCGAGACGGCTACTCCCCATCTACTCCTGATCATCGAGACGTCTACTCCCCATCTAATCCTGTTCATCGAGACGGCTACTCCCCATCGACACCTGATCATCGAGACGGCTGCTCCCCATCTAATCCTCATCATCGAGACGGCTACTCCCCATCTAATCCTGATCATCGAGCACGGCTACTCGCCATCTAATCCTGATCATCGAGACGGCTACGCCCCATCTAATCCCGATCATCGGGGGCGGCTATTCACCATCTAATCCTGATCATCGAGCACGGCTACTCCCCATCTACTCCTGATCATCGAGCAATGCTACTCCCCATCTAATCCTGATCAACGAGACGGCTACTCCCCATCTAATCCTGATAATCGCAACGGCTACTCCCCAGCTAATCCCGATCATCGAGAAGTCTACTCCCAATCCAATCCCGATCATTGAGACGGCTACTCCCCATCTACTCCTGATCATCAAGCACGGCTACTCCCCATCTAATCCTGATCATCGAGGAGGCTACTCCCCATCTAATCCCGATCATCGAGACGGCTACTCCCCATCTAATCCTGATCATCGAGACGGCTACTCCCCATCTAATCCCGATCATCGATACAGCTACTCCCCATCTAATCCTGATCATCGAGACGGCTACTCCCCATCTAATCCTGATCATCGAGGCGGCTACTCCCCATCTAATCCTGATCATCGTGACGGCTACTCCCCATCTAATCCTGATCATCGAGATGACTGCTCCCCATCTAATCCTGATCATCGAGACGGCTACTCCCCATCTAATCCTGATCATCGAGATGACTACTCCCCATCTAATCCTAATCATCGAGACAGCTACTCCCCATCTAATCCTGATCATCGAGACGGCTAATCCCCATCTAATCCTCATCATCGAGACGGCTAGTCCCCATCTAATCCCGATCATCGAGACGCCTACTCCCCATCTAATCCCGATCATCGGGGGTGGTTACTCCCCATCTAATCCCGATCATCGGGATGGCTACTCCCCATCTAATCCTGATAATCGAGACAGCTACTCCCCATCTCATCCTGATCATCGAGGGTGGCTACTCCCCATCTAATCCTGACGGCTACTCCCCATCTACTCCCGATCATCGAGACAGCTACTCCCCATCTAATCCAGATCATCGAGACAGCTACTCCCCATCTACTCCTGATCATCGAGACGGCTACTCCCCATCTAATCCTGATCATCGAGACGGCTGCTCCCCATCTAATCCTGATCATCGAGACGGATACTCTCACTCCAATCCCAATCATCGCGATGGCTACTCCACAGATACTCCTGATCATAGGGGTCGGCTACTCCCCATCTACTCCTGATCATCGAGCACGGCTACTCCCCATCTAATCCTGATTATCGAGACGGCTACTCCCCATCTAATCCCGATCATCGAGACGGCTACTTCCCATCTAATCCCGATCATCGAGCACGGCTACTCCCCATCTAATCCTGATCATCGAGCACGGTTACTCCCCATCTAATCCTCATCATCGAGCACGGCTACTCCCCATCTAATCCTGATCATCGAGCACGGCTACTCCCCAACTAATCCTGATCATTGAGATGGCTACTCCCCATCTACTCCTGATAATCGAGGTTGGCTACTCCCCATCTAATCCTGATCATCGCGTCGGCTACTCCGCAGCTACTCCTGATCATAGGGGTCGGCTACTCCCCATCTAATCCTGATCTTCGAGATGGCTACTCCCCATCTAATCCTGATCATCGGGGGCGGCTACTCCCCATCTAATCCTGATCATCGATTCGGCTGCTCCCCATCTAATCCTGATCATCGAGACGGCTACTCCCCATCTAATCCCAATCATCGAGACGGCTACTCCCCATCTACTCCTGATCATCGAGGACGGCTACTCCCCATCTAATCCGGATCATCATGATGGCTACTCCCCATCTGACCCTGATCATCGAGGGTGGCTACTCCCCATCTAATCCCGATCATCGAGATGGCTACTCCCCGTCTAATCCTGATCATCGAGCATGGCTACTCCCCATCTAATCCTGATCTTCGAGCACGGCTACTCCCCATCTAATCCTGATCATCGAGACGGCTACTCCCCATCTAATCCTGATCATCGAGACGGCTACTCCCCATCTAATCCTGATCATCGAGAGGGCTACTCCCCATCTACTCCTGATCATCGAGATGGCTACTCCCCATCTACTCCTGATCATCGAGAGGGCTACTCCCCATCTAATCACGATCATCGAGCACGGCTACTCCCCATCTAATCCTGATCATCGAGGATGGTTAGTCCCCATCTAATCCTGCTCATCGAGACGGCTACTCCCCATCTAATCCTGATCATCGAGACGGCTACTCCCCATCTAATCCTGATCATCGAGAGGGCTACTCCCCATCTACTCCTGATCATCGAGATGGCTACTCCCCATCTACCCCTGATCATCGAGAGGGCTACTCCCCATCTAATCCTGATCATCGAGCACGGCTACTCCCCATCTAATCCTGATCATCGAGGATGGTTACTCCCCATCTAATCCCGATCATCGAGACGGCTACTCCCCATCTAATCCCGATCATCGAGACGGCTACTCCCCATCTAATCCTGATCATCGAGACGGCTACTCCCCATCTAATCCCGATCATCGAGACGGCTACTCCCCATCTAATCCCGATCATCGAGACGGCTACTCCCCATCTAATCCTGATCATCGAGCACGGCTACTCCCCCTCTAATACGATAGCAAAATACTGCGGATGCTGGAAATCCGAAATAACAACAGAAAACGCTGGAAAAACTCAGCAGGCCAGGCAACATCGGTGGAGAGAGAAACAGAGTTAACGTTTCAGGATGAAACCCTTCGTCGGAACTGAGAGAAGAGCAGGAATTTAAACAGATAAAAATGCAAGGGGGAGGCTGGGGGGAGGAATAAAAGAACAAAAGTGGGTGTCTATGGTAAGTAGAGACATTAAGAGATGCTCAAGGCAAGACGAGATGGTAATGGGACAGGTTAAGAAACAACAGGTGAGGTGTGAAATGCTGGCAGAATGAGAGACAGCTGCCGTAGGAGGAGAGAGAGAAAAAAAAGGAAAAAGGCACGGACCAAAAGGGTGGATAAAATGTATATATGTGTGGTAGGGTCCGAGGTTATGATCTGAAATTGTTGAACTCGATATTGAGTCCGGAAGGCTGTAAAGTGCCTAAACGAAAGATGAGGTGCTGTTCCTCGAGCTTACGCTGAGCTTCCGTGGAACAATGCTCGAGGCCGAGGACGGTGAGGTCTGAGTGGGCGTGGAGCGGAGAATTAAAATGACAAGCGACCGGAAGCTCGGGGTCACCCTTACGGACTGAACGGAGGTGTTCCGCAAAGCGGTCACCCAATCTGCGTTTGGTCTCCCCAATGTAGAGGAGACCACATCGTGAGCAGCGAATACAGTATACTAGATTGCAAGAAGTACAAGTAAATCGCTGTTTCACCTGGAATGGGTGTTTGGGGCCCTGGAGAGTGGGAAGGGGGGAGGTATAAGGGCATGTGTTGCATCTCCTGCGCTTGCATGGGAAAGTGCCGGGTGAGGGGGAAGGGGTGCTGGGGGTGATAGAGGAGTCGACCAGGGTGTCTCGGAGGGAGCGGTCCCTATGGAATGCTGAAAGGGGAGGTGAGGGGAAGATACGTTTGGTGGTGGGATCAAATTGGAAGTGGTGGAAATGGCGGAGGATGATCCGTTGAATGTGGAGGCTGGTGGGGTGAAAGGTGAGGACAAGGGGAACTCTATCGTTGTTCCGGGAGGGAGGGGCCGGGGTGAGGGAAGAAGTGCGGGAAATAGAACGGACACGGTCGAGGGCCATGTCGACCACAGTAGAGGGGAATCCTCGGTTGAGGAAAAAGGAAGACATGTCGAAAGCACTGGTATGGAAGGTGGCATCATCAGAACAGACACGGGAGAGACGGGGAAACTGGGAGAAGGGAATAGAGTCCTTACAGGGGGCGGAGTGGGAGGAAGTGTAGTCCAGGTAGCTGTGTGAGTCAGTGGGCTTGTAGTGAATGTTGGTCAATAACTTATCCCCAGACATGAAGACGGAGAAGTCGAGGAAGGGGAGGGGTGAATTAAAATGACAAGCGACCGGAAGCTCGGGGTCACCCTTACGGACTGATTATTGAGACGGCTACTCCCCATCTACTCCTGATCATCGAGACGGCTACTCTCCATCTACTCCTGATCATCGAGACGGCTACTCCCCATCTAATCCCGATCATCGAGACGGCTACTCCCCATCTAATCCTGATCATCGAGACGGCTACTCCCCATCTAATCCTGATCATCGAGACGGCTACTCCCCATCTATTCCTAATCATCGGGGGTGGCTAATCCCCATGTAATCTGGATCATCGAGCTGGCTACTCCCCATCTAATCCCGATCATCGAGCACGGCTACTCCCCATCTATTCCTAATCATCGGGGGTAGCTAATCCCCATCTAATCCGGATCATCGAGCTGGCTACTCCCCATCTAATCTCGATCATCGAGACAGCTACTCCCCATCTAATCCCGATCATCGAGACAGCTACTCCCCATCTAATCCTGATCATCGAGACAGCTACTCCCCATCTAATCCTGATCATCAAGACGGCTACTCCCCATCTAATCCTGATCATCGAGACAGCTACTCCCCATCTAATCCTGATCATCGAGACAGCTACTCCCCATCTAATCCCGATCATCGAGACAGCTACTCCCCATCTACTCCCGATCATAGAGACGGCTACTCCCCATCTAATCCCGATCATCGAGCACGGCTACTCCCCATCTAATCCCGATCATCGAGCACGGCTACTCCCCATCTAATCCTGATCATCGAGACGGCTACTCCCCATCTAATCCCGATCATCGAGCACGGCTACTCCCCATCTAATCCCGATCATCGAGACGGCTACTCCCCATCTAATCCCGATCATCGAGACGGCTACTCCCCATCTACTCCCGATCATCGGGGGCGGCTACTCCTGATCCCCCACTGCATGCCCAGACACACTGCCCTCATCACACGCTCAGTCTCACAGCCCTATCGCTCTCCCAGACTCACTGGGCGTTATTTCGGGGAAAGGGTGGGAACAGGCCCTGAGTGGGTGCTGTGCCAATAAGACGCGCCTGTTTAGAAGTCTGGTTTTAGCCCGCAATTTTGGGGCTAATTGATGATTTGCATGATTTAAACGTGCCTGGAGGCTCTAAACCACAGACCTGCACGTTTAGCAATTTTCCTGGTATATGGAACCTCCACACACACACAGACAACGGCAGGTTTCAGGATGGCTCAGGGATAGAGGCAGAGGGTTCTCAGAGGCGGCACTGGAGGTCCTGGTGGAGGAGGTCCAGAAGAGGAGGGATGTCTTGTAGCCGCAGGGGAGAAGGAGGCCACCGAGGCAGCTAATGTGGTGGATGTGGGAGATCGCCGAGGAGGTCACAGCCAGGAGCACTGACCCCAGGACATGGCTCCAGTGCTGGAAAAAATTTAATGATTTAACGCGATCTCACAAACACTTCTCAATAACTCACAACCTCAACACACTGCATCCACCATCTAACTATACACTGACATTCATACAACCCACACTATTGTCTCCTTCACCGGCACTACTCACACCTCAGACACATCTCACAGCTGTTCAACCATATGAGGCCTCCAACTCGCACAAACACACCTGCCAATACACTCATTCACAATCACCACTCTTTCCCTTCCAGGACAAGATAGCTTGTAACAGGTGCCAGCAGGACCCGACCAGGGAGGGGAAGCACGACTCCATGAGATCACTGCCCTTGAGGCATTGCTAGCCGTGATCGGGAGGGGAGTGGCAGACACCGTGACCACAGGCAGAGTAGGGCACATCTTGCCTAGAGTTACGTGGCCACTCCAGCTTCCTTACATATCCACAACTATTCCTGATACCTAATCCCTCAAAGCTATCCTCACTCACAAGCTCCATATGGTCTCATGACTCACATCCTCCTATAGTGGCCACATGCGCTGCACCCTAACCTTTCCAGCTTTATCATTGCAGGCTCCCAGGAGCACGATCCACCTCACCCCCTGGAGAAACTGGAAGAGGAGCAAGAGCCACCTCGCCCCCTCTCGGAAGAGGAAGAGGAGGAGAGCGAGGAAGAAGGCACTGCGGCAATCGCTACCACTGTCGCAGGTACCAGCTCAGAGACCAGCACCATACATAACTTCGAGGCTAGGTTAGAACACGGATGCTCACTGTGGGACACACCGGGCACTAGTGGGCAGCAGCCATGCCCAACTTGAAAGAAGAAAGTCTTGCATTTATATAGCGCCTTTCACGACCACTGGACGTCCCAAAGCGCTTTACAGCCAATGAAGTACTTTTTGAAGTGTAGTCACTGTTGTAATGTAGGAAACGCGGCAGCCAATTTGCGCACAGCAAGCTCCCACAAACAGCAATGTGATAATGACCAGATAATCTGTTTTTTAAGATGTTGATTGAGGGATAAATATTGGTTAGGACACCGGGGAGAACTCCCCTGCTCTTCTTCGATATAGTGCCATAGGATTTTTTACATTCACCTGAGAGAGCAGACGGGGCCTCGGTTTAATGTCTCATCCGAAAGACGGCACTTCCGACAGTGCAGCACTCCCTCAATGCTGCACTGGAGTGTCAGTGTAGATTTTGTGCTCACATCTCTGGAGTGGGACTTGAACCCACAACTTCTGACCAGGGGCGAAATATACAAGGTCGCATACTAGTTCTGCTGTGGAGGAGTCAGATCAGGACCTTGCAGGGCCAAGCTTAGAAGAAGGTTGATGGGTTTGACAAACCAAATGTTTGGTGTGATGGAGAGCCTGCCTGAAAGCCTACATGTCGTGGCTAGGGGGAAATCGAGGAGCCAGCCTCCACCATGGTCCGTGGTTTGACACAGAGCCTGGAACCCATCCTCTCCAGCGTGGAGAGGCTGGCCAATTCCATCCAGTGACCTGTGGAGGCCGAACATCATGCAGCGTCTGATGACTGAGGTCGCAGCTTCCATGGAACGCCAAACAGCTTCCATGGAACGCCAAACAGCTTCCATGGAATGACAAAGTGCTGCAATGGAAGCTTAGGCAGCTGCCATGGTGGCTCTGGGCTCCTCGGTTGAAATGGGCTTGCAGAGTGTCTCAGCTACTCAGAGATCTCCATCTCGACCCCCTCCTCCTCCATCATCTCCACCTCCTCCTCCATCATCTCCTCCTCCTCCATCATCTCTTCCTCCTCCATTATCTCTTCTTCCTCCTCCATCATCTCTTCCTCCTCCTCCTCCATCATCTCCTCCTCCTCCATCATCTCCTCCTCCTCCATCATCTCCTCCTCCTCCATCATCTCCTCCTCCTCCTCCATCATCTCCTCCTCCTCCTCCATCATCTCCTCCTCCTCCTCCTCCATCATCTCCTCCTCCTCCTCCTCCATCTCCTCCTCCTCCATCATCTCTTCCTCCTCCTCCATCATCTCTTCCTCCTCCTCCATCATCTCTTCCTCCTCCTCCATCATCTCTTCCTCCTCCTCCATCATCTCCTCCTCCTCCTCCTCCATCATCTCTTCCTCCTCCTCCATCATCTCTTCCTCCTCCATCATCTCCTCCTCCTCCTCCTCCATCTCCTCCTCCTCCTCCTCCATCATCTCCTCCTCCTCCTCCATCTCTTCCTCCTCCTTCTCCATCATCTCCTCCAATGCTGGTAGTAATAGCTGGTCTCTCATGATCACTAGATTGTAGAGCAGGCAGCAAGTCACCATGAATCTAGAGCCCTCCTTGCCCTCCTGTCCCGCTCTTCTCCAGCAGCTGGTGCTGCTCTGCCTGGCCACATCTCCTTTGCCTATTCATCCTCCAGACCAAGGGGGACCTCTAGCAAGACCCCCATGACCAAGCACTAACCTTGCTCCTGGGTCTCCAATAAGGTACAGTAGCACAGCACTCACTCTCTTTAGGTGAGGTCCTCAGAGAATTTCCAGAATAGATGTTGATAGTGTTTTGGAAGTCTTGACAAAGTGTCCCAGAAAGTCTCCTGATGTGTATCAAAAGTCCTCTTCAAACACAGTAGAGTCAGTCGATCTCCAGCAGCATGTGAACAGTGAAATCTGAGCATAGCTTTAAGTAGCGCTTGCAATTCTCAGCAACTACTTCTTTACTCCTGGCCAGCTGGTCGCTGTTAGGCGGAGTCATTAATTGCAGCACTAGCCAGCAAAATGGTGTGCAGCCTCTTTAATGAACATTAGGAGCCAATGTAATTGGTCATCAGAGCCTTAACCATCCTCGGGGCAGCTGTTCCGAGCTCCCACTTAAACTCCTTTACCAAGATGCCGTCTTGCTGTAAAGGCAGCTACACCAGCGTTGCAGCTCAAGACCCCATCTTGGAAAAAGCCCCCATCATCCCCATCACACGCACAGACCCACTGCCTCATCCCCATCACACACACAGACCCACTGCCTCATCACAGATCACACGCACAGACCCACTGCCTCATCCCCATCAAACGCACAGACCCACTGCCTCATCACAGATCACACGCACAGACCCACTGCCTCATCCCCATCACACACACAGACCCACTGCCTCATCCCCATCACACGCACAGACCCACTGCCTCATCACAGATCACACGCACAGACCCACTGCCTCATCCCCATCACACACACAGACCCACTGCCTCATCCCCATCACACACACAGACCCACTGCCTCATCCCCATCACACGCACAGACCCACTGCCTCATCACAGATCACACGCACAGACCCACTGCCTCATCCTGGCAACACGGTGGCATAGTGGTTAGCACTGTTGCCTCACAGCGCCAGGGACCTGGGTTCGAATCCGGCCCCGGGTGACTGTCTGTGTGGAGTTTGCACATTCTCCCCGTGTCTGCGTGGGTTTCCTCCGGGTGCTCCGGTTTCCTCCCACAGTCCAAAGATGTGCGGGTTAGGTTGATTTGGCTATGATAAGTTGACCCTTAGTGTTAGGGGGGATTAAATACGTGGGGTTACGGGGATAGGGTGGGATATGTGTCGGTGCATGCTTGATGGGCCGAAATGGCCTCTATCTGCACTGTGGGGATTCTCTGATCCCCATCACACGCACAGACCCACTGCCTCATCCCCATCACACGCACAGACCCACTGCCTCATCCCCATCACACGCACAGACCCACTGCCTCATCCCCATCACACGCACAGACCCACTGCCTCATCCCCATCACACGCACAGACCCACTGCCTCATCCCCATCACACGCACAGACCCACTGCCTCATCCCCATCACACGCACAGACACACTGCCTCATCCCCATCACATGCACAGACCCATTGCCTCATCTCCATCACACGCACAGACCCACTGCCTCATCCCCATCACACACACAGACCCACTGCCTCATCCCCATCACACACACAGACCCACTGCCTCATCCCCATCACACACACAGACCCACTGCCTCATCCCCATCACACACACAGACCCACTGCCTCATCCCCATCACACGCTCAGACCCACTGCCTCATCCCCATCACACACACAGACCCACTGCCTCATCCCCATCACACACACAGACCCACTGCCTCATCCCCATCACACACACAGACCCACTGCCTCATCCCCATCACACGCTCAGACCCACTGCCTCATCCCCATCACACACACAGACCCACTGCCTCATCCCCATCACACACACAGACCCACTGCCTCATCCCCATCACACACACAGACCCACTGCCTCATCCCCATCACACGCTCAGACCCACTGCCTCATCCCCATCACACACACAGACCCACTGCCTCATCCCCATCACACACACCCACTGCCTCATCACAGATCACACGCACAGACCCACTGCCTCATCACAGATCACACACACAGACCCACTGCCTCATCCCCATCACACGCACAGACCCACTGCCTCATCCCCATCACACACACAGACCCACTGCCTCATCCCCATCACACACACAGACCCACTGCCTCATCCCCAACAGACCCACTGCCTCATCCCCATCACACACACAGACCCACTGCCTCATCCCCATCACATGCACAGACCCACTGCCTCATCCCCATCACACACAGACCCACTGCCTCATCCCCATCACACGCACAGACCCACTGCCTCATCCCCATCACACACACAGACCCACTGCCTCATCCCCATCACACGCACAGACCCACTGCCTCATCCCCATCACACGCACAGACCCACTGCCTCATCCCCATCACACGCACAGACCCACTGCCTCATCCCCATCACACACAGACCCACTGCCTCATCCCCATCACACACACAGACCCACTGCCTCATCCCCATCACACAGACCCACTGCCTCATCCCCATCACACGCACAGACCCACTGCCTCATCACAGATCACACGCAGACCCACTGCCTCATCCCCATCACACACACAGACCCACTGCCTCATCCCCATCACACGCACAGACCCACTGCCTCATCCCCATCACACACACAGACCCACTGCCTCATCCCCATCACACACACAGACCCACTGCCTCATCCCCATCACACGCACAGACCCACTGCCTCATCCACATCACACGCACAGACCCACTGCCTCATCCCCATCACACGCACAGACCCACTGCCTCATCCCCATCATACGCACAGACCCACTGCCTCATCACAGATCACACACACAGACCCACTGCCTCATCACAGATCACACACACAGACCCACTGCCTCATCCCCATCACACACACAGACCCACTGCCTCATCCCCATCACACACACAGACCCACTGCCTCATCACACGCAGACCCACTGCCTCATCCCCATCACACACACAGACCCACTGCCTCATCCCCATCACACGCACAGACCCACTGCCTCATCACAGATCACACGCACAGACCCACTGCCTCATCCCCATCACACACACAGACCCACTGCCTCATCCCCATCACACGCACAGACCCACTGCCTCATCACAGATCACACGCACAGACCCACTGCCTCATCCCCATCACACACACAGACCCACTGCCTCATCCCCATCACACGCACAGACCCACTGCCTCATCCCCATCACACACACAGACCCACTGCCTCATCCCCATCACACGCACAGACCCACTGCCTCATCACAGATCACACACACAGACCCACTGCCTCATCCCCATCACACACACAGACCCACTGCCTCATCACAGATCACACGCACAGACCCACTGCCTCATCCCCATCACACGCACAGACCCACTGCCTCATCCCCATCACACGCACAGACCCACTGCCTCATCACAGATCACACACACAGACCCACTGCCTCATCACAGATCACACACACAGACCCACTGCCTCATCCTCATCACACACACAGACCCACTGCCTCATCACAGATCACACACACAGACTCACTGCCTCATCCTCATCACACGCACAGACCCACTGTCTCATCCCCATCACACACACAGACCCACTGCCTCATCCTCATCACACACACAGACCCACTGCCTCATCCCCATCACACACACAGACCCACTGCCTCATCCCCATCACACGCACAGACCCACTGCCTCATCCCCATCCCACACACAGACCCACTGTCTCATCCCCATCACACGCACAGACCCACTGCCTCATCCCCATCACACACACAGACCCACTGCCTCATCCCCATCACACGCACAGACCCACTGCCTCATCCCCATCACACACACAGACCCACTGCCTCATCCCCATCACACACACAGACCCACTGCCTCATCCCCATCACACACACAGACCCACTGCCTCATCCCCATCACACACACAGACCCACTGCCTCATCCCCATCACACGCACAGACCCACTTCCTCAACACAGATCACACGCACAGACCCACTGCCTCATCCCCATCACACACACAGACCCACTTCCTCAACACAGATCACACGCACAGACCCACTGCCTCATCCCCATCACACGCACAGACCCACTGCCTCATCACAGATCACACACACAGACCCACTGCCTCATCACCATCACACACACAGACCCACTGCCTCATCCCCATCACACGCTCAGACCCACTGCCTCATCCCCATCACACACACAGACCCACTGCCTCATCCCCATCACACGCACAGACCCACTGCCTCATCCCCATCACACACAGACCCACTGCCTCATCCCCATCACACGCACAGACCCACTGCCTCATCCCCATCACACACACAGACACACTGCCTCATCCCCATCACACACACAGACCCACTGCCTCATCCTGGCAACACGGTGGCATAGTGGTTAGCACTGTTGCCTCACAGCGCCAGGGACCCGGGTTCGAATCTGGCCTCGGGTGACAGTCTGTGTGGAGTTTGCACATTCTCCCCGTGTCTGCGTGGGTTTCCTCCGGGTGCTCCGGTTTCCTCCCACAGTCCAAAAATGTGCGGGTTAGGTTGATTTGGCTATGATAAATTGACCCTTAGTGTTAGGGGGGATTAAATACGTGGGGTTACGGGGATAGGGTGGGATATGTGTCGGTGCAGGCTCGATGGGCCGAAATGGCCTCTATCTGCACTGTGGGGATTCTCTGATCCCCATCACACGCACAGACCCACTGCCTCATCACACGCACAGACCCACTGCCTCATCCCCATCACACACACAGACCCACTGCCTCATCCCCATCACACGCACAGACCCACTGCCTCATCCCCATCACACACACAGACCCACTGCCTCATCCCCATCACACGCACAGACCCACTGCCTCATCCCCATCACACGCACAGACCCACTGCCTCATCCCCATCACACGCACAGACCCACTGCCTCATCCCCATCACACACACAGACCCACTGCCTCATCCCCATCACATGCACAGACCCACTGCCTCATCACTGATCACACGCACAGACCCACTGCCTCATCACAGATCACACGCACAGACCCACTGCCTCATCCCCATCACACGCACAGACCCACTGCCTCATCCCCATCACATGCACAGACCCACTGCCTCATCCCCATCACACGCACAGACCCACTGCCTCATCCCCATCACACACACAGACCCACTGCCTCATCCCCATCACACGCACAGACCCACTGCCTCATCCCCATCACACGCACAGACCCACTGCCTCATCACCATCACACGCACAGACCCACTGCCTCATCACCATCACACGCACAGACCCACTGCCTCATCCCCATCACACGCACAGACCCACTGCCTCATCACAGATCACACGCACAGACCCACTGCCTCATCCCCATCACACACACAGACCCACTGCCTCATCACAGATCACACGCACAGACCCACTGCCTCATCCCCATCACACACACAGACCCACTGCCTCATCACAGATCACACGCACAGACCCACTGCCTCATCCCCATCACACACACAGACCCACTGCCTCATCCCCATCACACGCACAGACCCACTGCCTCATCACAGATCACACACACAGACCCACTGCCTCATCCCCATCACACACACAGACCCACTGCCTCATCACAGATCACACACACAGACCCACTGCCTCATCCCCATCACACGCACAGACCCACTGCCTCATCACAGATCACACGCACAGACCCACTGCCTCATCCCCATCACACACACAGACCCACTGCCTCATCCCCATCACACGCACAGACCCACTGCCTCATCCCCATCACACACACAGACCCACTGCCTCATCACCATCACACACACAGACCCATTGCCTCATCACAGATCACACGCACAGACCCACTGCCTCATCCCCATCACACACACAGACCCACTGCCTCATCCCCATCACACGCACAGACCCACTGCCTCATCCCCATCACACGCACAGACCCACTGCCTCATCACAGATCACACACACAGACCCACTGTCTCATCACAGATCACACACACAGACCCACTGCCTCATCCCCATCACACACACAGACCCACTGCCTCATCCCCATCACACGCACAGACCCACTGCCTCATCACAGATCACACACACAGACCCACTGCCTCATCCCCATCACACACACAGACCCACTGCCTCATCCTGGCAACACGGTGGCATAGTGGTTAGCACTGTTGCCTCACAGCGCCAGGGACCCGGGTTCGAATCCGGCCCCGGGTGACTGTCTGTGTGGAGTTTGCACATTCTCCTCGTGTCTGCGTGGGTTTCCTCCGGGTGCTCTGGTTTCCTCCCACCGTCCAAAGATGTGCGGGTTAGGTTGATTTGGCTATGATAAATTGACCGTTAGAGTTATGGGGGGATTAAATACGTTGGGTTACGGGGTTAGGGTGGGATATGTGTCGGTGCAGGCTCGATGGGCCGAAATGGCCTCTATCTGCACTGTGGGGATTCTCTGATCCCCATCACACGCACAGACCCACTGCCTCATCCCATCACACACACAGACCCACTGCCTCATCCCCATCACACACACAGACCCACTGCCTCATCCTCATCACACGCACAGACCCACTGCCTCATCCCCATCACACACACAGACCCACTGCCTCATCCCCATCACACACACAGACCCACTGCCTCATCCCCATCACACACAGACCCACTGCCTCATCCCCATCACACACACAGACCCACTGCCTCATCCCCATCACACACACAGACCCACTGCCTCATCCCCATCACACGCACAGACCCACTGCCTCATCCCCATCACACACACAGACCCACTGCCTCATCCCCATCACACACACAGACCCACTGCCTCATCCCCATCACACGCAGACCCACTGCCTCATCCCCATCACACACACAGACCCACTGCCTCATCCCCATCACACGCACAGACCCACTGCCTCATCCCATCACACGCACAGACCCACTGCCTCATCCCCATCACACACACAGACCCACTGCCTCATCCCCATCACACGCACAGACCCACTGCCTCATCCCCATCACACACACAGACCCACTGCCTCATCCCCATCACACGCACAGACCCACTGCCTCATCCCCATCACACATACAGACCCACTGCCTCATCCCCATCACATGCACAGACCCACTGCCTCATCCCCATCACACACACAGACCCACTGGCTCATCCCCATCACACGCACAGACCCACTGCCTCATCCCCATCACACACACAGACCCACTGCTCATCCCCATCACACGCACAGACCCACTGCCTCATCACCATCACACACAGACCCACTGCCTCATCCCCATCACACGCACAGACCCACTGCCTCATCCCCATCACACACACAGACCCACTGCCTCATCCCCATCACACGCACAGACCCACTGCCTCATCACAGATCACACGCACAGACCCACTGCCTCATCCCCATCACACACACAGACCCACTGCCTCATCCCCATCACACACAGACCCACTGCCTCATCCCAGATCACACACACAGACCCACTGCCTCATCCCCATCACACACACAGACCCACTGCCTCATCACAGATCACACACAGACCCACTGCCTCATCCCCATCACACACACAGACCCACTGCCTCATCCCCATCACACACACAGACCACTGCCTCATCCCCATCACACACCAGACCCACTGCCTCATCCCATCACACACACAGACCCACTGCCTCATCCCCATCACACGCACAGACCCACTGCCTCATCCCCATCACACGCACAGACCCACTGCCTCATCCCCATCACACACACAGACCCACTGCCTCATCCCCATCACACGCACAGACCCACTGCCTCATCCCCATCACACACAGACCCACTGCCTCATCCCCATCACACACACAGACCCACTGCCTCATCCCCATCACACACACAGACCCACTGCCTCATCCCCATCACACGCACAGACCCACTGCCTCATCCCCATCACACACAGACCCACTGCCTCATCCCCATCACACGCACAGACCCACTGCCTCATCCTCATCACACGCACAGACCCACTGCCTCATCCCCATCACACGCACAGACCCACTGCCTCATCACAGATCAGACACACTGCCTCATCCCCATCACACACACAGACCCACTGCCTCATCCCCATCACACGCACAGACACACTGCCTCATCCCCATCACACGCACAGACCCACTGCCTCATCCCCATCACACTCACAGACCCACTGCCTCATCCCCATCACACGCACAGACCCACTGCCTCATCCCCATCACACGCACAGACCCACTGCCTCATCCCCATCACACACACAGACACACTGCCTCATCCCCATCACACACACAGACCCACTGCCTCATCACAGATCACACACAGACACACTGCCTCATCCCCATCACACGCACAGACCCACTGCCTCATCACAGATCACACACAGACACACTGCCTCATCCCCATCACACGCACAGACACACTGCCTCATCCCCATCACACACACAGACCCACTGCCTCATCCCCATCACACACACAGACCCACTGCCTCATCCTCATCACACACACAGACCCGCTGCCTCATCCCCATCACACGCACAGACCCACTGCCTCATCCCCATCACACACACAGACCCACTGCCTCATCCCCATCACACGCACAGACCCACTGCCTCATCCCCATCACACGCACAGACCCACTGCCTCATCCCCATCACACACACAGACCCACTGCCTCATCCTCATCACACACACAGACCCACTGCCTCATCCCCATCACACGCACAGACCCACTGCCTCATCCCCATCACACGCACAGACCCACTGCCTCATCCCCATCACACACAGACCCACTGCCTCATCCCCATCACACACACAGACCCACTGCCTCATCACAGATCACACACACAGACCCACTGCCTCATCCCCATCACACACACAGACCCACTGCCTCATCCCATCACACACACAGACCCACTGCCTCATCCTCATCACACACACAGACCCACTGCCTCATCCCCATCACACGCACAGACCCACTGCCTCATCCCCATCACACACACAGACCCACTGCCTCATCCCCATCACACACACAGACCCACTGCCTCATCCCCATCACACGCACAGACACACTGCCTCATCCCCATCACACGCACAGACACACTGTCTCACCCCCATCACACACACAGACCCACTGCCTCATCACAGATCACACACACAGACCCACTGCCTCATCACAGATCACACGCACAGACCCACTGCCTCATCCCCATCACACACACAGACCCACTGCCTCATCCCCATCACACGCACAGACACACTGTCTCACCCCCATCACACACACAGACCCACTGCCTCATCACAGATCACACGCACAGACCCACTGCCTCATCCCCATCACACACACAGACCCACTGCCTCATCACAGATCACACGCACAGACCCACTGCCTCATCCCCATCACACACACAGACCCACTGCCTCATCCCCATCACACACACAGACCCACTGCCTCATCCCCATCACACACACAGACCCACTGCCTCATCCCCATCACACACACAGACCCACTGCCTCATCCCCATCACACGCACAGACCCACTGCCTCATGCCCAGCACACGCACAGACCCACTGCCTCATCCCCATCACACGCACAGACCCACTGCCTCATCACAGATCACACGCTCAGACCCACTGCCTCATCCCCATCACACACACAGACCCACTGCCTCATCCCGATCACACACACAGACCCACTGCCTCATCCCCATCACACACACAGACCCACTGCCTCATCCCCATCACATGCACAGACCCACTGCCTCATCACAGATCACACACACAGACCCACTGCCTCATCCCCATCACACACACAGACCCACTGCCTCATCCCCATCACACACACAGACCCACTGCCTCATCCTGGCAACACGGTGGCATAGTGGTTAGCACTGTTGCCTCACAGCACCAGGGACCTGGGTTCGAATCCGGCCCCGGGTGACTGTCTGTGTGGAGTTTGCACATTCTCCCCGTGTCTGCGTGGGTTTCCTCCGGGTGCTCTGGTTTCCTCCCACCGTCCAAAGATGTGCGGGTTAGGTTGATTTGGCTATGATAAATTGACCGTTAAAGTTATGGGGGGATTAAATACGTGGGGTTACGGGGATAGGGTGGGATATGTGTCGGTGCAGGCTCGATGGGCCGAAATGGCCTCTATCTGCACTGTGGGGATTCTCTGATCCCCATCACACGCACAGACCCACTGCCTCATCACAGATCACACGCACAGACCCACTGCCTCATCACACGCACAGACCCACTGCCTCATCCCCATCACACGCACAGACTCACTGCCTCATCCCCATCACACACACAGACCCACTGCCTCATCCCCATCACACGCACAGACCCACTGCCTCATCCTCATCACACGCACAGACCCACTGCCTCATCCCCATCACACGCACAGACCCACTGCCTCATCCCCATCACACGCACAGACTCACTGCCTCATCCCCATCACACACACAGACCCACTGCCTCATCCCCATCACACGCACAGACCCACTGCCTCATCCCCATCACACGCACAGACCCACTGCCTCATCCCCATCACACGCACAGACCCACTGCCTCATCCCCATCACACACACAGACCAGACCCACTGCCTCATCCCCATCACACGCACAGACCCACTGCCTCATCCCCATCACACACACAGACCCACTGCCTCATCCTCATCACACGCACAGACCCACTGCCTCATCCCCATCACACACACAGACCCACTGCCTCATCCCCATCACACGCACAGACCCACTGCCTCATCCTCATCACACACACAGACCCACTGCCTCATCCTCATCACACACACAGACCCACTGCCTCATCCTCATCACACGCACAGACCCACTGCCTCATCCCCATCACACGCACAGACCCACTGCCTCATCCTCATCACACGCACAGACACACTGCCTCATCCCCATCACACACACAGACCCACTGCCTCATCCCCATCACACGCACAGACCCACTGCCTCATCCCCATCACACGCACAGACCCACTGCCTCATCCCCATCACACACACAGACCCACTGCCTCATCCCCATCACACGCACAGACCCACTGCCTCATCACACGCAGACCCACTGCCTCATCCCCATCACACACACAGACCCACTGCCTCATCCCCATCACACGCACAGACCCACTGCCTCATCACACGCAGACCCACTGCCTCATCCCCATCACACACACAGACCCACTGCCTCATCCCCATCACACACACAGACCCACTGCCTCATCCCCATCACACGCACAGACCCACTGCCTCATCCCCATCACACGCACAGACCCACTGCCTCATCCCCATCACACACACAGACCCACTGCCTCATCCCCATCACACGCACAGACCCACTGCCTCATCCCCATCACACACACAGACCCACTGCCTCATCCCCATCACACACACAGACCCACTTCCTCAACACAGATCACACGCACAGACCCACTGCCTCATCCCCATCACACGCACAGACCCACTGCCTCATCCCCATCACACACAGACCCACTGCCTCATCCCCATCACACACACAGACCCACTGCCTCATCACAGATCACACGCACAGACCCTCTGCCTCATCCCCATCACACGCACAGACCCACTGCCTCATCCACATCACACACACAGACCCACTGCCTCATCCCCATCACACGCACAGAACCACTGCCTCATCCCCATCACACACACAGACCCACTGCCTCATCCCCATCACACGCACAGACCCACTGCCTCATCCCCATCACACACAGACCCACTGCCTCATCCCCATCACACGCACAGACCCACTGCCTCATCCCCATCACACACACAGACACACTGCCTCATCCCCATCACACACACAGACCCACTGCCTCATCCTGGCAACACGGTGGCATAGTGGTTAGCACTGTTGCCTCACAGCGCCAGGGACCCGGGTTCGAATCTGGCCTCGGGTGACAGTCTGTGTGGAGTTTGCACATTCTCCCCGTGTCTGCGTGGGTTTCCTCCGGGTGCTCCGGTTTCCTCCCACAGTCCAAAAATGTGCGGGTTAGGTTGATTTGGCTATGATAAATTGACCCTTAGTGTTAGGGGGGATTAAATACGTGGGGTTACGGGGATAGGGTGGGATATGTGTCGGTGCAGGCTCGATGGGCCGAAATGGCCTCTATCTGCACTGTGGGGATTCTCTGATCCCCATCACACGCACAGACCCACTGCCTCATCACAGATCACACGCACAGACCCACTGCCTCATCCTCATCACACGCACAGACCCACTGCCTCATCCTCATCACACGCACAGACCCACTGCCTCATCCCCATCACACACACAGACCCACTGCCTCATCACCATCACACACACAGACCCACTGCCTCATCCCCATCACACACACAGACCCACTGCCTCATCCCCATCACACGCACAGACCCACTGCCTCATCCCCATCACACGCACAGACCCACTGCCTCATCCCCATCACACGCACAGACCCACTGCCTCATCACCATCACACGCACAGACCCACTGCCTCATCACCATCACACGCACAGACCCACTGCCTCATCCCCATCACACGCACAGACCCACTGCCTCATCACAGATCACACGCACAGACCCACTGCCTCATCCCCATCACACACACAGACCCACTGCCTCATCACAGATCACACGCACAGACCCACTGCCTCATCCCCATCACACACACAGACCCACTGCCTCATCACAGATCACACGCACAGACCCACTGCCTCATCCCCATCACACACACAGACCCACTGCCTCATCCCCATCACACGCACAGACCCACTGCCTCATCACAGATCACACACACAGACCCACTGCCTCATCCCCATCACACACACAGACCCACTGCCTCATCACAGATCACACACACAGACCCACTGCCTCATCCCCATCACACGCACAGACCCACTGCCTCATCACAGATCACACGCACAGACCCACTGCCTCATCCCCATCACACACACAGACCCACTGCCTCATCCCCATCACACGCACAGACCCACTGCCTCATCCCCATCACACACACAGACCCACTGCCTCATCACCATCACACACACAGACCCATTGCCTCATCACAGATCACACGCACAGACCCACTGCCTCATCCCCATCACACGCACAGACCCACTGCCTCATCACAGATCACACACACAGACCCACTGTCTCATCACAGATCACACACACAGACCCACTGCCTCATCCCCATCACACGCACAGACCCACTGCCTCATCCCCATCACACACAGACCCACTGCCTCATCCCCATCACACGCACAGACCCACTGCCTCATCCTCATCACACGCACAGACCCACTGCCTCATCCCCATCACACGCACAGACCCACTGCCTCATCACAGATCAGACACACTGCCTCATCCCCATCACACACACAGACCCACTGCCTCATCCCCATCACACGCACAGACACACTGCCTCATCCCCATCACACGCACAGACCCACTGCCTCATCCCCATCACACTCACAGACCCACTGCCTCATCCCCATCACACGCACAGACCCACTGCCTCATCCCCATCACACGCACAGACCCACTGCCTCATCCCCATCACACGCACAGACCCACTGCCTCATCACAGATCGCACGCACAGACCCACTGCCTCATCCCCATCACACACACAGACACACTGCCTCATCCCCATCACACACACAGACCCACTGCCTCATCACAGATCACACACAGACACACTGCCTCATCCCCATCACACGCACAGACCCACTGCCTCATCACAGATCACACACAGACACACTGCCTCATCCCCATCACACGCACAGACACACTGCCTCATCCCCATCACACACACAGACCCACTGCCTCATCACAGATCACACACAGACACACTGCCTCATCCCCATCACACGCACAGACCCACTGCCTCATCCCCATCACACACACAGACCCACTGCCTCATCCCCATCACACACACAGACCCGCTGCCTCATCCCCATCACACGCACAGACCCACTGCCTCATCCCCATCACACACACAGACCCACTGCCTCATCCCCATCACACGCACAGACCCACTGCCTCATCCCCATCACACACACAGACCCACTGCCTCATCCTCATCACACACACAGACCCACTGCCTCATCCCCATCACACGCACAGACCCACTGCCTCATCCCCATCACACGCACAGACACACTGCCTCATCCCCATCACACACACAGACCCACTGCCTCATCACAGATCACACACACAGACCCACTGCCTCATCCCCATCACACACGCAGACACACTGCCTCATCCCCATCACACGCACAGACCCACTGCCTCATCCCCATCACACGCACAGACCCACTGCCTCATCCTCATCACACACACAGACCCACTGCCTCATCCCCATCACACGCACAGACCCACTGCCTCATCCCCATCACACACACAGACCCACTGCCTCATCACAGATCACACACACAGACCCACTGCCTCATCCCCATCACACACACAGACCCACTGCCTCATCCCCATCACACACGCAGACACACTGCCTCATCCCCATCACACACACAGACCCACTGCCTCATCACAGATCACACACACAGACCCACTGCCTCATCCCCATCACACACACAGACCCACTGCCTCATCCCCATCACACACACAGACCCACTGCCTCATCCCCATCACACGCACAGACCCACTGCCTCATCACAGATCAAACACACAGACCCACTGCCTCATCCCCATCACACACACAGACCCACTGCCTCATCCCCATCACACACACAGACCCACTGCCTCATCCCCATCACACGCACAGACCCACTGCCTCATCACAGATCACACACACAGACCCACTGCCTCATCACAGATCACACGCACAGACCCACTGCCTCATCCCCATCACACACACAGACCCACTGCCTCATCCCCATCACACGCACAGACACACTGTCTCACCCCCATCACACACACAGACCCACTGCCTCATCCCCATCACACACACAGACCCACTGCCTCATCCCCATCACACACACAGACCCACTGCCTCATCCCCATCACACACACAGACCCACTGCCTCATCACAGATCACACGCACAGACCCACTGCCTCATCCCCATCACACACACAGACCCACTGCCTCATCACAGATCACACGCACAGACCCACTGCCTCATCCCCATCACACACACAGACCCACTGCCTCATCACAGATCACACGCACAGACCCACTGCCTCATCCCCATCACACACACAGACCCACTGCCTCATCACAGATCACACACACAGACCCACTGCCTCATCCCCATCACACACACAGACCCACTGCCTCATCCCCATCACACACACAGACCCACTGCCTCATCCCCATCACACGCACAGACCCACTGCCTCATGCCCAGCACACGCACAGACCCACTGCCTCATCCCCATCACACACACAGACCCACTGCCTCATCCCCATCACACGCACAGACCCACTGCCTCATCCCCATCACACGCACAGACCCACTGCCTCATCACAGATCACACGCTCAGACCCACTGCCTCATCCCCATCACACACACAGACCCACTGCCTCATCCCGATCACACACACAGACCCACTGCCTCATCCCCATCACACACACAGACCCACTGCCTCATCCCCATCACACGCACAGACCCACTGCCTCATCCCCATCACACACAGACCCACTGCCTCATCCCCATCACATGCACAGACCCACTGCCTCATCACAGATCACACACACAGACCCACTGCCTCATCCCCATCACACACACAGACCCACTGCCTCATCCCCATCACACACACAGACCCACTGCCTCATCCTGGCAACACGGTGGCATAGTGGTTAGCACTGTTGCCTCACAGCACCAGGGACCTGGGTTCGAATCCGGCCCCGGGTGACTGTCTGTGTGGAGTTTGCACATTCTCCCCGTGTCTGCGTGGGTTTCCTCCGGGTGCTCTGGTTTCCTCCCACCGTCCAAAGATGTGCGGGTTAGGTTGATTTGGCTATGATAAATTGACCGTTAAAGTTATGGGGGGATTAAATACGTGGGGTTACGGGGATAGGGTGGGATATGTGTCGGTGCAGGCTCGATGGGCCGAAATGGCCTCTATCTGCACTGTGGGGATTCTCTGATCCCCATCACACGCACAGACCCACTGCCTCATCACAGATCACACGCACAGACCCACTGCCTCATCACACGCACAGACCCACTGCCTCATCCCCATCACACGCACAGACTCACTGCCTCATCCCCATCACACACACAGACCCACTGCCTCATCCCCATCACACGCACAGACCCACTGCCTCATCCCCATCACACGCACAGACCCACTGCCTCATCCCCATCACACGCACAGACCCACTGCCTCATCCCCATCACACACACAGACCAGACCCACTGCCTCATCCCCATCACATGCACAGACCCACTGCCTCATCCCCATCACACACACAGACCCACTGCCTCATCCCCATCACACACACAGACTCACTGCCTCATCCCCATCACACACACAGACCCACTGCCTCATCCCCATCACACACACAGACCCACTGCCTCATCCCCATCACACGCACAGACCCACTGCCTCATCCCCATCACACGCACAGACCCACTGCCTCATCCCCATCACACACAGACCCACTGCCTCATCCCCATCACACACACAGACTCACTGCCTCATCCCCATCACACGCACAGACCCACTGCCTCATCACAGATCACACACACAGACCCACTGCCTCATCCCCATCACACGCACAGACCCACTGCCTCATCCCCATCACACGCACAGACCCACTGCCTCATCCTCATCACACACACAGACCCACTGTCTCATCACAGATCACACGCACAGACCCACTGCCTCATCCCCATCACACGCACAGACCCACTGCCTCATCCCCATCACACACACAGACCCACTGCCTCATCCTCATCACACGCACAAACCCACTGTCTCATCCCCATCACACACACAGACCCACTGCCTCATCCCCATCACACACACAGACCCACTGCCTCATCCCCATCACACGCACAGACCCACTGCCTCATCCCCATCACACACACAGACCCACTGCCTCATCCCCATCACACGCACAGACCCACTGCCTCATCCCCATCACACGCACAGACCCACTGCCTCATCCCCATCACACACACAGACCCACTGCCTCATCCCCATCACACACACAGACCCACTGCCTCATCAGGGATCACACGCACAGACCCACTGCCTCATCCCCATCACACACACAGACCCACTGCCTCATCCCCATCACACGCACAGACCCACTTCCTCAACACAGATCACACGCACAGACCCACTGCCTCATCCCCATCACACGCACAGACCCACTGCCTCATCACAGATCACACACACAGACCCACTGCCTCATCACCATCACACACACAGACCCACTGCCTCATCCCCATCACACGCTCAGACCCACTGCCTCATCCCCATCACACACACAGACCCACTGCCTCATCCCCATCACACGCACAGACCCACTGCTTCATCCCCATCACACACACAGACCCACTGCCTCATCCCCATCACACGCACAGACCCACTGCCTCATCCCCATCACACACACAGACCCACTGCCTCATCCCCATCACACGCACAGACCCACTGCCTCATCCCCATCACACGCACAGAACCACTGCCTCATCCCCATCACACACACAGACCCACTGCCTCATCCCCATCACACACACAGACACACTGCCTCATCCCCATCACACACACAGACCCACTGCCTCATCCTGGCAACACGGTGGCATAGTGGTTAGCACTGTTGCCTCACAGCGCCAGGGACCCGGGTTCGAATCTGGCCTCGGGTGACAGTCTGTGTGGAGTTTGCACATTCTCCCCGTGTCTGCGTGGGTTTCCTCCGGGTGCTCCGGTTTCCTCCCACAGTCCAAAAATGTGCGGGTTAGGTTGATTTGGCTATGATAAATTGACCCTTAGTGTTAGGGGGGATTAAATACGTGGGGTTACGGGGATAGGGTGGGATATGTGTCGGTGCAGGCTCGATGGGCCGAAATGGCCTCTATCTGCACTGTGGGGATTCTCTGATCCCCATCACACGCACAGACCCACTGCCTCATCACAGATCACACGCACAGACCCACTGCCTCATCCCCATCACACACACAGACCCACTGCCTCATCCCCATCACACGCACAGACCCACTGCCTCATCCCCATCACACACACAGACCCACTGCCTCATCCCCATCACACGCACAGACCCACTGCCTCATCACTGATCACATGCACAGACCCACTGCCTCATCACTGATCACACGCACAGACCCACTGCCTCATCCCCATCACATGCACAGACCCACTGCCTCATCACAGATCACACGCACAGACCCACTGCCTCATCCCCATCACACACACAGACCCACTGCCTCATCACAGATCACACGCACAGACCCACTGCCTCATCCCCATCACACACACAGACCCACTGCCTCATCACAGATCACACGCACAGACCCACTGCCTCATCCCCATCACACACACAGACCCACTGCCTCATCCCCATCACACGCACAGACCCACTGCCTCATCACAGATCACACACACAGACCCACTGCCTCATCCCCATCACACACACAGACCCACTGCCTCATCACAGATCACACACACAGACCCACTGCCTCATCCCCATCACACGCACAGACCCACTGCCTCATCACAGATCACACGCACAGACCCACTGCCTCATCCCCATCACACACACAGACCCACTGCCTCATCCCCATCACACGCACAGACCCACTGCCTCATCCCCATCACACACACAGACCCACTGCCTCATCACCATCACACACACAGACCCATTGCCTCATCACAGATCACACGCACAGACCCACTGCCTCATCCCCATCACACACACAGACCCACTGCCTCATCCCCATCACACGCACAGACCCACTGCCTCATCCCCATCACACGCACAGACCCACTGCCTCATCACAGATCACACACACAGACCCACTGTCTCATCACAGATCACACACACAGACCCACTGCCTCATCCCCATCACACACACAGACCCACTGCCTCATCCCCATCACACGCACAGACCCACTGCCTCATCACAGATCACACACACAGACCCACTGCCTCATCCCCATCACACACACAGACCCACTGCCTCATCCTGGCAACACGGTGGCATAGTGGTTAGCACTGTTGCCTCACAGCGCCAGGGACCCGGGTTCGAATCCGGCCCCGGGTGACTGTCTGTGTGGAGTTTGCACATTCTCCTCGTGTCTGCGTGGGTTTCCTCCGGGTGCTCTGGTTTCCTCCCACCGTCCAAAGATGTGCGGGTTAGGTTGATTTGGCTATGATAAATTGACCGTTAGAGTTATGGGGGGATTAAATACGTTGGGTTACGGGGTTAGGGTGGGATATGTGTCGGTGCAGGCTCGATGGGCCGAAATGGCCTCTATCTGCACTGTGGGGATTCTCTGATCCCCATCACACGCACAGACCCACTGCCTCATCCCCATCACACACACAGACCCACTGCCTCATCCCCATCACACACACAGACCCACTGCCTCATCCTCATCACACGCACAGACCCACTGCCTCATCCCCATCACACACACAGACCCACTGCCTCATCCCCATCACACACACAGACCCACTGCCTCATCCCCATCACACACAGACCCACTGCCTCATCCCCATCACACACACAGACCCACTGCCTCATCCCCATCACACACACAGACCCACTGCCTCATCCCCATCACACGCACAGACCCACTGCCTCATCCCATCACACACACAGACCCACTGCCTCATCCCCATCACACGCAGACCCACTGCCTCATCCCCATCACACACACAGACCCACTGCCTCATCCCCATCACACGCACAGACCCACTGCCTCATCCCCATCACACGCACAGACCCACTGCCTCATCCCCATCACACACACAGACCCACTGCCTCATCCCCATCACACGCACAGACCCACTGCCTCATCCCCATCACACATACAGACCCACTGCCTCATCCCCATCACATGCACAGACCCACTGCCTCATCCCCATCACACACACAGACCCACTGGCTCATCCCCATCACACGCACAGACCCACTGCCTCATCCCCATCACACACACAGACCCACTGGCTCATCCCCATCACACGCACAGACCCACTGCCTCATCACCATCACACACAGACCCACTGCCTCATCCCCATCACACGCACAGACCCACTGCCTCATCCCCATCACACACACAGACCCACTGCCTCATCCCCATCACACGCACAGACCCACTGCCTCATCACAGATCACACGCACAGACCCACTGCCTCATCCCCATCACACACACAGACCCACTGCCTCATCCCCATCACACACAGACCCACTGCCTCATCACAGATCACACACACAGACCCACTGCCTCATCCCCATCACACGCACAGACCCACTGCCTCATCACAGATCACACGCACAGACCCACTGCCTCATCCCCATCACACACACAGACCCACTGCCTCATCCCCATCACACACAGACCCACTGCCTCATCCCCATCACACACACAGACCCACTGCCTCATCCCCATCACACGCACAGACCCACTGCCTCATCACAGATCACACGCACAGACCCACTGCCTCATCCCCATCACACACACAGACCCACTGCCTCATCCCCATCACACGCACAGACCCACTGCCTCATCCCCATCACACACAGACCCACTGCCTCATCCCCATCACACACACAGACCCACTGCCTCATCCCCATCACACACACAGACCCACTGCCTCATCCCCATCACACGCACAGACCCACTGCCTCATCCCCATCACACACAGACCCACTGCCTCATCCCCATCACACGCACAGACCCACTGCCTCATCCTCATCACACGCACAGACCCACTGCCTCATCCCCATCACACGCACAGACCCACTGCCTCATCACAGATCAGACACACTGCCTCATCCCCATCACACACACAGACCCACTGCCTCATCCCCATCACACGCACAGACACACTGCCTCATCCCCATCACACGCACAGACCCACTGCCTCATCCCCATCACACTCACAGACCCACTGCCTCATCCCCATCACACGCACAGACCCACTGCCTCATCCCCATCACACGCACAGACCCACTGCCTCATCCCCATCACACGCACAGACCCACTGCCTCATCACAGATCGCACGCACAGACCCACTGCCTCATCCCCATCACACACACAGACACACTGCCTCATCCCCATCACACACACAGACCCACTGCCTCATCACAGATCACACACAGACACACTGCCTCATCCCCATCACACGCACAGACCCACTGCCTCATCACAGATCACACACAGACACACTGCCTCATCCCCATCACACACACAGACACACTGCCTCATCCCCATCACACACACAGACCCACTGCCTCATCACAGATCACACACAGACACACTGCCTCATCCCCATCACACGCACAGACCCACTGCCTCATCCCCATCACACACACAGACCCACTGCCTCATCCCCATCACACACACAGACCCACTGCCTCATCCTCATCACACACACAGACCCGCTGCCTCATCCCCATCACACGCACAGACCCACTGCCTCATCCCCATCACACACACAGACCCACTGCCTCATCCCCATCACACACACAGACCCACTGCCTCATCACAGATCACACACAGACACACTGCCTCATCCCCATCACACACACAGACCCACTGCCTCATCCTCATCACACACACAGACCCGCTGCCTCATCCCCATCACACGCACAGACCCACTGCCTCATCCCCATCACACACACAGACCCACTGCCTCATCCCCATCACACGCACAGACCCACTGCCTCATCCCCATCACACACACAGACCCACTGCCTCATCCTCATCACACACACAGACCCACTGCCTCATCCCCATCACACGCACAGACCCACTGCCTCATCCCCATCACACGCACAGACACACTGCCTCATCCCCATCACACGCACAGACACACTGCCTCATCCCCATCACACGCACAGACCCACTGCCTCATCCCCATCACACGCACAGACACACTGCCTCATCCCCATCACACACACAGACCCACTGCCTCATCACAGATCACACACACAGACCCACTGCCTCATCCCCATCACACACACAGACCCACTGCCTCATCCCCATCACACACACAGACCCACTGCCTCATCCTCATCACACACACAGACCCACTGCCTCATCCCCATCACACGCACAGACCCACTGCCTCATCCCCATCACACACACAGACCCACTGCCTCATCCCCATCACACGCACAGACCCACTGCCTCATCACAGATCACACACACAGACCCACTGCCTCATCACAGATCAAACACACAGACCCACTGCCTCATCCCCATCACACACACAGACCCACTGCCTCATCCCCATCACACACACAGACCCACTGCCTCATCCCCATCACACACACAGACCCACTGCCTCATCCCCATCACACGCACAGACCCACTGCCTCATCACAGATCACACACACAGACCCACTGCCTCATCACAGATCACACACACAGACCCACTGCCTCATCCCCATCACACGCACAGACCCACTGCCTCATCCCCATCACACACACAGACCCACTGCCTCATCCCCATCACACGCACAGACACACTGTCTCACCCCATCACACACACAGACCCACTGCCTCATCACAGATCACACGCACAGACCCACTGCCTCATCCCCATCACACACACAGACCCACTGCCTCATCACAGATCACACGCACAGACCCACTGCCTCATCCCCATCACACACACAGACCCACTGCCTCATCCCCATCACACACACAGACCCACTGCCTCATCCCCATCACACACACAGACCCACTGCCTCATGCCCAGCACACGCACAGACCCACTGCCTCATCCCCATCACACACACAGACCCACTGCCTCATCCCCATCACACACACAGACCCACTGCCTCATCCCCATCACACACACAGACCCACTGCCTCATCCCCATCACACGCACAGACCCACTGCCTCATGCCCAGCACACGCACAGACCCACTGCCTCATCCCCATCACACACACAGACCCACTGCCTCATCCCCATCACACGCACAGACCCACTGCCTCATCCCCATCACACGCACAGACCCACTGCCTCATCACAGATCACACGCTCAGACCCACTGCCTCATCCCCATCACACACACAGACCCACTGCCTCATCCCGATCACACACACAGACCCACTGCCTCATCCCCATCACACACACAGACCCACTGCCTCATCCCCATCACATGCACAGACCCACTGCCTCATCACAGATCACACACACAGACCCACTGCCTCATCCCCATCACACACACAGACCCACTGCCTCATCCCCATCACACACACAGACCCACTGCCTCATCCTGGCAACACGGTGGCATAGTGGTTAGCACTGTTGCCTCACAGCACCAGGGACCTGGGTTCGAATCCGGCCCCGGGTGACTGTCTGTGTGGAGTTTGCACATTCTCCCCGTGTCTGCGTGGGTTTCCTCCGGGTGCTCTGGTTTCCTCCCACCGTCCAAAGATGTGCGGGTTAGGTTGATTTGGCTATGATAAATTGACCGTTAAAGTTATGGGGGGATTAAATACGTGGGGTTACGGGGATAGGGTGGGATATGTGTCGGTGCAGGCTCGATGGGCCGAAATGGCCTCTATCTGCACTGTGGGGATTCTCTGATCCCCATCACACGCACAGACCCACTGCCTCATCACAGATCACACGCACAGACCCACTGCCTCATCACACGCACAGACCCACTGCCTCATCCCCATCACACGCACAGACTCACTGCCTCATCCCCATCACACACACAGACCCACTGCCTCATCCCCATCACACACAGACCCACTGCCTCATCCCCATCACACACACAGACCCACTGCCTCATCCCCATCACACACACAGACCCACTGCCTCATCCCCATCACATGCACAGACCCACTGCCTCATCACTGATCACACGCACAGACCCACTGCCTCATCACAGATCACACGCACAGACCCACTGCCTCATCCCCATCACACGCACAGACCCACTGCCTCATCCCCATCACATGCACAGACCCACTGCCTCATCCCCATCACACGCACAGACCCACTGCCTCATCCCCATCACACACACAGACCCACTGCCTCATCCCCATCACACGCACAGACCCACTGCCTCATCCCCATCACACACACAGACCCACTGCCTCATCCCCATCACACGCACAGACCCACTGCCTCATCCCCATCACACGCACAGACCCACTGCCTCATCCCCATCACACACACAGACCAGACCCACTGCCTCATCCCCATCACATGCACAGACCCACTGCCTCATCCCCATCACACACAGACCCACTGCCTCATCCCCATCACACACACAGACCCACTGCCTCATCCCCATCACACACACAGACTCACTGCCTCATCCCCATCACACACACAGACCCACTGCCTCATCCCCATCACACACACAGACCCACTGCCTCATCCCCATCACACGCACAGACCCACTGCCTCATCCCCATCACACGCACAGACCCACTGCCTCATCCCCATCACACACAGACCCACTGCCTCATCCCCATCACACACACAGACTCACTGCCTCATCCCCATCACACACACAGACCCACTGCCTCATCCCCATCACACGCACAGACCCACTGCCTCATCCCCATCACACACACAGACCCACTGCCTCATCCCCATCACACGCACAGACCCACTGCCTCATCCCCATCACACGCACAGACCCACTGCCTCATCCCCATCACACACAGACCCACTGCCTCATCCCCATCACACGCACAGACCCACTGCCTCATCCCCTTCACACACACAGACCCACTGCCTCATCACACGCACAGACCCACTGCCTCATCCCCATCACACACAGACCCACTGCCTCATCCCCATCACACACACAGACCCACTGTCTCATCCCCATCACACGCACAGACCCACTGCCTCATCCCCATCACACACACAGACCCACTGCCTCATCCCCATCACACACACAGACCCACTGCCTCATCACAGATCACACACACAGACCCACTGCCTCATCCCCATCACACGCACAGACCCACTGCCTCATCCCCATCACACACACAGACCCACTGCCTCATCCCCATCACACACACAGACCCACTGCCTCATCACAGATCACACACACAGACCCACTGCCTCATCACAGATCACACGCACAGACCCACTGCCTCATCCCCATCACACGCACAGACCCACTGCCTCATCCCCATCACACACAGACCCACTGCCTCATCCCCATCACACACACAGACCCACTGCCTCATCCCCATCACACACACAGACCCACTGCCTCATCCCCATCACACACACAGACCCACTGCCTCATCCCCATCGCACACACAGACCCACTGCCTCATCACCATCACACGCACAGACCCACTGCCTCATCACAGATCACACGCACAGACCCACTGCCTCATCCCCATCACACGCACAGACCCACTGCCTCATTCCCATCACACGCACAGACCCACTGCCTCATCCCCATCACACGCACAGACCCACTGCCTCATCACAGATCACACACACAGACCCACTGCCTCATCCCCATCACACGCACAGACCCACTGCCTCATCCCCATCACACGCACAGACCCACTGCCTCATCCCCATCACACGCACAGACCCACTGCCTCATCCCCATCACACACACAGACCCACTGCCTCATCCCCATCACACGCACAGACCCACTGCCTCATCCCCATCACACGCACAGACCCACTGCCTCATCACCATCACACACACAGACCCACTGCCTCATCCCCATCACACACACAGACCCACTGCCTCATCCTGGCAACACGGTGGCACAGTGGTTAGCACTGTTGCCTCACAGCGCCAGAGACCCGGGTTCGAATCTGACCTCGGGTGACTGTCTGTGTGGAGTTTGCACATTCTCCCCGTTTCTGCGTGGGTTTCCTCCGGGTGCTCCGGTTTCCTCCCACAGTCCAAAGATGTGCGGGTTAGGTTGATTTGGCTATGATAAATTGACCGTTAGTGTTAGGGGGGATTAAATACGTGGGGTTACGGGGATAGGGTGGGATATGTGTTGGTGCAGGCTCGATGGGCCGAAATGGCCTCTATCTGCACTGTGGGGATTCTCTGATCCCCATCACACGCACAGACCCACTGCCTCATCACACGCACAGACCCACTGCCTCATCCCCATCACACACACAGACTCACTGCCTCATCCCCATCACACGCACAGACCCACTGCCTCATCCCCATCACACACACACACAGACTCACTGCCTCATCCCCATCACACACACAGACCCACTGCCTCATCCTCATCACACACACAGACCCACTGCCTCATCCCCATCACACGCACAGACCCACTGCCTCATCCCCATCACACGCACAGACCCACTGCCTCATCCCCATCACACACACAGACCCACTGCCTCATCACTGATCACACGCACAGACCCACTGCCTCATCACTGATCACACGCACAGACCCACTGCCTCATCCCCATCACACACACAGACCCACTGCCTCATCCCCATCACACGCACAGACCCACTGCCTCATCCCCATCACACGCACAGACCCACTGCCTCATCCCCATCACACACACAGACCCACTGCCTCATCACTGATCACACGCACAGACCCACTGCCTCATCCCCATCACATGCACAGACCCACTGCCTCATCACAGATCACACGCACAGACCCACTGCCTCATCCCCATCACACACACAGACCCACTGCCTCATCACAGATCACACGCACAGACCCACTGCCTCATCCCCATCACACACACAGACCCACTGCCTCATCACAGATCACACGCACAGACCCACTGCCTCATCCCCATCACACACACAGACCCACTGCCTCATCACCATCACACACACAGACCCATTGCCTCATCACAGATCACACGCACAGACCCACTGCCTCATCCCCATCACACACACAGACCCACTGCCTCATCCCCATCACACGCACAGACCCACTGCCTCATCCCCATCACACGCACAGACCCACTGCCTCATCACAGATCACACACACAGACCCACTGTCTCATCACAGATCACACACACAGACCCACTGCCTCATCCCCATCACACACACAGACCCACTGCCTCATCCCCATCACACGCACAGACCCACTGCCTCATCACAGATCACACACACAGACCCACTGCCTCATCCCCATCACACACACAGACCCACTGCCTCATCCTGGCAACACGGTGGCATAGTGGTTAGCACTGTTGCCTCACAGCGCCAGGGACCCGGGTTCGAATCCGGCCCCGGGTGACTGTCTGTGTGGAGTTTGCACATTCTCCTCGTGTCTGCGTGGGTTTCCTCCGGGTGCTCTGGTTTCCTCCCACCGTCCAAAGATGTGCGGGTTAGGTTGATTTGGCTATGATAAATTGACCGTTAGAGTTATGGGGGGATTAAATACGTTGGGTTACGGGGTTAGGGTGGGATATGTGTCGGTGCAGGCTCGATGGGCCGAAATGGCCTCTATCTGCACTGTGGGGATTCTCTGATCCCCATCACACGCACAGACCCACTGCCTCATCCCCATCACACACACAGACCCACTGCCTCATCCCCATCACACACACAGACCCACTGCCTCATCCTCATCACACGCACAGACCCACTGCCTCATCCCCATCACACACACAGACCCACTGCCTCATCCCCATCACACACACAGACCCACTGCCTCATCCCCATCACACACAGACCCACTGCCTCATCCCCATCACACACACAGACCCACTGCCTCATCCCCATCACACACACAGACCCACTGCCTCATCCCCATCACACGCACAGACCCACTGCCTCATCCCCATCACACACACAGACCCACTGCCTCATCCCCATCACACGCAGACCCACTGCCTCATCCCCATCACACACACAGACCCACTGCCTCATCCCCATCACACGCACAGACCCACTGCCTCATCCCCATCACACGCACAGACCCACTGCCTCATCCCCATCACACACACAGACCCACTGCCTCATCCCCATCACACGCACAGACCCACTGCCTCATCCCCATCACACATACAGACCCACTGCCTCATCCCCATCACATGCACAGACCCACTGCCTCATCCCCATCACACACACAGACCCACTGGCTCATCCCCATCACACGCACAGACCCACTGCCTCATCCCCATCACACACACAGACCCACTGGCTCATCCCCATCACACGCACAGACCCACTGCCTCATCACCATCACACACAGACCCACTGCCTCATCCCCATCACACGCACAGACCCACTGCCTCATCCCCATCACACACACAGACCCACTGCCTCATCCCCATCACACGCACAGACCCACTGCCTCATCACAGATCACACGCACAGACCCACTGCCTCATCCCCATCACACACACAGACCCACTGCCTCATCCCCATCACACACAGACCCACTGCCTCATCACAGATCACACACACAGACCCACTGCCTCATCCCCATCACACGCACAGACCCACTGCCTCATCACAGATCACACGCACAGACCCACTGCCTCATCCCCATCACACACACAGACCCACTGCCTCATCCCCATCACACACAGACCCACTGCCTCATCCCCATCACACACACAGACCCACTGCCTCATCCCCATCACACGCACAGACCCACTGCCTCATCACAGATCACACGCACAGACCTACTGCCTCATCCCCATCACACACACAGACCCACTGCCTCATCCCCATCACACGCACAGACCCACTGCCTCATCCCCATCACACACAGACCCACTGCCTCATCCCCATCACACACACAGACCCACTGCCTCATCCCCATCACACACACAGACCCACTGCCTCATCCCCATCACACGCACAGACCCACTGCCTCATCCCCATCACACACAGACCCACTGCCTCATCCCCATCACACGCACAGACCCACTGCCTCATCCTCATCACACGCACAGACCCACTGCCTCATCCCCATCACACGCACAGACCCACTGCCTCATCACAGATCAGACACACTGCCTCATCCCCATCACACACACAGACCCACTGCCTCATCCCCATCACACGCACAGACACACTGCCTCATCCCCATCACACGCACAGACCCACTGCCTCATCCCCATCACACTCACAGACCCACTGCCTCATCCCCATCACACGCACAGACCCACTGCCTCATCCCCATCACACGCACAGACCCACTGCCTCATCCCCATCACACGCACAGACCCACTGCCTCATCACAGATCGCACGCACAGACCCACTGCCTCATCCCCATCACACACACAGACACACTGCCTCATCCCCATCACACACACAGACCCACTGCCTCATCACAGATCACACACAGACACACTGCCTCATCCCCATCACACGCACAGACCCACTGCCTCATCACAGATCACACACAGACCCACTGCCTCATCCCCATCACACACAGACACACTGCCTCATCCCCATCACACACAGACCCACTGCCTCATCCCCATCACACGCACAGACCCACTGCCTCATCCCCATCACACGCACAGACCCACTGCCTCATCCCCATCACACACACAGACCCACTGCCTCATCCCCATCACACACACAGACCCACTGCCTCATCCTCATCACACACACAGACCCACTGCCTCATCCCCATCACACACACAGACCCACTGCCTCATCCCCATCACACACACAGACCCACTGCCTCATCCCCATCACACGCACAGACCCACTGCCTCATCCCCATCACACGCACAGACCCACTGCCTCATCCCCATCACACGCACAGACCCACTGCCTCATCCCCATCACACGCACAGACCCACTGCCTCATCCCCATCACACACACAGACCCACTGCCTCATCCCCATCACACGCACAGACCCACTGCCTCATCCCCATCACACGCACAGACCCACTGCCTCATCCCCATCACACGCACAGACCCACTGCCTCATCCCCATCACACGCACAGACCCACTGCCTCATCCCCATCACACACACAGACCCACTGCCTCATCCCCATCACACACACAGACCCACTGCCTCATCCTCATCACACACACAGACCCACTGCCTCATCCCCATCACACACACAGACCCACTGCCTCATCCCCATCACACACACAGACCCACTGCCTCATCCCCATCACACGCACAGACCCACTGCCTCATCCCCATCACACGCACAGACCCACTGCCTCATCCCCATCACACACACAGACCCACTGCCTCATCCTCATCACACACACAGACCCACTGCCTCATCCCCATCACACACACAGACCCACTGCCTCATCCCCATCACACGCACAGACACACTGCCTCATCCCCATCACACACACAGACCCACTGCCTCATCACAGATCAAACACACAGACCCACTGCCTCATCCCCATCACACACACAGACCCACTGCCTCATCCCCATCACACACACAGACCCACTGCCTCATCCCCATCACACACACAGACCCACTGCCTCATCCCCATCACACGCACAGACCCACTGCCTCATCACAGATCACACACACAGACCCACTGCCTCATCACAGATCACACGCACAGACCCACTGCCTCATCCCCATCACACACACAGACCCACTGCCTCATCCCCATCACACGCACAGACCCACTGCCTCATCCCCATCACACACACAGACCCACTGCCTCATCCCCATCACACGCACAGACACACTGTCTCACCCCCATCACACACACAGACCCACTGCCTCATCACAGATCACACGCACAGACCCACTGCCTCATCACAGATCACACGCACAGACCCACTGCCTCATCCCCATCACACACACAGACCCACTGCCTCATCCCCATCACACACACAGACCCACTGCCTCATCCCCATCACACACACAGACCCACTGCCTCATCCCCATCACACGCACAGACCCACTGCCTCATGCCCAGCACACGCACAGACCCACTGCCTCATCCCCATCACACACACAGACCCACTGCCTCATCCCCATCACACGCACAGACCCACTGCCTCATCCCCATCACACGCACAGACCCACTGCCTCATCACAGATCACACGCTCAGACCCACTGCCTCATCCCCATCACACACACAGACCCACTGCCTCATCCCGATCACACACACAGACCCACTGCCTCATCCCCATCACACACACAGACCCACTGCCTCATCCCCATCACATGCACAGACCCACTGCCTCATCACAGATCACACACACAGACCCACTGCCTCATCCCCATCACACACACAGACCCACTGCCTCATCCCCATCACACACACAGACCCACTGCCTCATCCTGGCAACACGGTGGCATAGTGGTTAGCACTGTTGCCTCACAGCACCAGGGACCTGGGTTCGAATCCGGCCCCGGGTGACTGTCTGTGTGGAGTTTGCACATTCTCCCCGTGTCTGCGTGGGTTTCCTCCGGGTGCTCTGGTTTCCTCCCACCGTCCAAAGATGTGCGGGTTAGGTTGATTTGGCTATGATAAATTGACCGTTAAAGTTATGGGGGGATTAAATACGTGGGGTTACGGGGATAGGGTGGGATATGTGTCGGTGCAGGCTCGATGGGCCGAAATGGCCTCTATCTGCACTGTGGGGATTCTCTGATCCCCATCACACGCACAGACCCACTGCCTCATCACAGATCACACGCACAGACCCACTGCCTCATCACACGCACAGACCCACTGCCTCATCCCCATCACACGCACAGACTCACTGCCTCATCCCCATCACACACACAGACCCACTGCCTCATCCCCATCACACGCACAGACCCACTGCCTCATCCCCATCACACGCACAGACCCACTGCCTCATCCCATCACACGCACAGACCCACTGCCTCATCCCCATCACACACACAGACCAGACCCACTGCCTCATCCCCATCACATGCACAGACCCACTGCCTCATCCCCATCACACACAGACCCACTGCCTCATCCCCATCACACACACAGACCCACTGCCTCATCCCCATCACACACACAGACTCACTGCCTCATCCCCATCACACACACAGACCCACTGCCTCATCCCCATCACACACACAGACCCACTGCCTCATCCCCATCACACGCACAGACCCACTGCCTCATCCCCATCACACGCACAGACCCACTGCCTCATCCCCATCACACACAGACCCACTGCCTCATCCCCATCACACACACAGACTCACTGCCTCATCCCCATCACACACACAGACCCACTGCCTCATCCCCATCACACGCACAGACCCACTGCCTCATCCCCATCACACACACAGACCCACTGCCTCATCCCCATCACACGCACAGACCCACTGCCTCATCCCCATCACACGCACAGACCCACTGCCTCATCCCCATCACACACAGACCCACTGCCTCATCCCCATCACACGCACAGACCCACTGCCTCATCCCCATCACACGCACAGACCCACTGCCTCATCCCCTTCACACACACAGACCCACTGCCTCATCACACGCACAGACCCACTGCCTCATCCCCATCACACACAGACCCACTGCCTCATCCCCATCACACACACAGACCCACTGTCTCATCCCCATCACACACACAGACCCACTGCCTCATCCCCATCACACACACAGACCCACTGCCTCATCACAGATCACACACACAGACCCACTGCCTCATCCCCATCACACGCACAGACCCACTGCCTCATCCCCATCACACACACAGACCCACTGCCTCATCCCCATCACACACACAGACCCACTGCCTCATCACAGATCACACACACAGACCCACTGCCTCATCACAGATCACACGCACAGACCCACTGCCTCATCCCCATCACACACACAGACCTACTGCCTCATCCCCATCACACACAGACCCACTGCCTCATCCCCATCACACACACAGACCCACTGCCTCATCCCCATCACACGCACAGACCCACTGCCTCATCCCCATCACACACAGACCCACTGCCTCATCCCCATCACACACACAGACCCACTGCCTCATCCCCATCACACACACAGACCCACTGCCTCATCCCCATCACACACACAGACCCACTGCCTCATCCCCATCACACGCTCAGACCCACTGCCTCATCCCCATCACACACACAGACCCACTGCCTCATCACAGATCACACGCACAGACCCACTGCCTCATCCCCATCACACGCACAGACCCACTGCCTCATCCCCATCACACGCACAGACCCACTGCCTCATCACAGATCACACACACAGACCCACTGCCTCATCCCCATCACACGCACAGACCCACTGCCTCATCACAGATCACACACACAGACCCACTGCCTCATCCCCATCACACGCACAGACCCACTGCCTCATCACAGATCACACGCACAGACCCACTGCCTCATCCCCATCACACGCACAGACCCACTGCCTCATCCCCATCACACGCACAGACCCACTGCCTCATCACAGATCACACACACAGACCCACTGCCTCATCCCCATCACACGCACAGACCCACTGCCTCATCCCCATCACACGCACAGACCCACTGCCTCATCCCCATCACACGCACAGACCCACTGCCTCATCCCCATCACACACACAGACCCACTGCCTCATCCCCATCACACGCACAGACCCACTGCCTCATCCCCATCACACGCACAGACCCACTGCCTCATCACCATCACACACACAGACCCACTGCCTCATCCCCATCACACACACAGACCCACTGCCTCATCCTGGCAACACGGTGGCACAGTGGTTAGCACTGTTGCCTCACAGCGCCAGAGACCCGGGTTCGAATCTGACCTCGGGTGACTGTCTGTGTGGAGTTTGCACATTCTCCCCGTTTCTGCGTGGGTTTCCTCCGGGTGCTCCGGTTTCCTCCCACAGTCCAAAGATGTGCGGGTTAGGTTGATTTGGCTATGATAAATTGACCGTTAGTGTTAGGGGGGATTAAATACGTGGGGTTACGGGGATAGGGTGGGATATGTGTTGGTGCAGGCTCGATGGGCCGAAATGGCCTCTATCTGCACTGTGGGGATTCTCTGATCCCCATCACACGCACAGACCCACTGCCTCATCACACGCACAGACCCACTGCCTCATCCCCATCACACACACAGACCCACTGCCTCATCCCCATCACACGCACAGACCCACTGCCTCATCCCCATCACACACACACACAGACTCACTGCCTCATCCCCATCACACACACAGACCCACTGCCTCATCCTCATCACACACACAGACCCACTGCCTCATCCCCATCACACGCACAGACCCACTGCCTCATCCCCATCACACGCACAGACCCACTGCCTCATCCCCATCACACACACAGACCCACTGCCTCATCACTGATCACACGCACAGACCCACTGCCTCATCACTGATCACACGCACAGACCCACTGCCTCATCCTCATCACACACAGACCCACTGCCTCATCCTCATCACACACACAGACCCACTGCCTCATCCCCATCACACGCACAGACCCACTGCCTCATCCCCATCACACGCTCAGACCCACTGCCTCATCCCCATCACACGCACAGACCCACTGCCTCATCACAGATCACACGCACAGACCCACTGCCTCATCCCCATCACATGCACAGACCCACTGCCTCATCACAGATCACACGCACAGACCCACTGCCTCATCCCCATCACACGCACAGACCCACTGCCTCATCACAGATCACACGCACAGACCCACTGCCTCATCCCCATCACACACACAGACCCACTGCCTCATCACTGATCACACGCACAGACCCACTGCCTCATCCCCATCACACACACAGACCCACTGCCTCATCACTGATCACACGCACAGACCCACTGCCTCATCCCCATCACACACACAGACCCACTGCCTCATCCCCATCACACACACAGACCCACTGCCTCATCACAGATCACACGCACAGACCCACTGCCTCATCCCCATCACACACACAGACCCACTGCCTCATCACTGATCACACGCACAGACCCACTGCCTCATCCCCATCACACACACAGACCCACTGCCTCATCACACGCAGACCCACTGCCTCATCCCCATCACACACACAGACCCACTGCCTCATCCCCATCACACACACAGACCCACCGCCTCATCCCCATCACACACACAGACCCACTGCCTCATCACACGCAGACCCACTGCCTCATCCCCATCACACACACAGACCCACTGCCTCATCACAGATCACACGCACAGACCCACTGCCTCATCCCCATCACACGCACAGACCCACTGCCTCATCCCCATCACACACAAATACCCACGGCCTCATTACAGATCACACGCACAGATCCAACGCCCCAATCGCCCAACCCAGACCCATCATCTTCATCGCCCATCACACACCCAGACCCACTGCCTCATCACACACCCAGTCTCATCATCCCCATCGGCCATCGCAGACCCACACCCACCACCTCCATCATCCATCACACACCCAATCTCACGGCCCCATAGCGTTCCCAGACCCATCGCATGCCCACACCCACCGGCCCATCATCCACCCAGCCTCACAGCCCCATCACACACCCAGTCTCACCATTCCCATCGTTCACCCACCACCTCCATCATATACCCAATTTCATGGCCCCATAGCACATCCAAACCTATCGCTCACCCAGACTCACCAACCCCATCGGCCATCACACGCCCGGTCTCATCATTCCCATCGGCCATTGCACGCCTACAACCTCCATCGCCCATTGCACACCCAGTCTCACCATCCGTCTCCCATCAATGCCCAGACCCTTCACCCCCATTGTCCATCCCATGCCCAGACCTTTTGCGCCCATCCCATGCCCAGACCCATCATCCACATTGTCCATCCCATGCCCAGACCCTTCGCCCCCATTGCCCATCCTATGCCCAGACCTTTCGCGCCCATCTCATGCCCAGACCCACCATGGCCCATCCCATGCCCAGACCCACCGCCCCATCACATGCCCAGTCTCACCATGGCCCATCCCATGCCCAGACCCACTGGCCCATCCCATGCCCAGACCCACCATGGCCCATCCCATGCCCAGACCCACCATGGCCCATCCCATGCCCAGACCCACCATGGCCCATCCCATGCCCAGACCCACCATGGCCCATCCCATGCCCAGACCCACTGGCCCATCCCATGCCCAGACCCACCATGGCCCATCACACGCCCAGACCCACCATGGCCCATCCCATGCCCAGACCCACTGGCCCATCCCATGCCCAGACCCACCAGCCCATCCCATGCCCAGACCCACCATGGCCCATCACACGCCCAGACCCACCATGGCCCATCCCATGCCCAGACCCACTGGCCCATCACACGCCCAGACCCACCATGGCCCATCACACGCCCAGACCCACCATGGCCCATCCTATGCCCAGACCCACTGCCCCATCACATGCCCAGTCTCACCATGGCCCATCCCATGCCCAGACCCACTGGCCCATCCCATGCCCAGACCCACCATGGCCCATCCCATGCCGACCCACCACCCCATCATATGCCCAGTCTCACCATGGCCCATCCCATGCCGACCCACCATGGCCCATCCTATGCCGACCCACCATGGCCCATCACATGCCCAGACCCACCATGGCCCATCCCATGCCCAGACCCACTGGCCCATCCCATGCCCAGACCCACCATGGCCCATCCCATGCCGACCCACCACCCCATCATATGCCCAGTCTCACCATGGCCCATCCCATGCCCAGTCTCACCATGGCCCATCCCATGCCCAGACCCACCATGGCCCATCCCATGCCGACCCACCATGGCCCATCCCATGCCCAGACCCACTGGCCCATCCCATGCCCAGACCCACCATGGCCCATCCCATGCCCAGGATCAATCGCACGCTCAGACGTACTGCCCCATCACACTCACAGACTCACCACCTCATTGCATGCCCAGAATCATCACTGTTGTTAAAAAGGGATAGACCCGAGTAATTACAGGCCAGTCAGCCTAACCTCAGTGGGCAAATTATTGGTAAAAATTCTGAGGAACAGTATTAATTGTCATTTAGAAAAGCACAGATTAATCAAGGACAGTCAGCATGGATTTGTTAAGGGAAGGTCGTGTCTCACTAACTTGATTTAATTTTTTGAGGAGGTAACAAGGAGGGTCGATGAGGGTAGCATGTTTGATGTAGTCTACATGGATTTTAGCAAGGCTTTTGATAAGGTCCCACATGGCAGACTGGTCAGAAAAGTAAAAGCCCATGGGATTCAAGGGAAAGTGGCAAGTTGGATCCAAAATTGGCTCAGTGGCAGGAAACAAAGGGTAATGGTCAATAGGTGTTTTTGTGACTGGAAGGCTGTTTCCAGTGGGGTCCCGCAGAGCTCAGTACTAGGTCTCTTGTTTTTTGTGGTATATATCACTAATTTAGACTTCAATATAGGGGGCATGATTAAGAAGTTTACAGATGATACAAAAATTGGCCATGTGGTTGATAGTGAGGACGAAAGCTGTATCAATGGGCTGGTCAGGTGGGCAGAAAAGTGGCAAATGGAATTCAATCTGGAGAAGTGTGAGGTAATACATTTGGGGAGGGCTAACAAGGCAAGGAAATACACAATAAATGGTGGAATACTGAGAAGTGTAGAGGAACAGAGGGACCTTGGAGTGCATGTCCACAGATCCCTGAAGGTAGGACAGGTAGATAAGGTGGTTAAGGCGGCATATGGAATACTTTCCTTTATTAGCCAAGGCATAGAATAAGAGCAAGGAGGTTATGCTTGAACTGTATAAAAAACACTAGTTAGGCCACAGCTAGAGTACTGCATACAGTTCTGGTCACCACATTACAGGAAAGATGTGATCGCACTAGAGAGGGTTACAGAGGAGATTTACGAGGATGTTGCCAGGACTGGAGAATTTGAGCTATGAGGAAAGATTGGATAGGCTGGGGTTGTTTTCTTTGGAACAGAGGAGGCTGAGGGAGAGACTTGATTGAGGTGTATAAAATTATGAAGGGCCCAGATAGAGTGGATAGGAAGGACCTATTTCCCTTAGCAGAGAGGTCAAGAACCAGGGGGCATAGATTTCAAGTAATTGGTAGAAGGATTAGAGAGGAGTTTTTCACCCAGAGGGTGGTGGGGACTGGAACTCACTGCCTGAAAGGGTGGTAGAGGTAGAAACCCTCATCGCATTTAAAGAGTACTTGGAAATGCACTTGAAGAGCCGTAACCTACAAGGCTATGGACCAAGAGCTGGAAAGTGGGATTAGGATGGATAGCTCTTTTTCAGCCAGCAGACATGTTGGGCCAAATGGCCTCCTTCTGTGCTGTAAATTTCTATGATCACCACTCACATGCCCAGACCCATCGCCTCCACAGCCAATCTCATGCCCTGACCCACCATACCCATAGCCCATCCCATGGCCAGACCCACTACCTCCATCACCCATCGCATGACCAGAATCACAGCCCCAAACCCACCACCTCATTGGCCATCGCACGCTCAGACCCACTGTTCATTATAGGTGTTAGTGTTGGAATGCAAGTGTCCTTGAGCACCAGTGTCTTAGTTTAACTGTCCCCGTGCTGGTGACCCAGTGTCAACGTTAGTGTTGGTGTCCCAATGTCTGATTCCCAGTGTCAGTGTAAAAATGTTGGCTTCCCAGTGTCAGTCTCTCAGTATCAATTTGCCAATGCCAGAGGCCCAGTGCCGGTGTCCAGGCTAACTCTCCTCCCTCAAGTAACCACCAGAAGCAGTGGTGCTGTTCATTAGCCCAATCCAGATTTGAGCCCATAAACCAGGCCGATACCACTGCAGTACTGAGGGAGCGCTGCACTGTCGGAGGAGCGGTACGGAGGAAGCGCTGCACTGTGGGTGCTGCTTGACCGGCTGAGTATTTCCAGCATTTTCTGTTTTTATAACTTAATCTCGTGCCAGGCTAACCCATTTACTCCACGAGATGTAATGGTGTTGGTTCATAGGCAGTGTGGGCCAAGTGTGAAGGCATTAGGATTAAAATGTAAAATCGTGCACTGGTCTTTGCTATTTCTGAATCCTATCATTCTGTGGTCACTGACCCCCAACAATGCCAGAACTTCCATTTCCTGGATAATATATGAGTCACTACCAGATCAATATGTACTGCTTTTCATGGCTCCAATACAATGGGTCACAAAGCAGCTGTGATGTTCCATCAAATCAGACTCCAAACCGCTTAGATACTCCCAGTTTAATAATTGATCCAATTTCTCCAATAAAATATTTTTCCACATATCCCTTTTTATCTAAAACAGTCTTCCTTCATATTCTGACCTGGTAGTGTGCAGCATACCCTGGGTGTTAATTTTGGCCTTTTCACAGTAAAGATTTCCAGAGTAATTAATGTGGAATTTTTCACCTCCCACAGGATCAACATTTTTAATGTATCAGCAATGGAAATGTCAAATAAGTGTCTTAATTAGCTGCACAAGTTTCTCATCAGCTGCAGTGGTACACAAGGTGCTGTAAAATATGCTCCAAACATTGAAGGGGAAACTCTCATGCCTCCAAACGTCATTAGACTGAGAGGCAACTAAAAACAATTGTTATCTGACCACTCGGGCATAATTTTTCTAAAGAGTCACAGCCCGTCATGACTATTTCCTCCTCTTCTCTTCCTCCCATGGGATGACAGCAATTGCTTTGCACTTATTTTTACAATTCTTAAACGCAATCTTCTCATCTAGTTTCCCACCTAGCTGGAGTTAAGGACAGCCTCCAGGTGGGGATTATGTACAGGTCCACTACAGGAAAGAGCTGCCATTCCTTTGGTAAATATCTCTTTATTACTGGAATTGCAAAATACAAGAAAACCAGTACAGTATCAAAATAGCACATTAGTAAGACTGACACTGGGTACAACTTCACAAGGTGAAACCTTTCACATACAGGAAGAGTTATGAGACTTGCCTAGATTTCTGCGATGCTTCACCAGCTGCAGGATTCCTACAGTTTAAGAGCAGGCATAGGTTGGGACTCAATAAACCCTACATTTAGAAGTTTTAGACAGGCTAACAGTACATAATGAATTTCACTAGCTCAGAGCAAATTGTCAATAACATGAAGACTATTGGGGGGGGGGGGGGGGGGGGGGGAACTTCAGAACACCTAAAGCGTGCAGAAAAATAATGAAAGCCACAAAGTTGTCCGATGGTCACTATTCAGAGAATCTGCTTGCGCCGTTTCTTTTCTACTCTCCCTGAGCATAATGTCATCAATTCATATAGCCCATTATCCCAATAACTGACAAAATTACCACTCAGGATGCGAGCTTTGTGTCAAGTAATCTGAACGGCTGCAGTGTCAGATTCAATAGCTCTGCAACCAGGCTGCACACAATTACATCCATAATATTGTATCAAATGATATGGATGAGCCAGAACTCAAAGATGCTGGTGTTATGAAAAGGTTTCTGTCCGTAGCTTGGTTGGAAAAGGTAACATTGACTGACATCCAGGGGGTAAAGGGGGGAAAAACAGATTTGGAGATCACACAAGTTCATTGTGCGACCCCACATTTGCTTCAAAGGACTAATTAATGACTGGTAATAATTTCACAGTCATGTTGACAACCTGCTCTGGGAGGAAAGACTAGGTCCAAGCTGCTCGAGAACAAGCCTTCAAAATGCTGCTGACATCATGACTGCTCCACTTCTCACACACACGGGCAGGCTGTGCCAAGTTCAAAGTAGGTTTGCTGGCAATAAAATTACTTACAAACTGCCCTCACTGCCCTTCCCCTCTGCTTCATTATTCCCCAAAACAGAAATGTCAACAGGGAGCTGCCTCTTTAGTGCAATAAAGGTTGCTGCTCTGGCAGCCAGTGCCAAGAGTAAAGTTTGCAAAGCTGAAGCGTCTGCATGTTCCGCAGTTTGTCAATGTGCTGGTAACCCGCCGATGCCACCAGTAGGCGAAAGGCACGTTTCAGGATCTAAATTTCATCTCCCCCATCAGGACAGTCACATTGGCGAATATTCTAACAGCAATTTGTATCAACACGTTTACAACATGCATCGCAATATTAAAACAAAACAGATTCACAGTAAGCAAAGGGCAGAGTTCAAGTCTTATTAACAGGAATGACGTTACTGATCGAATGCAGAGCAATGCACGCACTTAAGAGACGGTAAAAGTCATTTAATTTACATCAAAACAGCTTGGCTACAGAACTTAGCATTACAGCTGATGGTAACTGGAACGATTTCCCCATTTCAGGTCAAAAAGTTTGGTTGGTCTCGTCTTTTTATTAAAACTTCAAAACTTGTCATTAATGATGTGTTTTACGGTGATAGGAAGTTTGGACCTATGAAGGAAACCTAGGAAGACAGTCTTGGAGCTTTGCCACACGATCTGAAAGCTGTTACAATCCTACTTCTAACCGAACCTCCAAAAAGATGGTGGTTCAAAAATTTAAAATTAGCCGCAATATATTCCGTACAATGTCTCAAAAAAGAAAATTGACTTTTTTGTTAAATGAGTTCATCTATGAAACACCTACCTTTAATGATACATCCAGCACTCAAATGTTTGAAAAAAAACTACCAGTAGCACGAATGCCTAGCAATACAAAAAAAACTGGCCAATCATTAAATAAGAGGGAAAATGGTCAAATTAACCTGAACATCAATATAACAGGAACAACCTGGCCACTGCTACTATGTGTGGAAAAATTACTCAACAGAACGGTGGCCTGAAATATCAGATTGCTCCCAACAATGCTGCAACTTCTTGTCACCCGCTAGCTAGCCTATTAGCACCTGGTGAAGGATTGCTCTCCTCTTTGCTCTCTAGCAATATGGTAATGGAGGGAAAGAGAATAACAAGTTGGTGACAATAAGAGAATAGTCGAGTAACAGTTCCAATACTTTAGCTTGTCAACAATTTAAAACCATCAATTCTATTTTAGAATATACTTCAACAGAACCTGAGATAAACACTGGCATGAGTCAGACCTCATTGTTTGCACCATGGGACATTACTGCAACATGACTGTTCAGACAACTGGAGATAACCTAAGCATCTTTGTGCTAATTTAGACAGATTTGGAGGGAAGAGTCAATTCACTGTCACTTTTTTGGAATCTCCTTTGACTAGTTTTACTGAGAAGCTGTTCCATTTCTCCATTCTATGGGTTATCCCAAATGTATGTCAATTTAATTAGACTGTACTTCTCATGAGAACACAATAAGTACCCAACAGCCTGGGAGCCAAAATGTAGCTCTATGTTTGTGTGTGAACAGAGTCTGCATTATCCAAGCCTGGCATTCACAGGCATCACCATTCCTCACCTCAACTAAGCCAAGCTGGGAACCATATCAAAACTTCTGGGTCAACACCCAATTAATCATAGACTACATCTTTTGACCCCCAACTCTCCCCATAATGTTCAGGATTGCTTACAGTCAGATCAATCGGACAATCTTACAGCCAAGGAGGCGTTAGTGCTGAAGCCTGTGCTCAGTATTCAGTGTAAAGTTACAGATATAGAATCCAAAGGTTTTTGTGAATTTTAAGTCTTTCACAGGTATCCAAGAGCAGCTATTATGCACACGTTGAGCTTAAACACAATTAAAAAGTTCCCACTGTAAGAGACCCAAAAATAAAAAGTGGCATCAAGTAGAAAAGATTTTTGATGGTTTGTGCGGTTGTTTCAAAAATTGGAAATGATTTGACTCAACTTTTTCTCTTGTCACGTTATATTTCATTTCTATTGGAAACTGCTGCTGTCACAGGGAGTGAAAGGGCCAAGTCTGAATTTCTGGCTGAATTATGGGACTAGTAGACATCCTGATAAAATTACACTACAAGAACATAGGACACAAAACCTACCTTTTTAAAAGATACACTCGATAATGGAACAAACTGGTTTAAAAAATATTCTGGAGAGTGGTTGAACCAGGGGCACTGCAGGAGCTCAAACACGATGCAGGGATCAAGGTTCAAGCACTGATCCAATGATCTGCCACCATTTCACTGAGTGATCAGCAGGTTGGCTCTGTGCCATGATTTGCAAGCATTAACACACTTGTACAGACCTACATATCAGTAAGATTTACAGTAGGCGTCAGTAAAGTTTTGACAGATCAGCCCACGTTGATCATGTGGATTGGTGTCAGAAAGTTTGCTTCTTGCCTCGACACTATTGTAGTAATAAAGTCAAGGTGGATGCAGTTGTATAATTTACTTATCCTTTTTAAACTTTAGTCTTCAGTAGAAAATGGAGTTGATGCCTAGGTCTTTATAAACGGGGGAATAAAGTGTAAATTTTACAAAAGTGAAATTATTTTCGGCTTGCTCCCTGTGAAGGGGGAGGAGGTGGGGGAGGTGGTGCGTACTGATAGCCCTGCTGGGACATGTAACCCAACAATGAGCTGCTCTGCTGATATGTTTGAGACATCAGTGGCTGTGGCTGTTGCGCCATCCCGTTCTGCCTGAACTGTGCCGAGGACTGTGGGGGCCGCCCTCCAGTAGCAGCGGACGAAGCACTATAGTTATTTGAACCATAAGCCACACCTTGGGCAGCAGTGCCATACCCGGAGGCTCCATAACTGCTCCCTGCACTCGGACTTTGGTAGCTACCTGGTTTTCCAAACCCAGTTTGAGATGCAGTTCCATATGTGCTTTGGTTAGTAGCCCCGTACAGGCTGCTTTGGGTAAAGTTTGGGTATTGAATTGATTGCTGCCCATACACGGGGCTCCCATAACTGTTAGCCTGTGGAGATCGGAAGCTCGGCTTACTCAATGGACCCCCACCATCTCGGGAATCTCTCTGCCCCCCGAACCTGCCCCCACCATCTCCCCTGTCTCTGCGGTCCCCATCGAGGTCTCTAAAACTCCGGCTGCGGCCTCTGTCTCGATCGTCTCTGTACATGGTGTTGGGGTTGGAACCAGTTGGCCGGTAACGGGATCGGCCTCCTAGAGGGAGGAAAACAGGTTTAGTGAATTGCACTGCTGCACAACACATACACTGGTTAAATCACCCTTACACATCACTGTAGTCTGTTGCTGCATTAAATACCAGAACTGACCATGCATAAACTCTCCTCCAAACTAACCACAAGGCCAAAAATAACTAACTCTCCTCTCCCCCGCCCACCTACTGAAGCTTGCTCAGGTCACACACAAATCAATCCAGGGGAGGTGGTGGTGACTGGCTGCCAGGACTCTGCACACGCTGTTAGTGTAACCTGTATAAGCGGAGTCCAGTGTCAGTAGCCTGTCGCTTTCCCCTCGCTCAGTGAGGAACCTCAGACTCTGCTTGTGCAGGGAACTGCGAGTTTGCCCCATCTCTCTATGGCACAACAGCCTAGAGCTCTGCCCCCTTTGTCTTAAAGACAAATGCAAGATTATTCAGATAATCCTAGAATAAAATGGTCAAAAACAAGCTTCAAATTCAAAATTAATGGTCAAACTGAGGCTACAGAAAGCTGGAATATTAGGAGATTAAATTCTCTTTCGAATTAAGCAAATGGTTTTATTCAAACACATTCCATCTGTCTTCACACTGAAAAGGCAAGAGGTGAGGGGGGGGCTCACAGCGAGAGTCTGACCGGTCCGGTGGTGGTTTGTGGGGGGCGGGGGGGTGCTCACAGTGAGAGTCTGACCG
>CM059450.1:24887451-25093674 GCA_030390025.1 Squalus acanthias | reverse complement strand
GGGGGGGCCCTCACAGAAGAAGTCGATAACCGTCCCACAGACAGATTTTCTTGGAGGATTAAATTTTTGGAACAGCAACTATTAGTAAAGTGAAAGGAGCATTGAAGGTGCTGATCCATAGAAGTTTACAACACAAGGGGCCGTTCTGTGCCGGCTCTTTGCACCCTCTCCAAGACCTTGACATCCTTCCTAAAGTGTGGTGCCCAAAATTGTACACAATACTCCAGCTGATTTATAAAGGTTTAACATCACTTCCTTGTCTGCCTATTCTGCTAAACTGCTCATGTTTCAAGTCTTTGACAGTCTTCCTTTTATTTGCCAAACCGCTTACATGTGCGTTGTCAGCAAATCATCTATTTACACACACCAAGAATGAAAGTGAACCCAGCACTGACCCTGGGCTATATCACTTTCAAACACTCCCCAGCCCAAGCAACATGCATTTACCCTAACCCTTTGTTTTGTGTCCATCAACAAACTTTCTACCCATGCCATTACATTTCCTCTGATACTATATGCCTACATTTTTGTAACAAGCCTCCTGCGACACCTTCTGAAAAATCTACATGCACCACATCAACTGCATTGTCTTTATCTATCCAGTAAGTCGCTTCTTCAAAATACTTTAAATGTCAAACATGACTTGCTTTTAGCCAATATGTGGTAACTGTGCTTGATTAACCCATGTATTTCTGAATACGAAGAGTTTGCTCAACAACGGACATTAGAGGATAGAGGTCTACAGTTAAGCAGTTTATCCTTTGATTCCTTCAACAAACGGGTTACATCAGCTGCTCTCCAGTTCAACAGCACATTTTGCATATTTGAGGATTTCCTTTCTGACTCCTTTCAAAAAACTATGATGCATGTCATTAAGGTCTCCTTTCAGTTTCATTTTAATCTATTTATCTACGTAACTCCCTTTTTGCCTTATAGGAATATGTTAATTTTGTTCTCTATTCAACTGAAGACGGAGGATTTTCCACTGCTGATCAGATAAAGCCCTGGGACCTGCACACCAGGGCACCTGGGGGAATGGCCAACAAAATTGCTCATTATGTTCAGGGAATTATTAGAATTGGAATGTTACCATAGATCATTTAGATAAACATAATTTAATAGGACAAAGGCAGCATGGCTTTATGAAGGGGAAGTCATGTCTGACAAATTTGCTCGAGTTCTTTGAGGACATAACGTACAGGGTGGATAAAGGGGAACCAGTGGATGTAGTGTATTTAGACTTCCAGAAGGCATTCGACAAGGTGCCACATAAAAGATTATTGCTCAAGATAAAAAAAAAAATCACTGGATTGGGGGTAATATTCTGGCATGGGTGGATGATTGGTTATCTAACAGGAAGCAGAGAGTTGGGATAAATGGTTCATTCTCAGACTGGCAACCAGTAGCCAGTGGTGTTCCGCAGGGGTCGGTGCTGGGTCCCCAACTCTTTACAATCTATATTAACGATTTGGAGGAGGGGACCGAGTGTAACATATCAAAGTTTGCAGATGATACAAAGATGGGAGGGAAAGTGAGGAGGACATAAAAAACCTACAAGGGGATACAGACAGGCTGGGTGAGTGGGCGGAGATTTGGCAGATGCAATACAATATTGGAAAATCTGAGGTTATGCACTTTGGCAGGAAAAATCAGAGAGCAAGTTATTATCTTAATGGCGAGAAACTGGAAAGTACTGCAGTACAAAGGGATCTGGGGGTCCTAGTGCAAGAAAATCAAAAAGTTAGTATGCAGGTGCAGCAGGTGATCAAGAAGGCCAACGGAATGTTGGCTTTTATTGCTAGGGGGATAGATTATAAAAACAGGGAGATATTGCTTCAGTTATATAAGGTATTGAGACCGCACCTGGAATACTGCATACAGTTTTGGTGTCCATAAGAAAAGACATATTTGCTCTCGAGGCAGTACAAAGAAGGTTCACTCGGTTAATCCCGGGGATGAGGGGGTGGACATATGAGGAGAGGTTGAGTAGATTGGGACTCTACTCATTGGAGTTCAGAAGAATGAGAGGCGATCTTATTGAAACATAAGATTGCGAAGGGGCTTGATCGGGTGGATGCGGTAAGGATGTTTCCAAGGATGGGTGAAACTAGAACTAGGGGGCATAATCTTAGAATAAGGGGCTGCTCTTTCAAAACTGAGATGAGGAGAAACTTCTTCACTCAGAGGGTAGTAGGTCTGTGGAATTTGCTGCCCCAGGAAGCTGTGGAAGCTACATCATTAAATAAATTTAAAACAGAAATAGACAGTTTCCTAGAAGTAAAGGGAATTAGGGGTTACGGGGAGCGGGTAGGAAATTGGACATGAGTTTGAGTTCGGATCGGTCAAGGCCCTGTGGGTGGCGGAGCGGGCCCAGGGGCTGAGTGGCCGGGTCCTGCTCCTACTTCTTGTGTTCTTTAGATTTGAGGTTAGGATCAGATCAGCCATGATCTTATTGATGGCGGAGCAGGCTCGAGGGGCCGATTGGCCTACTCCTGCTCCTATTTCTTATGTTCTTATGAGAGAGAAGGGAACATAACTTTCAAAAAAGGGCAGAAGGACGGTTCTGGAAGTTGCAGGGCAGTGAGCCCGACATCTGCCGTGGATAAAATGCTGGAGGCTCTCCTGATGAAGGGTATAGAGGAGTAGTGAAATCAGGGTAAGTCATGGCTTCATGGGAAGGGAGATCATGGAGGTAGAAGAGCTGGTGGATAAAGGGAACTTCATTGACATTATTTTTTCGTAGACTTCAGCAAGGCTGTTGATTTAGTGCCACGTAGGAGGTTGGCCCATAAGACAGTAAGGCACGGAATAGGTGGGCAATTATTGAAGTGGATTGGGAGCTGGTTCCAGCATAGAAGACAGAGGTCTGAGCTGCATTGGAGAGCAACAAGTGACTACTGGGAAGCTTAAAAAAGCAGACCTCAGCCCTTGGCTTTCATGGTGTGTAATCAGTTGCGAGAGAGATAAATTTTATGTTTTATCTATGACACCAAGGTAGTTTTACATATGGCAGATGGGCTGCTGCCAGTGCAGACCCCACAGGTGTCCATCAAAAGCAGCCACGCAAGTGTCTTTTAAAAACAGACTGAAGATTCTAAAAAGGAGTTATCAATACTCTACGTTTGCTCCCCATTCTACACGTACCTCAGCAGCGACACACCTGGAAGGGACATGGCGGAGTTACTGGTCCCAGCCTCACTATGGAGAGGTGCACTACCTAGTCTCTCAGGGATAAGTTATGAACAAGGTTTGGTCCAATGAAGTGTCCCATCACTAGAATAGCGAGTAAGTAAAGAATTCAGTTACCTCTTCCACCTCCTCTCCCGTGATCAACAAGTTGTAGGAGTTTTGGGTTAATGGCCTGGTTGGCCTCCTCCAGCACTTTGATCAGCTCCCTAGCCTGTTTCACGTTGCCTGGTGTGAAGAAGGTGTAGGCTGTGCCTTTATTAGTGCTGCGTGCTGTACGGCCAATGCGATGTACGTAGTCCTCTGAGGAATTGGGGTAGTCGTAATTGATGACAAATTTGATGTCTTCCACATCTGTAAAAGCAGAATTGCAGTGTGGTGTGGAGAGGTGGGGAATGTGCCAAATTGAAGCAGCACAAACAGCACACCACAACAGCCAGGCAGAAAGAGAATAGTTAGAACAAGATTCCAGTACAAGCACCTTTACAGTCCATGCTACTGTACTGCAGTGGATCCCCATCACATGCAGAGTGTTTAATCCCACACCATGCTTTGAAGCAACAACTTCACATACCAAACAGCAGAACACTCTGAGCACAAACGTGTAAAACAGTTTTACTGAACCAACTTCAGTGTTCACAGCTCTAAGGAGAGCAGACCCGCTACTCTACAAACTGGAAAAAATATCTGGAATTCCTGAAATACTTTGTCCCAGAACAGAGACCGTTTGTTTCAGTTTAGTAAGCACTGCTGCTCTTTGGTTACGTTGTGGGCTTACAGGCTATGGATTTGGACAAGTTAGACATCACTGCAGTGGGGCTTCTGACCAATTACAATAGAATACTTTCAGCACCTGTAACTGCTTCTTCACTACCTTCACCTCAGTAAGGAGACTGCAGATAAATCTGGCTGAACTAGGAAAGGCCTCAACAGGTTAGTAACAAATAACAATATGGTTTTACATCAACAGAAACTGCTGTCTTTTAAACATTTAACAATGCAAAATGCTTGTTCATTCCCACCTTCAGGCCCTGATCACGACATAACTTTTGTTTTTAAGTTTCAAACAGCAGTTCTAACAAAACCATTAAAAAGCAGCTCAGCTTTCACAAATCTCTAGTCACAGTAGCAACTGATCCTTTAAGATAGACGAGAGCAAGAGGTCGGTTCCACAACAGCAGATGAAACATACCATCCACCTCGCCTCAACCTGCTTCTGATGCTGGGTGAAGTCTGTTACAATTGTAGAACTTTGCATCCCACTCTCCTGTATGAAGGAAATAATACGGGAGCAAGTGCCCTCTAGGCACCAATGAAATGACAGAACTTGTATGGCAGGATGCATCCCATAGCCGACACTTGATGGACCTGAACACCTTAGATTTCCTGCTGATCACAGCATTACCTCCATTTCCTGAAATCTCCATCCTGAATCTGACAGTTTACAAGCTTCAGAACAAAATCCTAACCTGCCATTAACAACCATGATGAGAAGTCGCACAACACCAGGTTATAGTCCAACAGTTTTATTTGAAATCACAAGCTTTCGGAGCTGCTGCTCCTTCGTCAGGTGAAGTAAAGGAATACAAATCGACAAAGCATATATAGATAGAGAACAATGCATGTGAAGCGTACACCTGACGAAGGAGCAGCGCTCCGAAAGCTTGTGATTTCAAATAAAACTGTTGGACTATAACCTGGTATTGTGCGACTTCTCACTTTTGTCCACCCCAGTCCAACACCGGCATCTCCACATCATTAACAACCATCACCTTCAACCAAAACAATCTCTATTTTAAAATTTGACTATAACCCAACACCTTGCAGGAAGAAGGCATGGACAAGACAGGGTTTTCTTCATTCTGCCTAGGTCAAATATACTCCGACTTTTACCTTGAAAAAACAAATTGCTGGGCAGAAAATGGATTAGACAAACTTACACTTATGCATTACCCACACTAGCTTATTATTGTACAAGTTTGGTTTTTTTAGATTAAAGGAGCACTCCTTCAGATAAGGTCTCCGTCATTTAGCAATAAAGAACAAAGTGAAAAAAACTCACTGTACCAACTTTCACACCGTGTACAGCACACATGAACCCCTCCCCCCCTCCCCAAATTGAGTAAAGTAACAGTTTACACTGCTACCATGGACAGAGTTATCAGGGAAGACAAGGTTTCAAGCAACGTTTGAGCCTGGAACAGACTCAACGAGTTACTACTACTCTTTCAAACAATAAAAGAACATACCAATCTTCATCAAGGGCCCCAAGTAGAGCCAAATAGGCAGAAAATAACAGGCATTATTTAGCTCTGGTCAAAACGTAGCAGATCTGTGAAGGAATGCTCCCTTAAGTCTTCAATTTCTAATGTTGCAGTAATACAAATTATTGCAAATAGCTGTTCATAATGCTTTCCAGGGCTAGAAATTACCATAGAATTACTGGTCTATGATCACTAGAATCCATTCCAGTACCCAGGGATGCTGGCACAACTAGCTGACCATAACTGGAACTTTTGGATCGGGACTCAAATTCTACTGGGATATTCTGAATCCAGTAGCCACATGTAAGAAATCCAGTATCCAATCTTCTCACTAAATGTCATTCTTTGCCCAGGTTATAAAACTGTTCTGATAAAGACCAGCAAGGATCACAATGAATGTTTTTGAATGAGTAATACTGTAGATGGCAAGGTTCTTGACATCTCAATAAACTGACATTTGGGTCTGTTTATTCAATTGTAAATGCCTGTCTAATGCGACATAAACCTAGGAATCTCAAAGTGGGAAGGTATCATGTCCAGGAAACTGGCTGTGTGCAACTGCTGATTACTACAAGCTCCTGTTGCAGACCAGAAAGGCTGAGACTGGATGTGTGACATTATATTGCCCCCCACCACCTTGTCCAGGCCATTATATCGGCCACCTCCCCATCCCAGGCCATTATATCAGCCACCTCAACCTACCCAGGCCATTATATCGGCCACCTCCCCATCCCAGGCCATTATATCGGCCACCTCAACCTACCCAGGCCATTATATCGGCCACCTCCCCATCCCAGGCCATTATATCGGCCACCTCCCCATCCCAGGCCATTATATCGGCCACCTCCCCATCCCAGGCCATTATATCGGTCCCCTCCCCATCCCAGGCCATTATATCGGTCCCCTCCCCATCCCAGGCCATTATATCGGTCCCCTCCCCATCCCAGGCCATTATATCGGCCACCTCCCCATCCCAGACCATTATATCGGCCACCTCCCCATCCCAGACCATTATATCGGCCACCTCAACCTACCCAGGCCATTATATCGGTCACCTCCCCATCCCAGGCCATTATATCGGCCACCTCCCCATCCCAGGCCATTATATCGGCCACCTCCCCATCCCAGGCCATTATATCGGGCACCTCCCCATCCCAGGCCATTATATCGGGCACCTCCCCATCCCAGGCCATTATATCGGTCACCTCCCCATCCCAGACCATTAGTTGCTCCCCCCTCCACCCCAACCCTGCGCAGGCCATTATATTGCCCCCACCTGCCCAGGCCATATATTGGCCACCGCCCCCACTCAGGCCATTATATTTCCCCCCCCACCGCCCAGTCCATTATATTGGCCATCGCTAGAATCCACTCTGGTACTTGTGGATGCAAGCAAAAGGCTCAGCAGCTGACCATATCTGGGACAGAATTTTGTTTTCCATCGACAATGTTTTTGAACTGATGAGCAAGCCTTCTGAAGGGACCAGCCTGAGGATTTGTTAAGAGTATATCTGATTGCTACAACACTCTTCACTTGGGAGTCTCAATGGTTAGAAAGGGTAACAGAAAACCAAACTACAAACCCGAACTGTACCAGTAACTGCATGATAACTTTTAACCCTACCGATAATTCCAGATCCAAGACATAATTTAAACTGTCATTTAACTTTTTTTTAAATCTGCATTTTAAAAGATGATGATGATATCCAGAATAAAATACAGATTTCCTCCCTCCTGTATGGAGTAGTATTTACCAGTCCGATGCACACTCCCTCCATCGTACTGCCGCAGCCAATCCCGTTTCCCTGGTTCTGGCGGTCTCCTTTCGACCTCCGCCCTGCGACACGGGACCAGTGGAGCTGGGAGAGCATGCATCGAGCATTCCCTTGTAGCGAGAAGTCCCACACGCTGGGATGGATGGCTGAACACTTTTCTGTAGCCCGACTTTCATGTAGCACCAGAGGACTGCAGTTTGTCACTAAATGAGGTCCTCCAACCCACTCTTCAGAAACAAGACAACTCCCAGCCCATGCTGCATCTACTGCCCAGACTCTTTTAAACATCTCAAATTATTTTTCTTTGGAATTTACTGAAACTATTTTTGAAGTCTGTTTCTCATTACAAGAATGGGCTCAAGTTTCACTGTGCTATCTCTTCCTATTTCAAATAAGAAAGGTGAATGTTACTATACTGAACTACTCACCCCAATAGACAGTCAGAGGTAAACAAGAGATAAAACAGATATGAAAAGTGTACATGAAAAATGAAAAACAAATTCTCATATTACAGCACATATTGATATCAAATAGAGATGGACACAGACAAACAGGTAATGTACACCAGAGATACAGATCTCAAGTAGGCAGGTTTGACCTGTACCTCATTCTAAAAGACAAACCCATTTATTACTGCGGTGAAGTTAAAAGCTTACACCATCGCCTGTGTCCTACTATGCAAAGTTGCTGCTGACAGACTGCAGGCATCCTCTTCAGACTTTACAATCTCGCAGGTTACACTGCAGCTGCCGGTGTTTCAGATAGCTGCACCAAGGATGTTGCATTACATCAATCTATAGCTTCAAGTGACCACAGACCAGCATTTTCCAACGTTAACATTGGTTTCTGTCAGCCTGGAGCACCAAGATCTCCAAAAACAGGCAACAAAGTAACTCCCGTAGCAATCTTGAAGGCAAGCTTACTGGCAGCCCTTTAATGACCAAATACCAGTCAGCTGCCTAGAACTAAACACCAGCTACACTGAAAATCCAACAGAAAAGGAAAAAAAAAAAGTGACCCTGCACAACAGCGCCTGGGTTATTGGTGCTCAGCTGCCAGCTCTGGGTGCTAACCCAGCTCTGACACAAACCTAGCAGACTATTAGCTCCTGTGTAGTTCAAGGAGCGCTACTGGTTGACTTGTTGTGTTCTTCAGATTATTTATATACAATAATCTATGGGCAGCAGATTTTTTCCCAGTAGCCTATTATCTTGGGAAACAAAAGCTATCAGAGTGACAAATCCAAACCATGACAGTGTCAGTAAAAGAACTGTTGCCGGTTTATGAAGCAGTGCAAGAGGCTTGTGCACCGTCTATCTTTAATCACTGTCAGGTGACACACTTCCTACTGGCAGGCCCAAGAGATGCCTGATATTGCAGCTGTGGTGACCTTCTGTGGAGTACCTCCTGCAATCCTTTCCCAGCTGCCGATACAAAGGACAGGAGAAGTTATGTTAAGGAATAGGGACAGGAAAACAAAGTGTGGAGCATAAAAACCCGGAGTTTCTTCAAATATCATAAAATACTATTGTGATCCTACAATGACCTCAGTGTACAGCACAGACAGCAGATTTTAAAACTCAGAGCCCATTATTAATGGCAGACTGGGAAAAATATTAAGAGATGTAGCTGTTTGTGGGGATTTGATCAAAACGTGTGGTAACCATTTTGTTTCTCCTAGTACTAGAGCTTTCCTACAGTGAAAGTTTTCTACACACCATGAAAGCTCAGGCTCCTAACATGCACCTTCAGGATGGCCCCTGCACAATACTGCCCACTGGATCCTATGCTTCGGAACTAATTTTTCCCAGCCTGATAGAATCAATAGGTAACAAGAAACAGACTAACCTGTGTGAAATAGTTCTCAGTTTTGTATCAAATTCTGACAATGTCTAGGCAAGATGCAGAAAGCAGCGATCTACTCGTTCCTACCTTAAAACCTTTTTGCAACCCGCTTGTCGGGCAGCGAAACCTCAGACAGGCCCAAGATGTAACCGGACAAGCCCCGACATGACGTCCTGTGAAGGTGAGGGAGATACTTGGCATGCTTGGCAGTAGGGGTTTCACAATAGTTGAGAGTAAACTGTTTGCACCACGTTACTCCACTTCTCATCAGAAACCATTCCCCGGGGCTTGCAATAGAGCCACAAATCCACCACAATATTCCAGACGGATCAGTTGGCTACACTTGTTGCTGACCAGCGGGGGATCAAGTAGTTTCTTTTGTAGTCCGTACTAAGAATGAGCAAACTGTTCCAACTGGAGTTTCCCCATTAAGGGGCATTTATTTTGTAATAGTGACACTTGCCTACTTCTAACCCCTCATGTAAAGAGACAGAGAACATACACACCTTAATTCCTATTTTACTGCCAGTGCCCGTTAAAGGGGAGGTTACTTTTCGGAACAGTCTGTCCATCTCAGTCTGAAACAGTGGGCCAGTAACGGTCAGTCCATGCATGGGCTTTCCATCTACATCAGTGGCTAGAAAGGTTTGTTTCTAGCTCCGAGACACTGAACAGTTTGATTGCAGAACTGGCCTGCCGTGTAAATGCAGTGCTCGGTGTGAAACCCCTAGTCAGCAGACATTTCCACACGCCCCTTAGTTTCAGTAGTAAACCAATTATCGAGTGAGTCAGATTTGGATAATACGAGGGAAATGTCAGATTTCAACAGGGAATTTGGTTCGGCTTTCAATTTTTTTGATCTTGGAATTGGCTTTTGTGCTGGTTTTCAATGAACAGGGTTTCAGATAAAGCCACTTTTGTCAGTAAAATACTGAAATTATACTGAATTCCAGCTGTTAGAAAACTGAAGAGACAGATTGCTAAACAGGCTCTTTCAGACCAAGCTGGGGTATTATGGGATTAAGTTGTATCCATCCCTTAGAAAACAAATCTATTCCTAACCTGTTTCAAGCCCAGTCATCAGGATGCCCACAAACCAAGAGTTGGACAGCGTGCCTCACTGCTACATTCAACACTGGTTTACATTAATCTCTTTCAAATGTGAGCTCTTTAAGCAGAAGTGCTTCTATGGAAGTCAGTAAGGGGTACTCTATATGTGTACAATTATGTAGCACAGTTTCTATTGCCCCTGGTTGCCAATCTGCAGGAAAACAAGTGCAGTACCCGTACAACTCAACCACCATCCCCAGTGACACTGGTGTAAAAAAAGTACCCCAAAAGGCACGGCTCCCCTGCATCAGCACGTTTCAAGAAACTGCAGGGACAAACTTCTAACAGCTAGGCCCATGCAATCTTTGACATACATTACACAGAACGATTGCTTCTGTGTGGATCATAATTAGTGAAACCCCATCAAAAATTCTAGCGTAATTGAGGGCAGCAGCTGATGTTATGCAAGTGGATTCCAGAATGTGGCATTAATGGATGTTTCTGTAATTGAAATCCAGATTTCAAAGAGTGAGTAAATAAAGTAATCCAACAGATTAAGTGCTCCATTTCTAGAGGAATTCTGGAGTCACGCAACAGATTTTACACCAGCTGTTAAACAGCCTTGTGGTTAAGTGTATTAAATCTAGTGACCTCCCAGAAGTAGAGTGTTCAATACATATTCCCATTAATGGAATATCCCTTATCCAGCAAGGGGCAACATTTGACAAATATTCAAAAGTCTCAAGTAAATGAGAGCTCAGACTGTGCACACAGCCATAAATTCAGCTGGACCCCACTGTACACCATCTGACTCAGATGGGGAAGATTACCTGGATCCCTAACAGTATCCTGGTCGATAGGTGAACTCAGGCAGTACAGAACTTGACTGCCTCATTGCTAGGCTATGTTGGTTTGATGGGAAAGTCAGCATTTCTGAAGCCCCCTAAAGTATTCTCTCCAATAAGATGGCTTGGAGCAGGGCTTGAACCCCACACGGCCAGGATAAGCTGGATATTCAGTCAGTTGGGAAAAACATTATCTGAAGACCCTATTTATTTAACGAACCAGTCCGCTGCAGAGGTTGAACCCGACAGTGCCAGGGCGAGCTGGATAACGGCAGACGGGGTAAACATTATCCGAAGACCCCAAATTTTGGACAGCCAGCCCAGTGCATAGGGGTTAAGACCCCACACGGTAAGGCTAAGCTTGGTTTATGTAGGTGGCGGTAGATGGATATCTCCTCTCCCTCTTGGTGCTCGTTTTGTCATGCCTAGGCCTTGCCGCAGGCCTGTACCTTAATACAAAAACAAAGAGACATTTTAAAAAACAAAAATAAGTTACTTATTTAAAAGACTCAAGATGGTGGGGAAATCACGCTTCATCACTTTAACTATAACTCTCCTCTTTCAATTTAGGAAATTTCAGAGCTTGCTCTGCAAAACATTTTCCTGCAAACAAGTCGAGTACAAACCTAGACCACGAGATGCAACATCAGTTGCAATAAGGATGGGTGCCTTTCCCGATCGGAATTCTGCAGAAAGAGAAAAGCACTTCATTAAAAAAAATTATATAGAAACAGACTGCTTTCCCCAATATACAGGGCACCTCAACTCAATTTATGCATAAATTATTTACAAGCGATTGAAAGAAAAGCCAACTATGCCATTAAATAGGTTCCGAAAAGGTAACTCAAAAAAGATGGCAGATTTTCCCGTGTAATATGCTTGAATTATTTGGTGGGAAACTCTAGCCCCAAAAAGGATATAAGCTGCGAATTCAGACAAGGAGTTGAACCAACTGAAAAGATCTGAGAACTCCATAGATCAGCTCTGGCACACTCAAGCTGACAATGCGGATAGCTTCTGTGAGATGGGCAAAAGGAGTATGTGGATGGCTTGACATGTAGTGTGAGCGCTCAAGGAAACCAAGCATTAGTTCAGTAAGCTCAGCTAACTTAAAATAATGTTAAAATATCCAAAACAACACACTGCTGGCAAAACAATCACATATGAATGAATGAGATTTGATGGAATGGTGCTAACTATTGTATAAAACGTTAACTAACATGTAGGGTGGGAGGAGGCTCGACCGGCATGGACCTGTTGGGTCGAATGGCCTGTTTCTGTGCTGTAAATACTACGTAATACCAATAAATATTAAATTAATTGTCTGAGGCTGCAATAGCCCAATACCGAACAGAAATATCTTAAAAGATATAAAACGAAATAATAATAGCGTGGGTGAGAGGACATCCAAAAGTTAGCAGAGCACAACTGAAGGAGTATAAGTGAATAGAATTTACTTGGATTTGCAGAAGCTCAGGAATTGGTAAATAGCAGGATTGGAAACTGGTTTGTACCAGGAAGCAGGTAGATGTTAATAAGAAAAAAATGCAGACTGGGATAACAAATAAGAGTATACAGTGAAAGGGCATCGCTCAGCAGCAAAGGTGGAAGGGAAGGATCTAGGGGTGATTATTAATCATTCGTTGATACCATCAGTCCATGTGAAGCAGCCACCAACCAAACTAATTAAATATCCGCGACTCTTCCGACGCCCTCCACCATTTTAACAGTTTCCAGTTTCCCGGCCCCAACCACCTCCTTTTCACTATGGACGTACAATCCCTCTACACCTCCATCCCCCACCAGGATGGCCTGAGGGCGCTCCGCTTCTTCCTTGAACAGAGACCCAACCAGTCCCCATCCACCACCACCCTCCTCTGCCTGGCTGAACTTGTTCTCACATTGAACAACTTCTCCTTTGACTCCACTAACTTCCTCCAAATTAAAGGTGTTGCTATGGGAACCCGCATGGGTCCTAGCTATGCCTGCCTTTTTGTGGGATATGTGGAACATTCTTTGTTCCAGTCCTACTCAGGTCCCCTCCCTCACCTCTTTTTCTAGTACATTGATGACTGTATCAGTGCCATTTCCTGCTCTCGCCCTGAACAAGAAAATGTCATTCACTTTGCTTCAAATTTCCCACCCTTCCCTCACCTTCACAGGGTCCATCTCCGACTCTTCCCTTCCCTTCCTCGACTTCTCTTTCTCCATCTCTGGGGATAGGCTATTGACAAACATTCACTACAAGCCCACTGACTCCCACAGCTACCTGGACTACACTTCCTCCCACCCCGCTTCCTGTAAGGACTCTATGCCATTCTCCCAGTTTCTCCGTCTCCGCTGCATCTGCTTGGACGATGCCACCTTCCATACCAGTGCTTCCGACATGTCTTCCTTTTTCCTCAACCAAGGATTCCCCTCTACTGTGGTCGACACAGCACTTGACCATGTCCGTTCTATTTCCCGCACTTCTGCTCTCACCCCTTCCCCTCCCTCCCGGAACCACGATAGGGTTCCCCTTGTCCTCACCTTTCATCCCACCAGCCTCCACATTCAACGATCATCCTCCACCATCTCCAGCGTGCTCCCACCACCAAACACATCTTCCCCTCACCTCCCCTTTCAGCATTCCGAAGGGACCGCTTCCTCCGCGACACCCTGGTCCACTCCTCTATCACCCCCAACACCCCTTCCCCTGGCACCTTCCCGTGCAAGCGCAAGAGATGCAACACCTGCCCTTTTACCTCCACCCTTCCCACGATCCGGGGGCCCCAAACACTCCTTCCAGGTGAAACAGCGCTTTACTTGTACTTCTTGCAATTTAATATACTGTATTCGCTGCTCACGATGCGGTCTCCTCTACATTGGGGAGACCAAAGGCAGATTGGGTGACCGCTTTACGAAACACCTCCGTTCAGTCCATAAGGGTGACCCCGAGCTTCCGGTCGCCTGTCACTTTAATTCTCCACTTCACTCCCACTTTGACCTCACCGTCCTCGGCCTATTACACTGTTCCAATGAAGCTCAGCGTAAGCTCGAGGAACAGCACCTCATCTTTCGATTAGGCACTTTACAGCCTTCTGGACTCAACATCGAGTTCAACAATTTCAGACTATAACCTCTGCCCCTATTCTTTTCCGCCCCCCCCCCCACCCCCATTTATTTTTCTCTCTCTCCCAAACGGCAGCTGTCTTTCATTCTGCCATTTACACTTCATCTATAGCCATCTTTTGTTTCTTAACTTGTCCCATTATCATCTCCTTTTGTCTTGCACCATCTCTTAATGTCTCTTAATCTCTCCTGTCTTCCATCCTATCACAGACCTTCCCTTTTGTTCTGTTCTTTCCTCCCCTCCCCCCTTTCCCTGCCCCTGCACTTGCTTAAAAACCTGTTCCATCTCCAACTTTTTCCAGTCCTGACGAAGGGTCATCGAGCTGGATTGAGATAGCCAAGTAGTCCATGGAACACAGCAGTTCCTGTGCTACTGGGATTGGGGGAAGGAATCTTGCCAGTGAATAGCAGCAAACCAGGATTTAATTCAAGAGATCTGGAGGTTGCTGAATGCACTTGAAGTTCTGTTTGGTACCTTTTGGGAATCAGGAGTATTTCCAAAGGGCTTTCCCTTGAGATTAAATGGGAGTAGAATCCACAATAGGGTAGACGCTATATGGTCTGTGGAAGAAATGGGCTTGCTGGACTGATGGCTCCTCCATGCTTTTTGTTCGCATGATGGTTATTATGAAGCCCCCTTTGGTCTCCAGGTACTGCCCAGTGAGTTAGGCTGGATTCTGGAGGGTGGGATGAACTATAACAAATCTGAAAGCAGCAGTAAGTTTAAGTATTGCAATTCATTACACGATTAAACGTAACTCCTAGTAATAGTCAAATGAACACGAACTGCATTTTGTTAACCATATAGAACTGTTGCTTGCAACTAGGCATCAACATGGGAAAGACACCTATCCTTACCATTTAGGACCCAGTCTCTCTCCGGCTGACTTTTATCTCCGTGAATGCACATTGCCGGCCAGCTGCAGGAATTAAGAAAAGCATTGAGGTTCACAGGCAGTGTCCTGTTTGATGTAGCCCTAAACACACTGATGCCCCTAACTCTCCAAATGTACACCACCAGATTGCCACCCCCTACCAGAGGCTGCTACCACATTCCTCCTTCCCCCCGCCACCCAGTATATGTCTCCTTCAGAAAGCAGACCTGCACCTGTCCTTATGGTCTCCCAGACACAAGTGCCAATCTTAGCCTGGAGAGCATGAAGGTGGGCTGCTTTTGGGCCTCTGTAACCTGTCACTAGAAAGTGCACAACCACAGTCCTTCCTACCCTCTGTCCCTGTGGCATACCCATGTTATGATGCAGTGCCGAGATCAGTAACTGTGTAGGAAACTACCCGAATTTATGCTCTCGTACTCTGGGGAACCAGCATGCCAAGAAATTGACATTTAGAAACAAAAAGTGCTTCCTCCCATATTGTGAGGGTTGGAGTGCAACAATGCCTACCCGTCTCTCCTCATCCTGCGGGTCAGATCATCACAGCGACGTTTGGTCTCTACAAAGATGATGGTCTTATTTTCTTTCTCTGCCATGATTTCCTCCATCAGGTGGAGCAGTCTGTAATTAAACACATTCATTCAGACATCAATCAGTGTGAGAATTCCTGCACCTCACACAGCAAGGTATCACCGGCAGCCCAAGTACCTGGGTAAAGTTACAATTCACTTCATTATAGCAAGTACGGCACTCACTTCAGGTCCTTCTCGGTCTCCTGACACACATCAACAATTTGGAGGATATTGTGGTTGGCACTCAGCTCCAGGGCTCCAACATTGATCTGGACATAATCCCGCAGGAAGTCCTCTGCTAGCTGTCGCACCTCTTTTGGCCAAGTGGCACTCCACATCAGAGTCTGTCTGTCCGGCTGAAAGAAACAAGGGGCAAAGTTTTAGGGTTTCTATCATGGATCCAATGCACAAAGTGCCATTTCCTATGATCTCAGTATCCCAGTCCATGAACATACTGTTGGTATTACATGCTACTGAGCCAGAATGAGGAGTGTTTAGGCTCAAGGTGCCTGAACTGGCAGCTGATTTTAACTACAGCACACTTCTTTGCAGAGACAAGTCATTTCAACGATGTTTTCAATTTCCACTATTCTTACCCGGATCTGCTCCACGATTTTCCGGATCTGAGGCTCAAAGCCCATATCCAGCATACGGTCAGCCTCGTCCAGCACCAGGTAAGTACAGCGACGCAGATTAGTCTTCCCAGCTTCCAAAAAGTCAATTAGACGGCCTGGGGTTGCAATGCAGACTTCCACCCCTAAAATACAGCACAAAGTTACAATGGAACATAGAAAGTCCAGGACCAGAATAAACCACTGATCTACTGATAAGTGACCAGTCCCAAAGTTAAAAACAATTACCATTCTTATTTCCCCATCTCATTTATTATTTCCGTCTGCCATTTTTATTCACTACTATTTTATCAAACCCTGCATATTCTCTTTCTAAACTAAGCTGCATTGGTGTGTACAGTTGTCATGGGATGGTCAGTGTCAGGTTTTTTTTTGGGGGTGGGGGGGGGGCAAGTTTGAGTGGGGTGCCCATTTGATTTCTTACCTACAACCTGGATACAGGAAGCAACCGCAAGCTGTTCAAATTTGCAGGTGACATTAAAATGGAGTGAGCAGTAGGGACAGAGGATGGAGTAAACAAATGGCACATAGAATTTTATAAATACTTACAAGTGTAAAGTATTTCACACTGGGTAAAAATGTGAGTATGACAGTTTTACAGTGAAGTGGTTAAAATGAGTACAGGAAGACTTTAAATGGACCTTGCAGCAACATTACATAAGAACATAAGAAATAGGAGCAGGAGTAGACCAATCGGCCCCTCGAGCCTGCTCCGCCATTCAATGAGATCATGGCTGATCTGATCCAACCTCAACTCTAAAGAACACAAGAAGTAGGAGCAGGACCAGGCCACTCAGCCCCTGGGCCCGCTCCGCCACCCACAGGGCCTTGACCGATCCGAACTCAAACTCATGTCCAATTTCCAGCCCGCTCCCCGTAACCCCTGATTCCCTTTACTTCTAGGAAACGGTCTATTTCTGTTTTAAATTTATTTAATGAAGTAGCTTCCACAGCTTCCTGGGGTAGCAAATTCCACAGACCCACTACCCTCTGAGTGAAAAAGTTTCTCCTCATCTCAGTTTTGAAAGAGGAGCCCCTTATTCTAAGATTATGTCCCCTAGTTCTAGTTTCACCCATCATTGGGAACATCCTCACCGCGTCCACCCGATCAAGCCCCTTCACAATCTTATATGTTTCAATAAGATCGCCTCTCATTCTTCTGAACTCCAATGAGTAGAGTCCCAATCTACGCAACCTCTCCTCGTATGTCCACCCCCTCATCCCCGGAATTAACCGAGTGAACCTTCTTTGTACTGCCTCGAGAGCAAGTATGTCTTTTCTTAAGTATGGACACCAAAACTGTATGCAGTACTCCAGGTGCGGTCTCACCAATACCCTATACAACTGCAGCAATACCTCCCTGTTTTTATATTCTATCCCCCTAGCAATAAAAGCCAACATTCCATTGGCTTTCTTGATCACCTGCTGCACCTGCATACTAACTTTTTGATTTTCTTGCACCAAGACCCCCAGATCCCTTTGTACTGCAGTACTTTCCAGTTTCTCGCCATTAAGATAATAACTTGCTCTCTGATTTTTCCTGCCAAAGTGCATAACCTCAGATTTTCCAATATTGTATTGCATCTGCCAAATCTCTGCCCACTCACCCAGCCTGTCTATATCCTCTTGTAGGTTTATGTCATGTCCTCCTCACTCTCTACTTTCCCTCCCATCTTTGTATCATCTGCAAACTTTGATATGTTACACTCGGTCCCCTCCTCCAAATCGTTAATATAGATTGTAAAGAGTTGGGGACCCAGCACCGACCCCTGCGGAACACCACTGGCTACTGGTTGCCAGTCTGAGAATGAACCATTTATCCCAACTCTCTGCTTCCTGTTAGATAACCAATCCTCCACCCATGCCAGAATATTACCCCCAATCCAGTGATTTTTTATCTTGAGCAATAATCTTTTATGTGGCACCTTGTCGAATGCCTTCTGGAAGTCTAAATACACTACATCCACTGGCTCCCCTTTATCCACCCTGTACGTTATGTCCTCAAAGAACTCAAGCAAATGTCAGACATGACTTCCCCTTCATAAAGCTATGCTGACTTTGTCCTGTTAAATTATGTTTATCTAAATGTTCCGTTACTGTCTCCTTAATAATAGACTCCAAAATTTTACCCACCACAGATGTTAGGCTAACTGGTCTATAATTTCCAGCCTTCTGCCTACAACCCTTTTTAAATAAGGGTGTTACATTAGCAGTTTTCCAATCTGCCGGGACCTTTGCTGAGTTCAGGGAGTTTTGGAAAATTATTACCAAAGCATCCACAATTCCTACTGCCACTTCCCTCAAGACCCTAGGATGTAAGCCATCAGGTCCAGGAGATTTATCCGCCTTGAGTCCCATTATTTTACTGAGTACCAATTCCTTAGTGATTTTAATCGTATTTAGCTCCTCCCCCACTAGAGCCCCCTGTTTGTCCAGTGTTGGGATATTCTTAGTGTCCTCTACCGTAAAGACTGAAACAAAATATTTGTTCAGCATTTTTGCCATCTCCATGTTTCCCACCATTAATTTCCCGGTCTCATCCTCTAAGGGACCTACGTTTGCCTTAACCACCCTTTTTCTTTTTATATAACTATAGAAACTCTTGCTATCTGTTTTTATATTTTTTGCTAATTTATTTTCATAGTCTATTTTCCCTTTCTTAATCAATCCTTTAGTTACTTTTTGTTGTCTTCTGAAGACTTCCCAATCTTCTATCCTCCCACTAACTTTGGCTACCTTATATGTCCTTGTTTTTAGTTGGATACTTTCTTTAATTTCTTTACTTAGCCATGGATGGCTGTCATTTCTTTTACACCCTTTTTTCCTCAGTGGAATATATTTATTTTGAAAGTTGTAAAATAACTCCTTGAATGAACACCACTGCTCATGTACCGTCTTACCCTTTAATCTATTTTCCCAGTCCACTTTAATCAATTCTGCTCTCATGCCATCATAGTCTCCTTTATTCAAGCTCAGTACGCTTGTTTGAGAACCAACCTTCTCACCCTCTAATTGGATATGGAATTCAACCATGTTATGGTCACTCATTCCAAGGGGATCCTTAACTAGGACATTATTAATTAATCCAGACTCATTACACAGTACCAGGTCCAAGGTTGCTTGCCCCCTTGTAGGATCAGTTACATACTGCTCAAGAAATCCATCCCTAAGACACTCAATAAACTCTTCCTCAAGGCTGCCCTGCCCAATTTGATTTGTCCAGTTAATATGATAGTTAAAATCCCCCATAATTATAGCTGTTCCCTTATTACATGCCCCAACTATTTCCTGATTAATACTTCTTCCAACAGAGTTGCAACTATTAGGAGGCCTATATACTACGCCCACCAGTGTTTTTTTCCCCTTATTATTCCTTATCTCTACCCAAACTGTTTCATTATCCTGATCTTTTGACCCAATATCATTTCTCTGTATTACAGTGATTCCTTCCTTTATTAACATAGTCACCCCCCCTCCCCTTCCTTCCTGCCTGTCCTTCCTGATTGTTAAATACCCTGGCATATTTAATTCCCAGACGTTGTCACCCTGCAGCCATGTTTCTGTAATGGCCACAAGATCATACCCATACATAGTTATTTGTGCCGTTAACTCGTCAATTTTGTTACGAATGCTACGTGCATTCAGATAAAGAACTTTCAAATATGTTTTGCGACACTTACTTCCTGCTTTTTCCTTATTTAACACTTTACCTTTTACTCCATACCTTTTGTCCCTTCCTGACAGGCTTTCCTCTGTCTCCCTGCTCAGGTTCCCAACCCCCTGCCACATTAGTTTAAATCCTCCCCAACAGCACTAGCAAACACTCCCCCTAGGACAGCGGTCCCGGCCCTGCCCAGGTGCAGACTGTCCGGTTTGTACTGGTCCCACCTCCCCCAGAACCGGTTCCAATGTCCCAGGAATTTGAATCCCTCCCCCTTGCACCATTCCTCTAGCCACGTATTCATTTGAAATATCCTCCTATTTCTACTCTGACTAGCACGTGGCACTGGTAGCAATCCTGAGATTACTACCTTTGAGGTCCTATTTTTTAATACCTCCTAACTCCCTATATTCTGCTTTTAGGACCTCATCCCCTTTTTTACCTTACTTTCAATGTTGTGAAGCATTAAAAAAGCAAAAAATATGATGCAATACACAGCAGTAGAGTACATATCTGAGGCTTTATAATATAGTGGGCCGCTCGCACGGTGTACGATTCTGGTCACCATGCTGCAGGTGGGACATACTTATATTGGAGGATACAGTAAAGAGCAACAGGAATGTAATGGGGATGAGCCATGAGGAAAATTATAGAAACTTAAAAGTCTATAGACTCAGGACATATAAAGTAATAAATTGTGTAAATAGATACAGGTAAACCCAAAATATTTCTTCAAGGTAAGTCAGGCTAGTAGAAGAAAAGGAGTTAACTTTTAAATTTAACTATTAAAAATGTATTTACACAAAGGGCAATAAACGTGTAGAATAGCCGACCAGGTAAATTGTCAAAGACAGCGAGAGCTCAAAATGCAAGTGGAACTGGGCCGGGCGCAGCGCGCTAGAACCCAGGGAGGAGGTCTGCTTCGGGCCAGCAATACGAAGTGCATCGCTGGCCTGCCAGAGTGCCGAGCCACCAGCTAAAGAACATTCCTAGGACAGTCCTGGTGCCCCAATGGCATAAATGGCACATTGCTTACCTTAAAGGTTGCAGGCTATTGCACCATGATGTGTAGGATAGCTAGGCCCAATCCTTTCCTCATTGGCATTTACACATGTTGCATTCCAACAGAGGGCTATCAATCCGGAACAGGCACTTTCCCTTTCCTAACTCACACACTGAACAGATTGTAACACTTCCACTATCACCCTAGCTGAGCTCAACAAACAGTGCAGATCAGGGGTGGAACCTGGGATCCGCCTTGTCCGTATGGAGAGAGCGCGGGAATATGGTATTGAGATAGAGGATCAGCCATGATCATATTGAATGGCGGAGCAGGCTCGAGGGGCCGAATGGCCGACTCCTGCTCCTATTTTTCTATGTTTCTATGTATGGGCCAGCTGCTTAAATCCACTGAGCCATGAGAAGCTAGGACATTTTCTAGCTCCAAAAGTACATCTTTTCTGAAGATCTAGCATTACGCACAAAGCTGAAGTAGTAAAATTTGAAATAAAAACAGAAAATGCTGGAAATACTCAGCAGGTCAGGCAGCATCTGTGGAGAGAGAAACAGAGTCAACGTTTCAGGTCGATGACCCTTCATCAGAACTGGAAAAAGCTGGAGATGGAACAGTTTTTTAAGCAAGTGTAGGGGCAGGGAAAGGGGAGGAAAGAACAAAAGGGAAGGTCTGTGATAGGATGGAAGGCAGGAGAGATTAAGAGACAAAAGGGATGATGGTGCAAGGCAAAAGGAGATGGCAATGGGACACGTTAAGAAACAAAAGATGGCTCTAGATGAAGTATAAATGGCAATGGCAGAATGAAAGACAGCTTCCATGAGAGAAAATAAATGGGAAAAAAGATAGGGCAGAAGTTATAGTCTGAAATTGTTGAACTCGATGTTGAGTCCAGAAGGCTGTAAAGTGCCTAACCGAAAGATGAGATGCTGTTCCTCGAGCTTACGCTGAGCTTCATTGGAACAGTGTAAGAGGCCGAGGACGGAGAGGTCAGAGTGGGAGTGGAGCGGTGAATTAAAATGACAAGCGACCGGGAGCTCGGGGTCACCCTTACGGACTGAACGGGGGTGTTCCGCAAAGCGGTCACCCAATCTGCGTTTGGTCTCCCCAATGTAGAGGAGACCGCATCGTGAGCAGCGAATACAGTATACTAAATTGCAAGAAGTACAAGCAAATCACTGTTTCACCTGGAAGGGGTGTTTGGGGCCCTGGACAGTGGGAAGGGAGGAGGTAAAAGGGCATGTGTTGCATCTCCTGCGCTTGCACGGGAAGGTGCCAGGTGAAGGGGAAGGGGTGTTGGGGGTGATAGAGGAGTGGACCAGGGTGTCGCGGAGGGAGCAGTCCCTTCGGAATGCTGAAAGGGCAGGTGAGGGGAAGATGTGTTTGGTGGTGGGATCACGCTGGAGGTGGCGGAAATGGCGGAGGATGAACCGTTGCATGTGGAGGCTGGTGGGGTGAAAGGTGAGGACAAGGGGAACCCTATCATGGTTCTGGGAGGGAGGGGAAGGGGTGAGAGCAGAAGTGCGAGAAATAGAACGGACAGTCAAGGGCCGTGTCAACCACAGTAGAGGGGAATCCTCGGTTGAGGAAAAAGGAAGCACTGGTATGGAAGGTGGCATCGTCAGAGCAGATGCGGCAGACGGAGTAACTGGGAGAATGGAATAGAGTCCTTTCAGGATGCGGGGTGGGAGGAAGTGTAGTCCAGGTAGCTGTGGGAGTCAGTGGGCTTGTAGTGCATGTTTGTCAAGAGCCTATCGCCAGAAATGGAGACAGAGAAGTCGAGGAAGAGTCGGAGATGGACCATGTGAAGGTGAGGGAAGGGTGGAAATTGGAAGTAAAGTGAATTAAATTTTCTAGTTCAGGACGAGAGCAGGAAACAGCACCGATACAGTCATCAATTTACTGGAAAAAGAGGTGAGGGAGGGGACCTGAGTAGGACTGGAACAAAGAGTGTTCCACATATCCCACGAAAAGGCAGGCATAGCTAGGACCCATGCGGGTTCCCATAGCAACACCTTTAATTTGGAGGAAGTTAGTGGAGTCAAAGGAGAAGTTGTTCAATGTGAGAACAAGTTCAGCCAGGCAGAGGAGGGTGGTGGTGGATGGGGACCGGTTGAACCTGTTCAAGGAAGAAGCAGAGCGCCCTCAGGCCATCCTGGTGGGGGATGGAGGTGCAGAGGGATTGGACGTCCAGTGAAAAGGAGACGGTTGGGGCCAGGAAACTAGAAACTGTTAAATTGGCGGAGGGCGTCGGAAGAGTTTCGGATGTAGGTGGGAAGAGACTGGACAAGGGGAGAAAAAAAGAGTCGAGATAGGGAGAGATAAGTTCTGTGGGGCAAGAACAGGCTGAAACAACGGGTCTACCAGGGCAGTCCTGTTTGTGGATCTTGGGAAGGAGGTAGAAGCAGGCTGTGCAGGGTTGGGGAACTGAGGTTGGCGGCAGTGGAGATGCAACACATGCCCTTTTACCTCCTCCCTTCCCACTGTCCAGGGCCCCAAACACTCCTTCCAGGTGAAACAGTGATTTACTTGTACTTCTTGCAATTTAGTATACTGTATTCGCTGCTCACGATGCGGTCTCCTCTATATTGGGGAGACCAAACACAGATTGGGTGACAGCTTTGCGGAACACCTCCGTTCAGTCCGTAAGGGACTGAAGGACAGGATAAATCTTCATTTAGAAAGACACAGATTAATCAAGGATAGTCAGCACAGATTTATTAAGGCAAGGTCATGTCTGACAAACTTGATTGAATTTTTTGAGGAGGTATCAAGGAGGGTAGATGAGGGTAGTGCGTTTGATGTAGTGTATATGGACTTTAGCAAGGCTTTTGATAAGGTTCCACATGGCAGACTGGTCACAAAGTTAAAAGCCCATGGGATCCAGGGCAAAGTGGCAAGTTGGATTCAAAACTGGCTCGGAGACAGGAAACAGAGGGTAATGTTTGATGGGTGTTTGTGTGACTGGAAGGCTGTTTCCAGTGGGGTTCTGCAGGGCTCAGTACTAGGTCCCTTGCTTTTTGTGGTATATATCAACGATCTTGACTTGAATATCGGGGGTATGATTAAGAAGTTTTCAGATGATAGTAAAATCGGCTGTGTGGTTGATACTGAAGGAAGCTGTAGACTGCAGGAAGATATCAATAAATTGGTCAGGTGGGCAGAACAGTGGCAAATGGAATTCAATCTGGAGAAGTGTGAGGTAATGCATTTGGGGAGGGCTAACAAGGAAAGGGAACACACATTAAATGGTAGGACACTGAGTAGTGTAGAGGAACAAAGGGACCTTGGAGTGCATGTCCACAGATCCCTGAAGGCCAGGTAGATAAGGTGGTTAAGAAGGCATACGGAATGCTTGCCTTTATTAGCCGTGGCATAAAATACAAGAGCAGGGGGGTTATGCTTCAACTGTATAAAACACTAGTTAGGCCTCAGCTAGAGTACTGCATGCAGTTCTCGTCACCACATTACAGGAAAGATGTGATTGCACTAGAGAGGGTACAGAGGAGATTTACAAGGATGTTGCCGGGAGTAGAGAATCTTAGCTATGAGGAAAGACTGGATAGGCTGGGTCTGTTTTCCTTGGAACAGGGGAGGCTGAGGGGAGTGCTTATTGAGGTGTATAAAATTATGAGGGACATAGATAAAGTGGATAGAAAGAACCTATTACCCTCAGCAGAGGGGTCAAAAACCAGGGGGCATCGATTTAAAGTAATTGGGGGAAGGTTTAGAGGGGATTTGAGGGGAAATTTCTTCACCCAGAGGGTTGTAGGGGTCTGGAACTCACTGCCTGAAAGGGTGGTAGAGGCAGGAACCCTAACCACATTTAAAAAGTACTTGGATGTGCACTTGGGATGCTCTAACCTGCAGGGCTACGGACCAAGACTTGTGAAGTGGGATTAGGCTGGCTAGCTTTTTGTTGGCTGGCGCGGACACAATGGGCCGAAATGGCATCCTTCCGTGCTGTAACTTTTTAGGATTCTAAGGGTGACCCCCCCCGAGCTTCCGGTCACCTGTCACTTTAATTCTCCGCTCCACTCTCACTCTGACCTCTCCGTCCTCGGCCTCTTACACTGAAGCTCAACGTAAGCTCGAGGGACAGCGCCTCATCTTTCGATTAGGCACTTTACAGCCTTCTGGACTCAACATCGAGTTCAACAATTTCAGACTATAACCTCTGCCCTTATCTTTTTTCCCCATTTTTTCTCACATGGAAGCTGTCTTTCATTCTGCCAGTGCCATTTACACTTCATCTAGAGCCAGCTTTTGTTTCTTAACTTGTCCCATTACCATCTCCTTTGGCCTTGCGCCATCATCCCTTTTGTCTCTATCTCTCCTGCCTTCCATCCTATCACAGACCTTCCCTTTTGTTCTTTCCCCCAAATAGTAAGAGAGATGTGGAGGAAGAAATTGCAAAGCAGATTATGAATAGGTGTGGAGGTCACAGAGTAGTTGTCATGGGTGACTTCAACTTTCCAAATATTGATTGGAACCTTTTTAGGTCAAACAGTTCGGATGGGATAGTTTTTGCAGTGTGTGCAGGAGGGTTTCCTGACACAATAGGCCGACAAGAGGTGGGGCCACATTGGATTTGGTACTGGGTAATGAACCGGGCCAAGTGTTTGATTTGTACGTGGGAGAGCACTTTGGAGATAGTGACCACAATTTGGTGACTTTCACTATTGCAATGGAGAGGGATAGGGCCATACGGCAGGGCAGGGTTTATAATTGGGGGAGGGGTAATTATGATGCGATTAGGCAAGAATTAGGGAGCATAAGATGGGAACAGAAACTATCAGGGAAAGGCACAAACGAAAAGTGGAGCTTTTTCATGGAGCAATTACTGCGTGTCCTTGATAGGTATGTCCCTGTCAGGCAGGGAGGAAATGGCCAAGTGAGAGAACCATGGTTCACAAAAGAGGTTGAATGTCTAGTCAAGAGGAAAAAGGAAGCGTATGTAAGGATGAGAAAACAAGGTTCAGTTGGGTCGATTGAGGGGTACAAGGTAGCAAGGAATGAGCTAAAAAAAGAGCTTAGGAGAGCTAGGAGGGGGCATGAGAAGTCCTTGGCGGGTCGGATCAAGGAAAACCCCAAGGCTTTTTACTCTTGTGAGAAATAAAAGAATGACCAGGGTGAGAGTAGGGCCGGTCAAGGACAGTAGTGGGAACTTGTGCATGGAGTCAGAAGAGATAGGAGAGGTGATGAATGAATACTTTTCGTCAGTGTTCACCGAGGAGAGGGGCCATGTTTTTGAGGATGAGATAAAGGTGGATAGGCTGGAGGAGGTAGATGTTCTGAGGGAAGATGTTTTAGCAATTTTGAAGAACCTGAGGGTCGATAAGTCCCCTGGGCCAGATGGGATATATCCTAGGATTCTTTGGGAGGCAAAGGAGGAGATTGCAGAGCCTTTGGCTTTGATCTTTGGGTCCTCACTGTCCACAGGGATGGTGCCAGAGGACTGGAGAGTGGCGAATGCTGTTCCTCTCTTCAAGAAAGGAAATAGAAATGACCCTGGTAATTATAGGCCGGTTAGTCTTACTTCGGTGGTTGGTAAGATAATGGAAAAGGTCCTGAGGGATAGGATTTATGACCATTTGGAAAGATGCAACTTAATCCGGGATAGTCAACACGGATTCGTGAAGGGTAAGTCTTGCCTAACAAATTTGATTGAATTCTTTGAGGAGGTAACTAAGTGTGTAGATGAAGGTAGAGCAGTTGATGTCATATACATGGATTTTAGTAAGGCGTTTGATAAGGTTCCCCATGGTCGGCTCATGAAGAAAGTAAGGAGTTGTGGGATAGAGGGAAATTTGGCCGATTGGATAAGTAACTGGCTATCTCATAGAATTGAGAGGTCGCACAACACCATAGAAGGCAGAGGGTGGTGGTGGATGGAAAATTTTCGGTCTGGAGACCAGTTACCAGCGGTGTGCCACAGGGGTCGGTGCTGGGTCCTCTGCTGTTTGTGATTTTTATCAATGACTTGGAGGAGGGGACTGAAGGGTGGATCAGTAAATTTGCTTATGACACCAAGATTGGTGGAGTAGTGGATGAGGTGGAGGGCTGTTGTAGGCTGCAAAGAGACATTGATAGGATGCAGAGCTGGGCCGAAAAATGGCAGATGGAATTTAACCCTGATAAGTGCGAGGTGATTCATTTTGGTAGGGCAAATTTGAATAAGGATTACAGGGTCAACGGCAGGGTTCTGAGGAACGTGGAGGAACAGAAGGATCTGGGGGTTCATATCCACAGATCTCTGAAGGTTGCCACTCAAGTGGATAGAGCAGTAAAGAAGGCCTATAGTGTGTTAGCGTTTATTAACAAGGGGTTTGAGTTTAAGAACCGTGAGGTTATGCTGCAACTGTACAGGACCTTGGTGAGACCACATTTGGAATATTGTGTGCAGTTCTGGTCACCTCACTATAGGAAGGACGTGGAAGCATTGGAAAGAGTGCAAAGGAGATTTACCAGGATGCTGCCTGGTTTGGGGGGGGGGGGGGGGGGGGGAAGGTCTTATGAGGAAAGATTGAGGGAGCTAGGGCTTTTCTCTTTAGAGCGGAGGAGGATGAGAGGCGACTTAATAGAGGTTTATAAGATGATGAGGGGGATAGATAGAGTGGATGTTCAGAGACTATTTCCTCGGTTGGATGTAGCTGTTACAAGGGGGCATAACTATAAGGTGCATGGGGGGAGATATAGAAGGGATGTCCGAGGTAGATTCTTTACTCAGAGAGTGGTTGGGGTGTGGAATGGACTGCCTGCTGTGATAGTGGAGTCGGACACTTTAGGAACTTTCAAGCGGTTATTGGATAAGCACATGGAGCACACCAGAATGATGGGGAGTGGGATAGCTTGATCTTGGTTTCGGACAATGCTCGGCACAACATCGAGGGCCGAAGGGCCTGTACTGTGCTGTACTGTTCTATGTTCCTCCCCTCCCCACTTTCCCTGCCCTTGCTTAAAAACCTGTTCCATCTCCAACTTTTTCTAGTTCTGACAAAGGGTCATTGACCTGAATCATTAACTCGGTTTCTCTCTCCACAGATGCTGCCTGACCTGCTGGTATTTCCAGCATTTTCTGTTTTTATTTCAGATTTCTAGCATCAGCAGTATTTTGCTTTTGTATTAGTAAAGTTTGAAAAAGCATGAACAGCCATGCAGTCTTCCTTGCAACATCAATGTATATGGGAGGCTTCAGTATCTGGACAGATGGATTCTCTGTAATAAAGCAGTCTGTCAGTCACACATACCTCTCTCCAGGTCCCGGATCTGAGGGCCTTTAGGTGCACCTCCATAAATGCAGGTGCTCTTTATTCGCGAAGATTTCCCATAGTCTTCTGCGACCAGCTGCACCTGCTGTGCCAGCTCTCGTGTTGGTGCCAATACCAAGCACTGTGAAAGGAGAAACCCAGCAATCAGAACATGAAAACAGAAAGGCTTGAACCAGGATGAAAAACTCAAAACTACAGGTGAAACCCATTACCCCTTTATAGTGCTGTGTCCTTTTCCCATGCCATGCGTCATTCCCTGACTAAGAGGATTAACAGGCCTCCCATGACTCTGTAACCAGATACTAAGAGGTATGCAGGACTGATGCAGGAAGCACCTAAAGTGATCCTCTCCTCTTCAATGACAGAGATCTAATGACAAATATAATCCTACTGCTCTGCTTCCTCCCCCCACTAGTCCTAGATCTTCCTCTGCTTCAAATATTTCTCTAATTTTCAATTAAAAGATTCAAATGTCTCTGCTTCAAATATTTCCTGCGGCAAAGCGTTCCTGGCTCCAACAAGCTGCAGCTTTCATTTTAAACCAATGACCCCCTTGTCACCGACTCCCCAACCAGAGGAAAGAGACTTTTTATATTTTCAAAACTCAGGATTTTTAAAAATCTCTTAACTCCCCTCTTAAACTGCTCTTCCCACTATCTATATTCCTCATGATTTCCTTTAGTATTTTTGTTTCAGTTTAGTTTTAATCTATCTATTGTTTGATGTAGCACTTCTTCAACATGCTACCATTGTTGTTGCTCATTTCAGCCAGGTCCCACCAGCACTTTCCCCAGACACCAACATACAGACTCACTAAAATCTTTACCTACAATGACTAGTCATTCAACTTACAGTCTCTTGCACCAATTTCAAAGCTCAATTTCTTTCCTGTCACATACAAAGGTTAGGAAATCCACTAAGAATATAACAAAAGATTTCCATTTATAGAACTTAACAAAATGCTCAAACATTTCAAGGTGCTTCACATGAGTTACTTTGAAAAGCATGTAGACAAATCTCATTTTGACCAGACCTCCAAAACGCAGCAGTCCCTCAGGGCTGTACTGGTTGGCCAACCTGGATTATGTGCTCAAGTAATGGAGTAGGGCGAGATCTCACAATCTTATGATTCAGGTACGAATGCTACCATTTGAGCCAAGCTAAGATATGGTTCTCTACAGTCTTACAACAAATAACCACCACCCAAACTATAAAATGTTGCCACAAGAAACAATCCATTAACAGAGATAACTCCAATGTGTTTGAAGGTTTAAAGTAGAGTAGAGCACTCACAATGGGGCCGTCGCCACGCTCCAGGAACGGCTGGTGGTTGATGTGCACAATGGCTGGCAGTAAGTACTGGAAAAACAAACACTCAGTTACAACCCTTTCCACAATCTAATCATTTTATACATTTACTCATTAAACTGTTAAACTCTCACGTTAAAAATATACAGTCGAATAATAAACTTCCTGATGCCATACTTTCCCCAGGCACTACAAGTTTCCACCATCTACAAGGCACAAGTAAGGAGTGTGATGGAATACTCACCAATTGCCTGGATGAGTGCAGCTCCAACAACACTCAAGAAGCTCGACCCCATCCAGGACAAAGCAGCCCGCTTGATGGCACCCCATCTACCACCTTAAGAACATAATAGGAGCAGGAGTCGGCCATTTGGCCCTTCGAGCCTGCTCCACCATTCAAGATCATGGCTGATCTTCTACCTCATCTCCACTTTCCTGCACTATCCCCATATCCCTTGATTCCCTTAATATTCAAAAATCTATACGATCTCTGTCTTGAATATACTCAACAACTGAGCCTCCACAGCCCTCTGGGGTAGAGAATTCCAAAGATTCACCACCCTCTGAGTGAAGAGATTTCTCCTCATCTCAGTCCTAAATGGCCGACCCCTTATTCTGAGACTGTGACCCCTGGTTCTAGACTCCCCAGCCAGGGGAAACATCCTCCCTGCATCTACCCTGTCAAGCCCTGTAAGAATTTTGTATGTTTCATGAAGATCACCTCTCATTCTTCTAAACTCTAGAGAATATTGCACTTCCTCTATGGCAAGTATATCCTTCCTTAGGTAAGGAGACCAAAGCTGTATCGCCGTTCCTTCAACGTCGCTGGGTCAAAATCCTGGAACTCTCTCCCTAACAGCACTGTGGGAGTACCTTCACTGCACAGACTGCAGCAGTTCAAGAAGGCGGCTCATCACCACCTTCTCAAGGGCAATTAGGGATGGGCAATAAATGCTGGCCTTGCCAGCAACGCCCACATCCCATGAATTAATAAAAAAAATAACTTATGAAGAGACTAGAGAAGCTGTGATTGTGTAGAGGAGGTTAAGGAGAGATTCAATAAAGGTATTCAAAATTATATGGGGATTTGATAACAGTAGACAATGTGAAATTGTTTCCACTGACAGGCTGGTCAGTAATCAGAGGACACAGATTTTAGATAATTGGCAAAAAATGAGGGTGGGGTGGGGAAGGAAGAGAATGAGAATTTTTCTTCATATTTTTTTTTAAATATACAGCAACTTCTTACGATCTAGAATGCTCTGTCTGAAAGGATGGTGGAAGTAGATTATTTTAAAAGGAAATTGGATATATACTTGAAAAGGCATATGATGGCACCAGCACTTTGTCACTTTATTTGTAGCAAATCAGAAGTCCATCTACATGGACTATTGAGTGAAACTATTCTAACATGATCATTCTCCAGCAGCAAAAAGAAACATGCACATTTATATAATCGCCTTTCACGGTTGTTTTATAGGCAGCCACAGCAGCCAGTCTTTGCATAGCTAAGTCCCACAAACAGCACTGAAATGAATGACTGGTTAATCATTTTTGATGTTGGCTGAGGGATAAATGTTGACCAGAAATTCCCTGCTCTTCTTTGAATAATACCACGGTATCTTTTACATCCACTTAGAAGCAAGACAGAGACTCGGTTTAATGTCTCATCCAAAAGACAGCACCTCTGATAAAGCAGTATTGCATTGAAGTGTCAGCCTAGATGCAATTGGAGATAGTTTGATGCCTACCCCAAACCCTGTATTAACATAAACTGGCACCAAGTAGGTAGTTCCCATCAGCCTTGCTGATCAACTTCTGAATTCAATGCATGCTTTCCGAAACCAGGTGCCCGTATATATTTAATTTTATATAAAATTCCAGGAACCTATTACAAACTTTTCAAAGATTGAAAATATAAACTAAACATCCGAAGATCCAGAGTACAAAAACAGCATCTTCCTGGGTGTGCCAGTAACATACATGCTGACAAGAGGTAAAGAATGAGGTCTTTTATGTAGCTAGTGATGTTGAAAGAAAGGTCACATGCCTGCATGGCTCAGTGTGCCCACTAACTCAAAGAAACAGCATCCAAGTGGCTGCCCGCTCCTGGATGGCAGTCTACGTGAAGGCTGAATAACTTCAAAAGAATACAACTTTGAGATTTAATGTAAACTGGCAATAACTAACTGACCCAAGAATCATCAAATTTTAACCTTTCACACAAAAGGGGGAAAAATTGTAAGTACTTACAGCCAGAGTTTTGCCAGATCCAGTCTGTGCAATTCCAACCATATCACGCCCACTTAGCGCTACGGGAAAGCCCTGGCACTGGATTGGTGTTGGCTCCACAAAATTCAGCGAACACAGAACATCCATCACATAGGCTAGGAAATGAAAAGCAAAATATTCATTCACATTTGGCATCTAAAATCACAAAAACTGCAGATGCTGGAAACCAAACCCTCAGCATCTGTGGAGAGCGCAGCTAAGTTATTACTTATGGTGTAGAGCCTTCACCAGAAGTGGAAGATATTACAGATGAACAGCATTTAAAAAGGAACAGAACAAAGGAAAAGGGGGAAGAACACACACGAGAGTGGTAGTGTGACCTGTAAAATGCTCTTATGTCTCCTATGAATATCACTTCAGACATTTAACCTTCTCCTGTTTTACATTGAAGTACATTACAGGTCACGGGGCACACGTGTTTGCATGTAAGTGCATGTGTGTTTTTTCCTCCCTTCTCTTTGTTCCGTTCCTTTTTAAACGCTCTTCACCCGTAATTTCTTCCAGTTGTGATGAAGGTCGACACTTGAACTCGTGTGATGCGGAGAGACCTGCTAACTGTTGACAGCACTTTTTTTGTATTTAAAATTACCAGCTATGTTACTCGTTCATCAACGCCCCCCAACAGGTAGCCTGGAGTGAGAAATCCCCTAACTGTAGCCGCTAGTCCCGTGCAACATTACAGCCCATGACTGACTGAAAAAATACATTCTACAATAAAAGGCTCACTTTTTCTATAGTTTAAAATGTATAACCCAAAATAAAATAGTGTGACCTTAGCAAGCCCCAGATCTACAGCCACTCCTGTATTTACAAAGAACCCAAGCTCATCTCCATTGGCAAATCAGAAACGGTGAAACTTTTCTACATCAAATGAACACCTGCTTTGATCCCATTGTTGCATTTTCTCTGACAATCCACCTGTCTGTAGTCGAGAATCTACACAATAGGAAATCAGATTGAAATAACCTAACATTCTGAATTCAGAGTCCGAGGCTTCCCTTCAAAGCATCCTCTGCGTGTGTACATATATTATATACACACACCCATATACATACAGAACTGAAATATTTTCAAGCAGGGAGCAAATGAACAGAGCAGGGAAAAAAGAGCAGAGAGAGGAAAAAGCCCAAGAGGAGAAACTGAAAAACAGCACCCCAACATTTCCATTTCTATTGCTTTCTCATCTCAGTGCCATCTTGCTCTGGACTACAGGGACTCTTTCAACATCATCGTCAGTGGCACTTTGCACTGGGTAACTGCAAATGTGGAAGAAGCTCGTCTTTTGCCTCTGGATCAAGCACCATTTCCAGGCAAAAGGGAAAACATACAATCTGTTCCCAGCCCTTTGCTAATGTACTTTGACCCTGACGGAGCAGACAGCAGCCACGAAATGTTCCCACCATCAATGGCACCCACAAATGTGAAGTGTACTACAGACCTGGAATTCCATCACGCTTGAAAGCTCTGCACCTGCTAAACAAACTGAGCCAGTTTAGTGCTTGCGCCATGATGATACTTTGTGCCATGGAACTGAACGCATGTCGATGCTCAAGGCAAATTTGCAGGTATGTACAAAGCACGGGAGACATTTAAAAAAAAACATTTAATGGGGAGAATGGTGCAGGTCAATTGAGCCCCATTCTCCCAGGATCAGAGCCTAAATACAGAAGTGCCTTTGCAACTGCTCTAAGAGACCAACCCAAGGTGACATTTCCTCTGATTTCTTACACAACCAATGTAACATCAGGAACCCAGTGCAGAGTGAGGAGAACTAGATTCCAAGTGATGCAGCATAACGGTCAACCAGGCTACTGCACCAAAAGAACCGCTTCCTGATTTACACAAGTTGCAAAGATTGACCTCCGTAAGCCCTTTCTATCTAATCTGGCAAGGTGAAACTTCATCAGATGTGGCTGACACTCACAAGGGAAACTGGCTTGGTGAAACTGGAACACTGGTTTCGGGCAGTCGGTTCCTTTTGTTGTAATCTCTTTCTTTCGACGGAAGTCCTCTGTATCATACTGCCAAGAAAGTCAAAAAGCAGTTTCAATTAAAACAGTTCAGCAATTTCAACAAGTCACCTAAACTCTGGTAGACAGAGAGAGAAATGAAGAACCCCTAGCTTTCAGTGACAATACCTCTGCCATGCCCTCATTGATAACTCAAATGGGTTTCTAAGTTTGCCAATTCTTGGTTAGGTTCACGAATAATCAAAATCAGCAGAAATTGTTTATAAAGCACCCGAGTGACATTCTTACATTCACGTGTGAAGGTTCATACAATTCAACTTCTTCCAGACACAGAACAGTTAAGCACATAGAACAGAATGTACTCATTAACCAACCATGATACAATTCAACAATTGCAACACTTCATCTTCCACCTAGCTCCTTGACTAACCAGTTTCCCACTCCACAACTCCATTTTCCCACAACCTAGTCCCTCAGGTCACCACATTACAGGAAAGATGTGATTGCACTAGAGAGTACAGAGGAGATTTACGAGGATGTTGCCAGGACTGGAGAATTTGAGCTATGAGGAAAGATTGGATAGGCTGGGGTTGTTTTCTTTGGAACAGAGGAGGCTGAGGGGAGGCTTGATTGAGGTTTATAAATTATATGGGGCCTAGATAGAGTGATAGGAAGGACCCCATCCCCCAGCTGAGAGGTCAATAACCAGGGGGCATAGATTTAAAGTAATTGGTAGAAGGATTAGAGGGAGTTGAGGAGAACTTTTTCACCCAGAGGGTGGGGGGTCTGGAACGCACTGCCTGAAAGGGTGGTAGAGGCAGAAAGTCTCATCACATTTAAAAAGTACAGGAAACTCTTTATTAACCGGCACCGACGGGACCGGCGTGGTGCCGGTTAATCAAAAAGTCCGGATAATGGAGAGTTATATCTCCCAACGTACGAGAGCCCTGTACACACTGACATGCGCCTGCATTCGGAGCTCTGTCGTGTCCGCTGCCTACCCGGGCTGCACATTCCCCTCCCAATCTACACGCTCCGATACAAGGCAAACGCCTCGGGGTTTTTTTTTTTTAAAAGTTATTTTTAAAGGAGAGATGAAGGAAAACCCCGGTTACCTACTCAAGAATTTTGCCGGTTAAGAAAGATTTCCAGTTATTTGGGTGCCAGTTAAAAGAGAGTTTCCTGTACTTGGATATGCACTTGAAGTGCCGTAACCTACAAGGCTATAGATCAAGAGCTGGAAAGTGGGATTAGGGTGGATGGCTCTTTGTCGGCCGGCACAGACACGATGGATCGAATTTATCTATGTTAAAGTTCATTTGCCACTTAACTGCCCAGTCTGCAAGTTTTCTGATGATTTCTTGTATTATGTTGCATTCTTCCTCGGTGTTAGCTATACCCGCGAATTTGTTATCATCTGCAAATTTTGCAAAAAAAAGTGCTTATCTGGATATTTATCACACTATTTGTGGGACCCGGCTGTGTGCAAGTTGGTTGCCATGCTTGCTCACATAACAGCTGTGACGACCCAAGGATGTGATGGGCACTATATAACTGTTAAAGTTCTTTCATTTTTTTTTAAGACAAAGGGTGTGAATAATATGATGGAACAATTTGGCAAACACTGCAGGAAAAGCTGGTTTGTTGCTCGTACTGCTAGATGTGATTGTGGGGGGAAGCATCTCCTCTAGCAGGTGAATTGTGAACTGCGCTCAGTCACAGCTGCCAATTAAAAGCATTGCCAGTAACAATGTGCCAACAGTCCTGATCTAAGATTCTGTTTGGTACAAGAGTTTCCATCTAACTATACATCTTACATTAATAATCTTTCATAGGACACACACCTGCCCACAAACCTTATCCGCATTGTCATGATTTGTGTCAGAACTTTGTTAACATTTCCCATTGTAAATTGGTATGTCAGGATTTCCCAGTGAATTGTTGTGTTAACTGTCACAATGTTCTCCTTCGAGCAGAGAAGGTTAAGGGGAGATTTAATAGAGGTGTTCAAGATCATGAGGGGTTTTGCTAGAGTAAATAAGGAGAAACTGTTTCCAGTGGTAGAAGGGTCAGTAACCAGAGGACTTCGAGTTAAAGTGATTGGCAAAAGAACCAGGAGGGAGGAGAATTTGTTTTTAAGCAGCAAGCTATGATCTGGAATGCACTGTCTGAAAGGGTGGTGGAAGCAGATTCAATAAAAACTTTCAAAAGGGAACTGGATATCCATTTGAAGGGGAAAGATTTGCAGGGATATGGGGAAAGCGCAGGAGAGTGGGACTAATTGGATAGCTCTACTAAAGAGCCGGCACAGGCACGATGGGCTGAATGGCCTCCTTCTGTGGTGTATCATTCTATAATGTTGAATCAAGCTCTGGCCAGCAAGTGGCTATGAAGCAAATTTATGAAGTTTCTTTCCCAATCCCATTGCTATTTTGTTGTTCTATAGATAAGTCACCTTATTTTTTTCTGCATCATTTAGGAACATAGGAACAGGAGGAGGCCATTCAGCTCCTCGAACCTGTTCCGACATTCAATCAGATCATGGCTGATCTTAACTCCACCTACCTGCTTTGGTTCCATAACCCTTAATACTCTTGCTCAACAAAAATCTATCCATCTCAATTTTGAAATTTTCAATTGACCCCCAGCCTCAACAGCCTCATCCCTGAATGGCCTAGCTCTAATTTTAAGGTTATGCCCCCTTGTTCTGGACTCTACCACCAGAGGAAATGATTTCACTCTATCTACCCTATCAAATCATTTAATCATATTAAACAACTCAATTAGATCTCTTAATCTTCCATATTCAAAGGATAACGGGAGGCGCAAATCAAATGAATTTAGCCCCCTAGTAATTTAATCCTTTTAGTTCCAGTATCTTTTCAAAAAGGCTTTCGATAAGGTACCACATTGTAGACTCATGACTAAGGTCAGAACATGTGGAGTGGGGGACAAGTAGCAGAATGGATAGCTCACTCGCTACAAACCAGAAAGCAGAGAGTCAGGGTTAAAGGTAGTCACTCAGACCGGCAAAATGTGGGAAGTGGTGTTCCACAGGGATCGGGGCTGGGACCACTGCTGTTCACCATTTACAGAAATGATTTAGACTCAGGAATCGAAGTACAATTTCAAAATTTGCGGACACCACCAAATTGGGGGTATAGGCCATTCGAAGGGCCGAATGGCCTACTCTGGCTCCTATTTCTTATGTTCTTATAGTTAATACAGAGGATTGACACAAAATACATGAAAACATTAATAAGCTTGCAGAATGGGCGTAAGTGGCAAATGAACTTCAATATAGCCAAGTGTGAGGTGGTATATTTTGGTAGGACGAGTAAGGAGGCCACGTAGTGCTTGGATAATGTGTCTAAATGGAGTAGAGGAGCAGTGATCTGGGGGTACAGATACACAAATCACTAAAAGCAGTGACACAGGTTAATAAGGCCATAAAAAAGCAAACAAAGCCCTGGGGTTCATTTCTAGAATAGAACTGAAAAGCAGAGAAGAGATGTTAAACTTGTATCGAACCTTGGTTAGACCACACTTGGGAATACTGTGAACAGTTCTGGTCTCCATATTATGAAAGGATAGAGGGGCACTGGAGAAGGAGCAAAAACGATTTACTGGAATAATACCAGAACTGAGAGGTTATACCTATCAGGAAACAATGAACAGGCTATGGCTTTTTTCTCTAGAAAAGAGAAGACTGAGGGGTGACCTGATCGGAGGTCTTTAAGATTATGAAAGGGTTTGATAGAGAAGATGATGTTTCTACCTGCGGGCGAGACCAGAACTTGGGGTCATAAATATAACAGAGTCACAAATAAATCCAATAGGGAATACAGGAGAAACTTCTTTACCCTGAGAGTAGTTAGAATGTGGACTCGCTATCACCCGGAGTGAGGCGACTAGCATTGATGCATTTAAGGGGAAGCTAGATAAACATGTGGGAGAAAGGAATAGAAGGATACATTGATGGGGCGAGATAAAGAGAGGAGGATGGAGACTCATGTGGAGCACCAGCATGGACCCGTTAGGCCGAATGACCTGTTTCTGTGTCGTAAATACTATATAATCATTCTGGAATCTGCAATGCACCTTCTCCAAGGCCAATATATCCTTTCAGACGTGCGGTGCCCAGAAGTGAACACAGTACTCCAGATGGGGTCTAACCAGAGCTCTGTACAACTATTCACCCCTTTTTATTCCAGCACTCGAGAGGAAGGCCAATGTTCCATCCTCCACCGTCTCTAAATTGTCAGTCTGCTTGTCCGACATCCAGTATGAGCAGAAATTTCCTCCAACTAAATATTGGGAAGACCGAAGCCATTGCCTTTGGTCCCTGCCACAAACTCCGTTCCCTAGCCACCGACTCCACCAGTCTCCCTGGCAACTGTCTGAGGCTGAACCAGACTTTTTGCAACCTTGGTGTCGTATTTGATCGAGATGAGCTTCCGACCACATCACTAAGAAATGCCTACTTCCATCTCCGTAACCTCACCCAACTCCACCCCACCTCAGCTCAGCTCATCTGCTGCTGAAATCCTCATCCATGTCTTTGTTACCTCCAGACTGGACTATTCCAACGCACTCCTGGCCAGCCTCCCATCTTCCACCCTCCATAAACTTAAGAACGTAAAAAATAGGAGGAGTAGGCCAATCGGCCCTCTAGCCTGCTCCGTCATTCAATAAGATCATGGTTGAACTTCAACCTCAACTCCACTTTCCCGCCCAATCCCCATAATCCCCTTCAAGTCCGAAGATTTATCAATCTCAGTCTTGAATATGCTCAACGACTGAGCAGCCACAGTCCTCGAGTAAGGAATTCCAAAGATTCACAACCCTCCGAGTGAAGAAATTTCTCCTCATCTCAGTCCTAACTGGCCGACTCCCTTATCCTGAGACTATGCCCCCTAGTTCTAGACCCTCAAGCCAGGTGAAACAACCTCTCAGCATCTATCCTGTCAATACCCCTCAGAATAGTGTGTGTTTCAATGAGATCCCCCACAATTATTGCATTACTTTTGTTACAAGCTCCTCTTATTTCTTCATTAATACTCTGTCCAACACAATAATTATTGTCGGGGGGGGGGGGGGGGGGGCCTAGAAACTACTCACCCACTGAGGCACAGTACCCTAACATAACTCACCAAGGTTCTGGAATACAGCAAGAGGATTGTCCACTGTTAACTTGGAAGCCTTTTATAACAACGATATACAGTAGAGTTTGCTAAACATGGATACCCACCGGGCTTAATCTAACCACTTCGGGATGCTCCACATAGAAGTTCTTCTCAAATTTCGGCAGCTCCTCCATGTCCCACTTCTTCTTCCTCAGCCGCTCTCCAGGCTGTCCGAATTTCTTCCCAAGTGATGGGCCTCCACGGTTAGGGCCTCCACCAAACCGTGGTCCATTGCTGGTGAAAGAAGATCAGGTCTCAGATTCAATCAGGAAGGGGTAGACTGCGGCCCAGAGGGCAGGTAGTTACACAGACCCCGCCTCAGTACGTGCCATGGTGATTAGTGCAGCAGCTGACACGGAGGGCCCGGGTGGCAGCAGCATTGCTGCAGCCTCTGTCACTACACTGCCAGGCCCTGGGCCGACCGTGGCCAACTGAGCCCGGCGAAAATACCCGGATGGGGGCGGGACCACGACACAACCGCGCGGTGATTGACAGCTACCCCAACCAATTGGAGAGCGCAGGGACACAAACTGACAGCAAGGCTATCCAATTAGACGAGGCGCAGCCCCCGAACCGCACCAATCAGAGCGCGAAGAAGACGGAAGGCGGGCCCAGCTTCTTCGGCTGGTCATGGTGAACGGCGCCAACCTGGAATAAGCTGGCTAGGCCCAGCCCCGGCCGGTACGTCAACCCCGGGCCCGGCCGATTTCCCCAACCCCGGCCCGGACCTGGACCTCACCAACACGGAGCTGGGAGCGCCCAGCGGCGGGTGGCCCAGTAACTCGGCCTCAGGCCTGGGTCGGGGCGAGGCCTGGTCTGAGCGGCCCAGCCCGCTTCCGCTTTAAACTGTTTATTTGCCCTTGCCGGCCGCCTCGGTGGGCCGTCGGGGAGTCCCGGTCACCGGCCTACCTGCCCCGGTCTCTGCCCCGGTCACGGTCTCCGCCAAAGCCTCTCATTTTCAGCCAATCCTTCTGGTCAGGGAACAAAGAAGCCGCAGTGCGCGTCCAACGATCGACAGCAACCCGCCGGAATAGCCGCCCCTCCCGCCGGATCCACTGGCGGAACAGCCGCCCCTCCCGCCGGATCCCAGCCCGCCCAGCAACAGTGACTGCGGCCGAACGTCACAATCCCTGAAGCGGCTGCACCAATCAGAGCCAGAGCAGTAGACGTGTTTTAGGCTTGGGGCCTACAACACCAGGCGTTGCGCAGCGCCAGAGCCGGAAGAGCTTCTCCGCCACACTGTGTTTATATAGCGCCTTGAACATTGTAAAATGTGCCAAGACAGTGGCTAGCATTTAAAGAAATATTTCATGATGCTCAACAAAAATACATTCCATTGAGAAACAAAAACTCCACGGGAAAAGTGATCCAACCGTGGCTAACTAAAGAGGTTAAGGATAGCATTAGATTGAAAGAAGAAACTTATAATGTTGCAAAGAATAATAGTAAACCTGAGGTTCGGGAGAGTTTCAGAAACCAGCAAAGGTTGACCAAAAAATTGATAAAAAGGGAAAAAATAGAATGAGAGGAAACTAGCAAGAAATATAAAAGCAGATTGTAAGAGTTTCTGATGAAGGGTCATCGACCTGAAACGTTAACTCTGTTTCTCTCTCCACAGATGCTGCCTGACCTGCTGAGTGTTTCCAGCATTTTCTATTTTTATTTCAGGTTTCCAGTATCTGCAGTCTTTTGCTTTTGTACGAGTTTCTACAAGTATGTAAAAAGGAATAGAATAGCAAAACTAAATGTTGGTCCCTTAGAGGCTGAGACAGGAGAAATCATTATGGGGAATAAGGAAATAGCTGAAACGTTAAACAAATATTTTGTATCTGTCTTCACAGTAGAAGACACAAAAAGCACACCAAAAATGGTGGGGAACCAAGGGTCTAATGAGGGTGAGGAACTTAACGTAATTAATATAAGTAGAGAAAAAGTACTAAGAAACTAATGGGACTAAAAGCCGACAAATCCCCTGGACCTGACGGCCTACATCCTAGGGTTCTAAAAGAGGTGGCTGAAGAGATAGTGGATGCATTGGTTTTGATCTTCCAAAATTCCCTAGATTCTAGAATGGTCTCTGTGGATTGGAAGGTCGCAAATGTAACACCGCTATTCAAGAAAGGAGGGAGAGAAAAAACGGAACTACAGGCCAGTTAGCCTGACATCAGTCGTCAGGAAAATGCTGGAATCCATTGTTAAGGAAGTGGTATCAGGGCACTTCGAAAATCATAACATGATTAGGCAGAGTCAACATGGTTTTATGAAAGGGAAATCGTGTTTGACAAATTTATTAGAGTTTTTTGAGGATGTAACTAGCACGGTAGATAAAGGGGAACCAGTGGATGTAGTATATTTGGATTTCGATAAGGTGCCACATAAAAGGTTATTGCACAAGATTAGGGCTCACGGGGTTGGGGGTAATATAGTAGCATGGATAGAGGATTGGTTAATGAACAGAAAACAGAGCAGGGATAAACGGATCTTTTTCAGGTTGGTAGGCTGCAACCAGTGGGGTGCCGCAAGGATCAGTGTTGGGACCTCAGTCATTTACAATCTATATTAATGACGTGGATGAAGGGACCAAGTGTAACCACCGACATGGGTAGAAAGAGAGATGAGGTCCTGCAACAAGAATTTAGGGAGCTAGGTAGCAGATTAAAAAGCAGGACCTCAGAGGGCAACACGGTGGCATAGTGGTTAGCACTGGTGCTTCACAGCGCCAGGGACCCGGGTTCGAATCTGACCTCGGGTAACTGTCTGTGTGGAGTTTGCACATTCTCCCCGTGTCTGCTTGGGTTTCCTCCGGGTGCTCCGGTTTCCTCCCACAGTCCAAAAATGTGCGGGTTAGGTTGATTTGGCTATGATAAATTGACCCTTAGTGTTAGGGGGGGATTAAATATGTGGGGTTATGGGGATAGGATGGGATATGTTAGGGGGAATTAAATACATGGGGATAGGGTGGGATAGGTGCAGGCTCGATGTGGGGATTCTGTGTGAGAAAGCAGGGACAGGGTACTGGATTTGGATGATCAGCCATGATCGTATTGAATGGTGGAGCAGGCTCGACGGGCCGAATGGCCTACTCCTGCTCCTAGTTTCTATGTTAATCTATGTTAAAGGTTGTAATCTCTGGATTACTCCCGGTGCCACGTGCTAGTGAGTATAGGAATAGGAGGATAGAGCAGATGAATGCGTGGCTAAAGAGTTGGTGCAGGAGGGAGGGCTTTAGTTTCCTGAATCACTGGGTCTGCTTCTGGGGAAGGTGGGACCTGTACAAGTCGGATGGGTTGCACCTGAACCGGAACGGGACCAACATCCTTGCGGGGAGGTTTGCTAGTACTGTTGGGGGGGGGTTTAAACTGACTTGGCAGGGGGATGGGATACGGAGTGGAGCTATAGTAGGGGGTGATGCACAGCCAAATATAGAGGAAAAAACAAGTCCGTCTGGAAGGCAGAGCAAATATGTAACGGCACAAGGGAGTATGGCAAGGCTGGATGGCATTTATTTTAATGCAAGGAGTCTTGTGAGTAAGGCAGATGAATTGAAGGTGTTGATGAACACATGGGAGTATGATATTGTTGAGGGAGGGGCAGGACTGGCAGCTCAATATAGAATTTTCAGGCGAGACAGAGGATATAAAAGAGGAGGGGGTGTCAATAAACTAATCGAGTCAATTACTGCTGTAAGGAGGGATGATATCTTAGCAGGTTCCTCTAATGAGGCCATATGGGTAGAACTTAAAAACAAAAAGGGGGCAAGCACTTTGCTGGGAGTGTACTATAGGCCCCCAAACAGTCAGGGGAAGATAGAGGAACAGATATGTCGGCAAATCTCAGAAGTGTAGAAATAATAGGGTAATAATAGTAGGGGATTTCAACTTCCCCAATATTAACTGGGATAGTCAGAGTGTGAAAGGCTTAGAGGGTGCGGAATTCTTAAAGTGCATCCAGGAGAGCTTTTTGAGCCAGCATGTAGAAAGTCCTATGAGAGGGGGCGGTACTGGACCTAATTCTAGGGAATGTAGCTGGGCAAGTGGTAGAAGTGTTAGTAGGAGAGCATTTTGGTGACAGTGACCATAATTCGGTGAGATTTAAGGTAGTCATGGAAAAGGACAAAGATGGACCGGAAATAAAGGTTCTAAATTGGGTGAAGGACGATTTTAATATGATAAGGCAGGATCTGGCCAAAGTGGACTGGGATCAGCTACTTGAAGGAAAATCCACATCAGAGCAGTGGGAGTCTTTCAGAAAGGAAATAGTACAACGCCAACATGTTCCTGTAAAGGTCAAGGGTGGGACCAACAAGCCCAGGGAACCCTGGATGTCAAGGGATATACAAGAATGGATTTGGAAAAAAAGGGAGGCTTTTGGCAGATACAAAGGACTAAATACAGTGGAAGCCCTAGAGGAGTATAGAAAGTGCAGGGGGGTACTTAAAAAAGAAATTAGGAGAGCGAAGAGGGGGCATGAAAAAACACTGGCGGGCAAAATAAAGGAAAATCCCAAGGTGTTTTATAAATATATTAAGGGCAAGAGGATAACCAGGGAAAGAGTAGGGCCCATTAGGGACCAAAGTGGCAATCTGTGTGTAGAGCCGGAAGATGTGGGTGAGGTTTTAAATTAATATTTTGCATCTGTGTTCACTATGGAGAAGGACGATGTAGGCATAGAAATCAGGCAGGGGGATTGTGATATACTTGAACAAATTAGTATTGAGAGGGAGGAGGCACTAGCGGTTTTAGCAGGCTTAAAAGTGGATAAATCGCCGGCCCAGACGAGATGTATCCCAGGCTGCTGTGTGAGGCAAGGGAGGGGATTGCAGGGGCTCTGACACAAATTTTCAGAACCTCTCTGACCACAGGGGAGGTGCCAGAGGACTGGAGGACAGCTAACGTAGTACCATTATTCAAGAAGGGTAGTAGGGATAAACCAGGGAATTACAGGCCAGTGAGCCTAACATCAGTGGGAGGGAAATTATTGGAAAAAATTCTGAGGGACAGAATTAGTCTCCACTTGGAGAGGCAAGGATTAATCAAGGATAGTCAGCATGGCTTTGTCAGGGGGAGATCATGTCTAACCAATTTGATTGAATTTTTCGAGGGGGTGACTAGGTGTGTGGATGAGGTAGTGCAGTTGATGTAGTCTACATGGACTTCAGTAAGGCTTTTGACAAAGTCCCACATGGGAGACTGGTGAAGAAGGTAAGAGCCCATGGGATCCAGGGCAATTTGGCACATTGGATCCAAAATTGGCTTAGTGGCAGCAGGTAGAGGGTGATGGTCGAAGGTTGTTTTTGTGACTGGAAGCCTGTGTCCAGTGGTGTGGGTCCTTTGCTGTTTGTAGTGTACGTTAATGATTTAGATATGAATGTAGGAGGTATGATCAGTAAGTTCGCAGATGACATGAAAATTGGAGTGGTAAATAGCGAGGAGGGAAGCCTCAGGCTATAGAACGATATAGACGGGTTGGTCAGATGGGCAGAACAGTGGCAAATGGAATTTAACCCTGAAAAGTGTGAGGTGATGCATTTTGGGAGGACTAACAAGGCAAAGGAATACACAATGAATGGTAGGACCCTGGGAAGGACAGAGGATCAGAGGGACCTTGGTGTGCATGTACATAGATCCCTGAAGGCAGCAGGACAGGTAGATAAGGTGGTTAAAAAGGCATATGGGATACATGCCTTCATTAGCTGTGGCACAGAATATTAGAGCAGGGAGGTTATGATGGAGCTGTACAAAACACTAGTTAGGCCACAGCTGGAATACTGTGTGCAGTTCTGGTCGCCACACTATAGGAAGGATGTGATTGGAGGGATTGGAGAGGGTGCAGAGGAGATTCACCAGGATGTTTTCTGGGCTGAAGCGCTTCAGCTATGAAGAGAGACTGGACAGGCTGGGGTTGTTTTCCTTAGAGCAGAGAAGGCTGAGGGGGGACCTGATTGAGGTGTACAAAATTATGAGGGGCATAGATAGGGTAGATAGAAAGGAACTTTTCCCCTTAGTAGAGGGGTCAATAACCAGGGGGCATAGTTTCAAGGTAAGGGGCAGGAGGTTTAGAGGGGATTTGAGGAAAAACTTTTTCACCCAGAGGGTGGTTGGAATCTGGAACTCACTGCCTGAAAGGCTGGCAGAGGCAGGAACCCTCACAACATTCAAGAAGCATTTAGATGAGCACTTGAAACGCCATAGCATACAAGGCTACGGACCAAGTGCTGGAAAATGGGATTAGAATAGATAGGGCTTGATGGCCGGCGCGGATACGATGGGCTGAAGGGCCTCTTTCTGTGCTGTATAACTCTATGACTCTAATTTATCCAAGTTTGCTGATGATACAAAGCTAGGTGGGACAGTAAACTGAGGAGAACACAGAGTCTGCAAAGGGATATAGATATGAGCAGGCAGTAAGGTATCAGATGGAGTACAATGTAGGAAAATGTGAGGTTATTCACTTTGGTAGGAAGAATAGAAAAACAATATTTTTTAAATGGTGAGAAACTTTCAAATGTTGGTGTTCTGAGAGATTTTGGTGTCCTCGTGCAAGAAGCACAGAAAGCTAGCATGCAGGTACAGCAAGCAATAAGGAAGGCAAATTGCATGTTGGCCTTTATTGCAAGGGTGTTGGAGTATTAGAGTAAGGAAGTCTTGCTACAATTGTACAGGGCCTTGGTGAGACCACACCTAGAGTACTGTGCACAGTTTTTGTCTCCTTATCTAAGGAAGGATATACTTGCCTTGGAGGCGGCGCAACGAAGGTTCGCTAGATTGATTCCTGGGATGAGAGGGCTGTCCTATGATGAGAGATTGTGTAGAATGGGCCTATACTTTAGTTTAGAAGAATGAGAGGTGATCTCATTGAAACGTACTGATTCTGAAGGGGATTGACAGGGTAGATGCTGAGAGGTTGTTTCCCCTGGCTGGAGTGTCTAGAACTAGGGGGCATAGTCTCAGGATAAGGGGTAGGCCATTTAAGACTGAGATGAGGAGGAATTTCTTCTCAGAGGGTTGTGAGTCTATGGAATTCTCTGCCCCAGAGGGCTGTGAATGCTGAGTGAGTATATTCAAGGCTGAGATTTGGACTCTAGGGGAATCAAGGGATATGGAGATCGGGCAGGAAAGTGGAGTTGAGGTCGATGATTAGCCATGATCTTATTGAATGGCGGAGCAGGCTCGAGGGGCCGAATGGCCTACTCCTACTCTTATTTCTTATGTTATTATGGCGCTTCATAGTATTATAAGACAAAACATTTGTCATTACTGGCTTTATTAAAGTTTATTGTGGATTAATTCCAACTTTACTTCTGAAGTTAAAATTTTGAACAAAGTATATGACAATACACCTGGAGTGTATATTAAAAACCGCCCTTTCCTTTCCAAAGGCCTTGAACGGAGCAGTCAACCTTTTAAGTACTACAGGGTCAGAGTCCAAGGGGCCCAATGGTGTCCAGGGTCAGAGTCCGAGGGGCCCAATGGTGTCCAGGGTCAGAGTCCGAGGGGCCCAATGGTGTCCAGGGTCAGAGTCCGAGGGGCCCAATGGTGTCCAGGGTCAGAGTCCGAGGGGCCCAGTGGTGTCCAGGGTCAGCGGCCGAAGGTCTCAATCAGTGCCGAAGGGTCAGACCCAAGGGTCTCAGGATCAGAGCCCGAGGTGTCCATGGTCATAGCCCGAGGGTCCCAGTGTTGTCTAGTTTCAGAGCCTGAGGGTCCCAGCGTTGTCCAGTTTCAGAGCCTGAGGGTCCCAGCGGTGTCCAGGGTTAGCGGCCGAGGGTCTCCGAATCAGTGCCGAAGGGTCTCGGGATCAGAGCCCGAGAGTCCCAGTCGTGTCCAGGGTCAGAGTCCGAGGGGCCCAATGGTGTCCAGGGTCAGAGTCCGAGGGGCCCAATGGTGTCCAGGGTCAGAGTCCGAGGGGCCCAATGGTGTCCAAGGTCAGCGGCCGAGGGTCTCAGTGTCCATAGAGTCATAACAGCACAGAAGGAGGCCATTCGGCCCATCGAATCCGTGCCGGCTCTCTGTAGAGCAATCCAGTCAGTCCCATTCCCCCGCTCTATCCCCGTAGCCCTGCAAGTTTATTTCCCTGAAATGCCTATCCAGTCTCCCCTTGAAAACATTGAGCGTCTCCACTTCCACCACTTCCGTCGGCAGCGAGTTCCAGGTCCTCACCACTCGCTGCGTAAAAATGATTTTTCTGACAAGTCCCCTGTATCTCTTGCCCAAAACCTTAAATCTGTGTCCCCCAGTCCTTGTACCATTAACTAGTGGGAACAGCCTTTCCACACCCATCATAATCTTGTTCACCTCTATCAAATCACCCCTCAACCTCCTTTGCTCTAATGTAAACAAATCCAGCTTCTCCAACCTGTCCATGTAGCTAAGATCCCCCATCCCCGGAACCATTCTGGTAAATCTCCTCTGCATCTCTCACGTGCTTTCACATCCTTCCTAAAGTGTGGTGACCAGAACTGGATGCAATACTCCAGTTGTGGCCTAACCAGCGCTTTATAATGGTTCAGCATAACTACTCTACTTATGTACTCAATACCTCTATTTATGAAGCCCAAGATCCCATATGCTTTGCTAACCACTCTCTCAATATGTCCCGCCACCTTCAGGGACCTATGTACATTGGCCCAAAAATTAGTCTCAGTACGCGAGAGTACGCACTGTGTACTCTCGCGTATTCTGTCTCCAATTGCCGGTTTTCTGCATGCACTGCGCATGCGCTGAAAACCGGCACTTGGTGAACTCAAAAGGGGGCGGTTCCTAAGTGAACCGCGTGCGCGCTACAGGCTGCGCGCACGCAGTGCACTTAGTGCTTTGAACGCGCAGGTAAGCATGGAAGATTTTGCACATAAAGAAAGGAGGCGTAAGACCCTCTTTTCACAAGGTAAGTAGTTAATTAAGTATTTTAAATTTTTTTCAACAGGTATATCTTTTTTAGAGACTTTAAAGAAAGGTAAGTTTATTTTTATAACTTTTAAAAAGATTTTAAATTTTTTCAAAAATTTAATTTTTTGTTTAAAGTGGTTAATTTAATAAACTATACTTATTTTATTAATGTGATGGGTTTTTTTTTAAATTTAATTGAGGTTTAGCTGTTCTTTTGGGGGGGGTATAGATTCATAGCTTTGACAGCCCTTGCTGTCAAAACTATGAATGAAAGATGGTGTGCTGCCATTGGCTCTAACTGAATCACATGATCCCACAGCTCGCACGAATTAACTGCGTCTGTGGGATACGCACACACTGCACAGCTGCAGCCTTGAAACTAAAGTTCGTGTGAGCTCGGAAGGAAAAGGCAGGCGCGCAGTGAGATATCGCGGGGAAGCCTTACCCCCGCAGGAAGGCTCTGTCTTTAATTTCTGGGCCATTAACTCCCAAGTCCCTCTGTCCCTGCACTCTTTAAAACTGTGCAATTAAGTGTATATTGCCTCTCCCTGTTCCTTCTGCCAAAATGCATCACCTCACACTTCTCTGTATTAAATTCCATCTGCCACTTGTCTGCCCATTCTGCTAGCCTTTCTATGTCCTGTTGCAGTTGATTGGTATCATCCCCACTGTTTGCCACACCCCCAAGTTTGATGTCATCGGCAAATTTACAAATTCTACGCTGTATTCCAATATCCAGGTCATTTACATATATCAAAAAAAAGCAGTGGCCCCAGCACTGACCCTTGGGGAACACCACTGTCTACCATCCTCCAGTTTGAAAAGCAGCCATTTACCACAACTCGCTGTTTTCTGTCCTTAAGCCAATTCCTTATCCAAGCTGCCACTGACCCACCTATTCCATGAGCCTCAATTTTGTTAACCAGCCTTCTATGTGGTACTTTATCAAACGCCTTCCTAAAATCCATGTAGACAACATCCATTGCATTCCCTTCATCAATTCGCCCTGTTACTTCATCAAAAAATTCAATTAGATTCGTCAAACACGATCTGCCTTTTACAAATCCGTGTTGTCTCTCCTTAATTAGCTTAAACCTCTCCAAGTGCCCGTTAATTTTTTCCTTGATTATTGTTTCTAAACTTTACCCACCACTGATGTTAAACTGACCGGCCTGTAGTTACTAGGATTGTCCTTACACCCTTTCTTGAACAATGGTGTCGCATTTGCCACTTTCCAATCCTCAGGCACCTCCCCCACATCTGGGGAAGATTGGTAAATTATGGCAAGCCCTTCCACTATCTCTCCCCCAATTCCCTTAGCAACCTGGGATGCAAGCCATCTGGACCAGGTAACTTATCCACTCTAAGCATACCCAGCCTTTCTAGTACATCCTGTCTATCAATTTTCACCCCTTCCATTTCTTCTACCTTTTCCACTTCTACCGATATTTTTGTCAGCATCCACCTCCTTAGTAAACACCGATACAAAGTACTCATTGAGTATTCTCGCCTTGCCCTGCGCCTCTAAGCATATATCACCTTCTTTGTCCCTAATAGGCCCCACCCCGCCTCTTACTACCCGCTTACTGTTTACATGCTGGTAGAAGATTTTTGGGTTCCCTTTTATGTTAACTGCCGTTCTACTCTCATATTCTCTCTTTGCCAATCTTATTTTCATCTTCACTTCCCCTCTCAACTTATTGTATTTGGTCTGGTTCTCCCTGACATTCATCATACCCCCTCTTTTTTTTGTTTCATCATCTTCTCTATCTCCCTCGTCATCCAAGGAGCCCTTGCTTTGGTTCCCTTACCCTTCCCTCTTGTTGGAATGTACCTAGCCTGTATTTGGAACATCTCCTCCTTAAAGATCACCCATTGTTCCATTATAGTTTTTCCTGTCAGTCTTTGGTTCCATTTAACTCTGGCTAGATCCTTTCACATCACATTGAAGTTAGCCCTATTCCAGTTTAGAAGTTCCACTCTAGATTGTTCCTTGCTCCTCTCCATTGCTAATCTAAATCTTATGATGCGATGATCACTCGTACCCAAGTGTTCTCCCACAGACACTTGGTCAACCTGGCCCACCTCATTCCCCAGCACCAGATCCAACAATGCCTCTTTCCTTGTTGGGCCAAGAACATACTGGTCAAGGAAATTCTCCTAAACACATTTCAGAAATTCCTCCCCCTCCTTTCCCTTTACCCTAGCATTATCCCAATCGATATTTGGGTAATTAAAGTCCCCCACTATCACCACTCTCTTGCTCTTGCATATCTCTGCGATTTCCCTGCAGTGTCCAGTGTCAGAGCCCCAGGGTCAGAGGCTGAGGGTCCCAACGGTGTCCTGGGTCAGAGCCCGACGGTGCCAGCGGTGTCCAGGGACAGAGCCCGAGGGTTCCAGCGGTGTCCAGGGTCCGAGCCCGAGGGTCCCAGAGGTTGTCTATGGGTTATCCCAGAGTAATATTAAGTCACCAGGGCAAGTCAGCATAGCTTTACGGGGAAGAGAAGATCATGCTTGACAAACCTGTTAGGTATCGAAGCTTGTGGCTAAAGGGAAACCCTTGGGAATTATTTTACCTAGACTTCAGCAAGCCCGTTGATTTAGTGCCATGTAAGAGGTTGGTCCATAAGACAGAAAAGCATGGAATTGGTGGGCAGTTATTGAAGAGCTGGCTGCAACAAAGGAGACAGAGGTCTGAGCTGTCAGAGTGGTGGGAAGTGACTCGTGAAATATTCCAAGGATCAGTGCTGGGACCTTTGTTATCCACATTGTATATCAATGATTCGGAAGTAGAGACAGAGCCAAAACCATCCAAAGTAGCAATGACACCAGGAAGGGAGTGTGGGTTGCAAAGAACCAAGAGCAGGTTGATCAGATGCAGGGAGAAATGGCAAATGAAATTCAATGTTGACAAGTGCAAAGTGAAGAGGCAAGAGGAGAATATACACTGGAAATATAAACTATGTGGTGTTAGTCTAAAGTGGGGGGGGGGGGTTATGATCAATTAATGTGTTTTTGGTGATGTTGGCTAGAATCATACAGCACAGAAGGAGTCCAAAATGCATAATTTCACACTTCTCTGCATTAAATGTTATGTGTCTGCCCATTTCACCAGTCTGTCTGTCTGTCCTCCTGAAGTATGATGCTATCGTCCTCACTGCTTACTACATTTCTGAGTTTTGTGTCATCTGCAAACTTTGAAATCACGCCCCCATCTAAATGGCGAGTCGCTAGGAACTCTGGAGGAGCAGAGAGATTTAGGGTTCCAAGTACAGAAATCACTAAAAGCTAGTGGACAAAAACGAATTAAAAAGACTAATGGCATGATGGCCTTTATCTCAAGAGGGCTGGAATACAAAGAGGTGGAAGTTATGTTATAGCTGTACAGAGCTCTGGTTGGACCCCATCTGGACACTGCGTTCAGTTCTGGGTCCCGCACCTCAGGATGGATATATTGGCCTTGGAGGAGGTGCAGCACAGATTCACCAGTATGATACAGGGGCTAAAAGGTTTAAATTATGAGGACAGGTTGCATAGGTTTGTATTCCCTTGAATATAGAAGATTAAGGTGTGATCTAATTGAGGTATTTAAGATCCAAGGAGTTGATAGTTTCTCTCTATCTACCCTATTTCCTCGAGTTGGAGTCCAGAACAGGGGGGCATAACCTTAAAATTAGAGCTAGGCCATTGAGGGGTGATGTCAGGAAGCACTTCTTCACACAAAGGGTAATGGAAATCTCTCCCCCAAAAAGCTGTTGAGGCTGGGGATCGATTGAAAATGTCAAAACTGAGATTAATAGATTTTTGTTAGGCAAGGGTATTAAGGGTTTCAGAACCAAGGTGGTTGATGGAGTTAAGATACAGATCAGACATGATCTAATTGAATGGCGGAACAGGCTCAAGGGGCTGAATGGTGGTCTCCTGTTCCTATATCAGGTCATTAATGTATATCAAAAAGAGCAGTGGCCCAAATACCGACCCCTGGGGACATCACTGTATACTTCCCTCCAGAGTGAAAAACAACCGTTCACAACTACTCTCTGCTTTCTGTCTCTTAAAAGGGTTGGTATATAGGGATGGAATTAGCTAAAGGATGGGGACAACACATATGGGTCCGATGACCTTTTCTCATCCTGGATGAATAAACGTAAAGAGACATATGTGATTAGAACAAGTTGTATTGCACTTATACCTTGGCAAGGCAGCAAGCGGTCAAGGAACTCAAGGCTTCCTTCACCATCATAGGCTTTTGCCTGAGATGCACAAGTCCTATGGGTTCCAGATAAACCACCTGCAACTGTGAAGGAATAAGCCATATAACCTATTCAGAAAAATACACCATTCTATGAAAGAATTCTGGCCTTATTAAAACATGACAAACTGGGTTTGGAAATCTAGAAACCTAACTATGAAAAAGCTGTGAAAGCATTCTGGCTATAGAGATAAGATAGTTGTTGACACTGAATCAATAACCTTATTGAAACAGAAGGTTAAAGGCTCCGGTAGTCTGAACCTTTCGGAATCAAACAATGGTTCAAACTGGACAAGGTGTTCTAATATACACCTCGTAAAGAAGCACATAAAAGTAAGAAACATCTGCCTTCGTAAAAATGACATCAAGTAAAACACACCTGCCGTTACACCGTTTTTTATGGTAAACTTAGAACATCTAGAGAAGAGACATAATTCTGTAATGCTATCAGCTGAGGTGACTAAGAATTGCAGGGGTCAGCAGAAAAATGACTAGAGATAATTAGCTTACATCAGCAGAAAACCTTAAAGGAAATATCACTGGAAAAGGGTATAAATATTGAACTCTCAAATGAGATAGTAGACTCGCTTTAAAGGGGCAAAGTGATTCTCGGCTTCAGAGGCGGCTCTGTAAGTCTCCAACTCTTTGTACCTCAGGGATCAAAGGTATTTGATTTTGGTGGATATCCTGAATAAAATTAAGAACTGTAAAACTGTAGCAAAGTTAAGATTTGAGAGTAAGGTTCTCTGATAATAGAATTGTAAGCTTTCTCTTTTTGGAACTGTTAATGTTGCGATTGACTCACCAACTGTAAATTACATGTCGGTTCTTTAATAAATCTATATATTTTTAGAATTGTCTCACAAGACTTCTGTATCAAACTCGCAAACTCAATCTCTGTCCACTCTTTAGTGAGGAGTTGCAGAATTCTGGGGGAGTTTTCCGGACCCTCATAATATCCGGAACATTAAGTATAGCTAAACTTATTAAAAGTGCTATCTGGAGGACGGTAACATTTTCAGGTTGTTCCTTTCCTTTAGAGAGAGATAGTCCGGACCTTTAGACCCAATTAAGCGTCTTTAGGATTCGGCTACCTCAAACTTTAGTTGAAAGTGAACGTCTGAGGAATACGCCTCATCCAGGGTAGCCCTAAAGGGGCTAGGACTAGTAATTTTCCCTTCACAACAGTTTCTTAATTAATTTATGCACAAACATGGGCTGCAGGACCTTTCTGCTAATGGCCTACTTAGCCCCTTTAACCTTTAGAAATAGGTGTGATATTGAAATACTGAAAAAAGAGATTCAAATATAAAACACTTTCCACACAATAAATGTTATTTCTACAAATACGCAAGATCAGACAAACAGCAATGAGGGTAATAACTAGTTAATCTATACTTCGTGGTAATGGTTGAGAGAGGAATGCTTGCCAAGGCACTAGGAGAAGTCCCTGTTCCTCTTAAGATGGTCCCATGTGATCGTTAATGTCCACATGAATCACTGGAACAGGCAGACATGACCTTGGTTTTCAAACCTTGTGTAAAGGACAACACTCCTTCAGTACTGCACTGGAGTGTCAGCCTAGATTATGAGCTTCAGTTCCAAAGTGGAGTTTGAATCCACAACCTTGTGACTCTTGAGAGTGCTACCACACAAAGTAAGAACATAAGAAATAGAAGCAGGAGTAGGCCAATTGGCCCTTCGAGCCTGCTCCACCATTCAATAAGATCATGGCTGATCTTCTACCTCATCTCCACTTTCCTGCACTATCCCCATATCCCTTGATTCCCTTAATATTCAAAAATCTATTGATCTCTGTCTTGAATATACTCAATGACTGAGCCGCCACAGCCCTCTGGGGTAGAGAATTCCAAAGATTCACCACCCTCTGAGTGAAGAAATTTCTCATCTCAGTCCTAAATGGCCGACCCCTTATTCTGAGACTGTGACCTCTGGTTCTAGACTCACCATGATGCGGAGATGCCGGTGTTGGACTGGGGTGGACAAAATTGAGAGGTCGCACAACACCAGGTTATAGTCCAACAGTTTTATTTGAAATCACAAGCTTTCGGAGCTATCGATCGCCCCTTCCTCAGGTGAAGTAGCCAGGGGAAAACATCCTTCCTGCATCTACACTGTCAAGCCCTGTAAGAATTTTATATGTTTCAATGAGATCACCTCTCATTCTTCTAAACTCTAGAGAATATAGGCCTAGTCTACTCAATCTCTCCTCAGAACAATCCCCCCAATCCCAGGAACCAGTCTGGTGAACCTTCGTTGCACTCCCTCTATGGCAAGTATATCCTTCCTTAGGTAAGGAGACCAAAACTGTACACAATACTCTAAGTGTGGTCTCACCAGGGCCCTTTATAATTGCAGTAAGACGTGCCTTTGTTTCTTACATAAAAAACAAAAGCCAGTGAACCCATCAAGCCTGTTCCTAGTACAGACTTTATACAATCTGGACTATTGTGGACTCTATCCCAATCTCTTGATGTAACATTCTATACATTTTTTCCTCTGATCCTCAAATAAAATTAAACTCCACAGGGTTTATCCATCTCTACAACTCATAGATTGCAACACCATAACAGCCATAAAAATATGATCATCTCTATCCCTACTAATCTCTTGAACCTCCAATCTATTTGTAATTAGCTATTTATTGAGTTTATTTCTGAAGGAGTAAGCCAATACTTAACTGCTTTTGTTGGAAGACTTTTCAACATATCTTCATCCTGAGGAGTCTCATTTCAGACCTGTTCATTTACTACCTGTCCACACATATATCAGGACAACCACTTCACAATGCAATTGGTTTACCTTCAGCATTCCTAAAATCAATGTACTAGTTTCCTCAAATGGGGACATTTCCAGTAGTAACAAAGCCTGAGATCATGCTGCTCAATGGATTTCACTTGAATACCATGTGCTCAGGCTTCAATTACAAAGGAATGTGCAGTTTTGAATTGGTTTGAGGCGCACACAACCTCCAAACTTTCTAATAAAATAGAAAGAACTTGCATTTTATAACATCTTATCATGCCCTCAGGACTCCCAAAGCACTTCATACCCAATCAATCACTTTTGAAGAGATCACTGTTGTTATTTAGGCAATATAGACAATGGTTTTCTTGGGTCCATTAATATAATTGGGAGACAGAGCTGGGAGATCGCAAACTGAGTGAATTGCAAGCACAGTGGAGGAATTTTGTGAGCGCAGGAATCGGTGGAGAGGAGGAAGGCGGTTGGGACGTCTGACTGAAAAGGAGGAGTGGAGCCACATAGCCCAAGGTTTCTAAGTTAATAGACACGAGAGTGGACCTGCGAGAGGAGTGGCCGCAGATAAAGGTAGGCCCAAGAGCCCGGAGGGAGCGCGAGTGTCGGAGCGAGGTAAGTGACGTCAGTGCAAGGGAAGGAGCTGATTGGTGAGTAGTTGGTGATTGGTTTTTTTTAAGTCTTAAGTTTATTTCTGTTAAGTTACTTAATAGTCTATTAAGTAGAGGCATAGCAGGGCACCTCGGTCCCGTGGAATGCACATCTTGTACCATGTGGAGACTCCAGGAAGCTTCCCGTGTCCTGGACAACCATAGGTGCAGGAAGTGTCGTCAGCTGGAGCTGAAATCTGGAGCTTGAGCAGCAGCTGGCGTCACTGTGGTGCATCCATGAGGCTGAGAGCTACGCGGTTAGCACGTTTCAGGAGGTGGTCACCCCGCAGCGTAAGAGTGTCCAGGCAGAGAGCGAATGGGTGACCGTAAGACAAACAAAGAGGACCAGGCAGGTAGTGCAGGAGTCCCCTGAGTGCATCTTGCTCTCCAACCAGATGGTTCCTCTAGGGAGTACAGCCAGAGCCAAGTCCATGGCACCACGGGTGGCTCAGCTGTAGCGGGGTGGGGGGGGGGGGGGGGGAGGAGGAAGGGAAGGAAGATTGGGAAAGCAATAGTGATAGGAGATTCAATAGTTAGGGGAACAGACAGACATTTCTGTGGCTGCAGACGTGATTCCAAGATGGTATGTTGCCTCCCTGGTGCCAGGGTCAAGGATGACACTAGGATGGTGTGTTGCCTCCCTGGTGCCAGGGTCAAGGATATCACTGAGCGGCTGCAGAACATTCTGAGGGGGGAGGCTGAACAGCCAGAGGTCGTGGTCCATATCGGTATCAACGACATAGGTAGAAAGAGGATGAGGTCCTGCAGGCAGATTTTAGGGAGCTAGGAGAGAGATTAAAAAGCAGGGCCTCAAAGGTAGTAATCTCCAGATTACTCCTGGTGCCACGAGCTAGTGAGTGTAGAAATAGGAGGATAGAGCAGATGAATGCGTGGCTGGAGAGATGGTGCAGGATTCCTGGGACATTGGGACCGATTCTGGGGGAGGTGAGATCGGTACAGGCCGGATGGGTTGCACCTCAACAGAGCCGGAACCAATGTCCTCGCAGTGGGGGGGGGTTTCCCTAGAGCTGTTGGGGAGGGTTTAAACTAATTTGGCAGGGGGATGGGCACCAGCATGTAGCATTAGAAAAGAGAAACAAGGTGCACAAAGGATTGGGAGAGACAGATCGCACTAGAGTAAGAAATAGTACGGTATTAGGTGGGGTCAGACTAAGAGAATACAAGAAGGTCTAAGATAGGTTTACAGTGCATGTGTGTGAATGCACGAAGTGTGGCAAATAAGGTTGGTGAGCTGCAGGCGCAAATAGACATATGGGAATATGATGTTGTGACGATAACGGAGACCTGGCTCAAAAAAGGGCAGGATTGGGTACTAAATATTCCTGGATATAAGGGGGGAGAAATTCAGTATCGCCCCATTTGGGGCGCAATTATCAGCTGGGCGCAAAGATTCGCGCCTGGCGCTAATTATCGCCACCGACTGCAAACTTGACTTTTATCGCCCCTGGAGGTGATTGCAGCGCTATATCAGGCGCTTCACACCTGTCTTAAGGCGCAAATGCCGAGGAGCGAGGCGCTACCTCAGAGCGCTGGCGAAGCTCATGTGATGTCAGTCAGCAATGGAACACACACACAATGGCACGGACCAGTTCTTAAAGGGGATGGTTAATCTTGCTTTCCATCCACATCCTGCTCATTGCAGCCTTGAATCTCGGCCTGGAGAGACCTACACATCAAATGTGCTGGAAAGAACAATGGAGAGTACCAGGCAAAGAGCTCAGAGTGCAGCCCCCACAGTCTCTGCTAAATCGATACAAGGAATGGCAAATCAAAATGAACCTGCAAAGTGCTGCTCAGTACCCAAAACTCCTTCACACAACGTTGAATCTCTCCAGAAGTCTCTCCCTCTCTCTCTCAGAATGCGTAGTTCAAAAATGGCACCAACAATAAAAGGCAGGAAGCGGACACCTTTAAATAGCGCTCCCCCTTTCCCTTCATGACTGCAGAACGCTCCCTTCAACCTGTCGTTGCTAGCGTCAGGCGGTAAGGCAGGGGGCGCCACTCAATATCCGCTCCGGGGCGTTGCGCACTCGAGTGACGTCATGATCTGCCGGCGCAGGAGATCGTGGCGGTAGTGTTTAGCGCCGCCGCAAAATGTCTAGTTAATTTCGCGAGCGGCGCAAACTTCGCCGCGCCTGGGCGCTAGATGCTTTGCGCCCCATTAGCGCCCTCTTAAGGCGCTAACGGGACGCGCAACCAACTGAATTTTCCCCCCAAGGTGTTCAAGAAAGATAGGGAAGGAAAGAAAGGAGGTGGGATGGCAGTATTGATTAAGGAGAATATTACAGTGCTGGAGAGAGAGGATGTCCTGGAGGGGTCAAGGACAGAATCTATTTGGTTAGAGTTGAGAAACGATAGAGGTGCCATTACACTACTAGGTGTATTCTATAGGCTGCCAACTCGTGGGAAAGATATAGAGGAGCAAATTTGCAGGGAAATTACAGAGGTGTGCAAGAACTATAGAGTAGTGCTGTGCTGAGGGAGTGGTGCATTGTCGGAGTATGCCATCTTTCGGATGAGACGTTAAACCGAGGCCCTGTCTGCTTTCTCAGGTGGACGAACAAAAGATCCCATGGCACTATTTCGAAGAAGAGCAGGGGAGTTTATTTATCCCTCAACCAACATAACAAAAAAAAAAATTATCTGGTCATTATCACATTGCTGTTTGTGGGAGCTTGCTGTGCGCAAATTGGCTGCCGCGTTTCCCACATTACAACAGTGACTCCACTTCAAAAATACTTAATTGGCTGTAAAGCGCTTTGAGTTGTCCGGTGGTCGTGAAAGGCGCGATATAAATGTAAGTCTTTTTAGTGATAAAGGGGGACTTCAACTATCCTAATATAGACTGTATATAGATAGTAGTAATGTAAGGGGCAGAGAGGGGGGAAGAATTTCTGAACTGTGTTCAGGAGAACTTTCTTGATAAGTACGTTTCCAGGCCCAACGAGGAAGGAGACATTGTTGAATCTGGTTCTGGGGAATGAGGTGGGTCAAGCAGAGCAAGTGTCAGTAGGGGAACATTTAGGGAACAGTGATCACAGTATCATAAGGTTTAGATTAGCTATGGAAATGGACAGGGAGCAATCTAGAGTAAAAATAATTAATTGGAGGAAGCCAATTTCAGTAGGCTGAGAATGGACCTGGCCCAGGTAAATTGGAATCAAAGATTGGCAGGCAAAACTGTAATCGAACATTGGGCTGCCTTTAAAGAGTTGGTTTGGGTACAGTCGAGGTACATTCCCACGAGGGGGAAAGGTAGGGCAACCAAAGCCAGATCTCCCTGGATGATGAAAGAGAAAGATGAAGCAGAAAAAGTCAGATGACAGATGTCAGGTTGAGAATACAAGTGAGAACCAGGCTGAATATAGAAAGTTCAGAGGGGAAGTGAAAAAGGAAATAAGTGGGGCAAAGAGAGAGTATGAGAATAGATTGGCAGCTAACATAAAAGGGAATCCAAAAGTCTTCTATAGGCATATAAATAGTAAACGGGTAGTAAGAGAAGGGGTGAGGCCTATTGGGGACCAAAATGGAGACCTACGCATGGAGGCAGAGGGCATGGCTGAGGTACTAAATGAGTACTTTGCATCTGTCTTTACCAAGGAAGAAGATGCTGCCAAAGTCATAGTGAAAGAGGAGGTAGTTGAGATATTGGATGGGATAAAAATTGATAAAGAGGAGGTACTAGAAAGGCTGGCTGTACTTAAAGTAGATAAGTCACCAGGACGGGTTGGGATGCATCCTAGGATGCTGAGGCAAGTAAAGGTGGAAATTGCGGAGGTACTGGCCATAATCTTCCAATTGTCCTTGGATACGGGGATGGTGCCAGAGGACTGGAGAATTGCAAATGTAACACCCTTGTTCAAAAAAGGGTGTAAAGATAAACCCAGCAACTACAGGCCAGTCAGTTTAACCTCGGTAGTGGGGAAGCTTTAAGAAACGATAATCAGGGACAAAATTAACAGTCACTTGGACAAGTATGGATTAATTAAGGAAAGCCAGCAGGGATTTGTTAAAGGCAAATTGTGTTGAACTAACTTGATTGGGTTTTTTAATGAGGTAACAGAGAGGGTTGATGAGGGAAATGCGGTTGATGTGGTGCACATGGACTTCCAAAAGGCGTTTGATAAAGTGCCACATAATAGGCTTGCCAGCAAAGTTGAAGCCCATGGAATAAAAGGGACAGTAGCAGCATGGATACGAAATTGGCAAAGTGACAGGAAACAGAGAGTAGTGGTGAACGGTTGTTTTTCGGACTGGAGGAAGATATACAGTGGTGTTCCCCAGGGGTCAGTACTAGGACCACTGCTTTTCTTGATATATATTGACAGGACACAATTTCAAAATTTGCAGATGACTCAAAACTTGGAAGTATAGTGAACAGTGAGGAGCATAGTGATAGATTTCAAGAAGATATAGACAGGCTGATGGAATGGGCGGAGACGTGGCAGATAAAATTTAATGCAGAAAAGTGCGAAGTCATACATTTTGGTAGGAAGAACGAGGAGAGGCAATATAAACTAAAGGATACAATTCTAAAATGGGTGCAGGAACAGAGAGACCTGGGGTTATATGTGCACAAATCGTTGAAGGTGGCAGGGCAGGTTGAGAAAGCGGTTAAATAAGCATACGGGATCCTGGGCTTCATAAATAGAGGCATAGAGTACAAAAGCAAGGAAGTTATGATGAACCTTTATAAAACACTGGTTTGGCCTCAACTGGAGTACTGTGCGTAGGGAACGGTAGCATAGTGGTAATGTCATTGGGCTAGTAATCCAGAGACGTGAGTTCAAATCCCACCACGGCAGCTGGGGAATTTAAATTCAGTTAATTAAATAAATCTGGAATAAAAAGCTAGTATCAATAATGTACATAACCATGAAACTATCGGATTGTCGTAAAAACCCATCTGATGCCCTTTAGGGAAGGAAATCTGTCGTCCTTACCTGGTCTGGCCTATATGTGACTCCAGACCCACAGCTCTTAACTGCCTTCTGAAATGGCCTAGCAAGCCACTCAGTTGTAACAAACCGCTACGAAACACACTAAGAATGAAACCGGACGGAGCACCCAGCATCGACCTCGGCACCGACTACAGACACCCAGCCCAGTCGACCCTGCAATGTCCTCCTCACCAACATCTGGGGACTTGTGCCAAAATTGGGAGAACTGTCACACAGACTAGTAAAGCAACAGCCTCACAGAATCATACCTTTCAGCCAATATCCCAAACTCCTCCATCACCATCCCTGGGTATGTCCTGTCCCATCGGCGGTGGTGGCACAGTGGTATACAGTCGGGAAGGAGTGACCCTCGGAGTCCTCAAAATTGACTCCGGACCCTATTAAGTCTCATGGCTTCAGGTCAAGCATGGGCAAGGAAACTTCCTGCTGATTACCACCTACCGCCCTCCCTCAGCTGATGAATCAGTACTCCTCCATGTTGAACACCACTTGGAAGAAGCACTGAAGAGTAGCAAGAGCACTTGTACTCTGAGTGGGGGACTTCAATGTCCATCACCCAGAATGTACTCTGGGTGGGGGACTTCAATGTCCATCACCCAGAATGTACGCTGGGTGGGGGACTTCAATATCCATCACCAAGAGTGGCTCGGTAGCACCACTACTGACTGGCTGAGTCCTGAAGGACATAGCTGCCAGTCTGGGCCTGTGACAGGTGGTGAGAGAACCAACACGAGGGAAAAACCTACTTGACCTCGTCCTCACCAATCTACCTGTCGCAGATGCATCTGTCCATGATGGTATTGATAGCAGTGGCCACCGCACAGTCATTGTGGAGACGAAGTCCCGTCTTCACACTGAGGATACCTTCCATTGTGTCGTGTGGCACTACCACCGTGCTAAATGGGATAGGTTCAAAACAGATCTAGCAGCTCAAAACTGGGCATCCATGAGGCACTGTGGGCCATCAGCAGCAGCAGAATTGTACTCCACCACAATCTGTAACCTCATGGTCCGGCATATCCCTCACTCTACCATTACCATCAAGCCAGGGGACCAACCCTGGTTCAATAAGGAGTGTAGAAGAGCATGCCAGGATCAGCACCAGGCATATCTAAAAATGAGGTGCCAAGCTGGGGAAACTGCAACACAGGACTATATGCATGCTAAAAGGTGGAAGCAGCATGCTATAGACAGGGCTAAGCGATCCCACAATCAACGGATCAGATCAAAGCTCTGCAGTCCTGCCATATCCAATCGTGAATGGTGGTGGACAATTAAACAACTAACAGAAGGAGGAGGCTCCATGAATATCTCCATCCTCAATGATGGTGGAGTCCAGCACGTGAGTGCAAAAGACAAAGCTGAAGCGTTTGCATACAGCTTCAGCCAGAAGTGCCGAGTGGATGATCCATATTGGCCTACTCCTGAGGTCCCCACCATCACAGAAGCCAGTCTTCAGCCAATTCGATTCACTCCACGTGATATCAAGAAATGGCTGAGTGCACTGGATACAGCAAAGGCTATGGGCCCCGACAACATCCCGGCTATCGTGCTAAAGACTTGTGCTCCAGAACTAGCCGCGCCTCTAGCCAAGCTGCTCCAGTACAGCTACAACACTAGCATCTATCCGACAATGTGGAAAACTGCCCAGGTATGTCCTGTCCACAAAAAGCAGGACAAATCCAACCCGGCCAATTACCGCCCCATCATCAAAGTGATGGAAGGTGTCATCAACAGTGCTATCAAGTGGCACTTACTCACCAATAACCAGCTCACTGATGCCCAGTTTGGGTTCCGCCAAGACTACTCGGCTCACGACCTCATTACAGCGTTGGTCCAAACATGGACAAAGGAGCTGAATTCCAGAGGTGAGGTGAGAGTGACCGCCCTTGACATCAAGGCAGCATTTGACAGAGTCTGGCATCAAGGAGCCCTAGCAAAACTGAAGTCAATGGGAATCGGGGGGCAAACTCTCCACTGGCTGGAGTCATACCTAGTACAAAGGAAGATGGTTGTGGTGGTTGAAGGTCAATCATCACAGCCCCAGGACATCGCTGCAGGAGTTTCTCAGGGCAGTGTCCTAGGCCCAACCATCTTCAGCTGCTTCATCAATGACCTTCCCTCCAACATCAAGTCAGAAATGGGGATGTTCGCTGATGACTGCAGTGTTCAGTGCCATTCCCAACTCCTCAGATAATGAAGCAGTCCATGCCCCCATGCAACAAGACCTGGACGACGTTCAGGCTTGGGCTGGTAAGTGGCAGGCAACATTCGCGCCACAGAAGTGCCAGGCAATGACCATCTCCAACAAGCGAGAGTCTAACCACTGCCCCTTGACATTCAACGGCATTACCATCACCAAATCCCCCACCATCAACATCCTGGGGGTCACCATTGACCAGAAACTTAACTGGGCCAGCCACATAAATACTATGGCAACAAGAGCAGGTTGGAGTCTCACCTCCTGACTCCCCAAAGCCTTTCCACCATCTAAAAGGCACAAGTAAGGAGTGTGATGGAATACTCTCCACTTGCCTGGATGAGTGCAGCTCCAACAACACTCAAGAAGCTTGACACCATCCAGGACAAAGCAGCCCGCTTGATTGGCACCCCATCCACCACCTTAAACATTCACTCCCTCCATCACCGGCGTACCGTGGCTGCAGTGTGTACCATCTACAAGATGCACTGCAGCAACTCGCCAAGGCTTCTTCGGCAGCTCCTCCCAAACCCGCGACCTTTTCCACTTAGAAGGACAAGGGCAGCAGGCGCATGGGAACACCACCACGCCCAAGTCACACACGATCCTGACTTAGAAGTATATTGCTGATCCTTCATCATCGCTGGGTCAAAATCCAGGAACTCCCCCCCCCCCCCCCCCCCGCAACAGGACTGTGGGAGTACCTTCACCACACGGACTGCAGCAGTTCAAGAAGGCGGCTCACCACCACCTTCTCGAGAGCAATAAATGCTGGCCTTGCCAGCGACGCCCACCTCCCATAAACGAATAATAAAAAATAAAAAATTCTGGGCACCGCACTTTAGGAAGGATGTGAAGGCCTTAGAGAGGGTGCAGAAAAGATTTACAAGAATGGTTCCAGGGATGAGGGACTTCAGTTAGGTGGATAGACTGGAGAAGCTGGGGTTGTTCTCCTTGGAGCAGAGAAGGTTGAGAGGAGATTTGATAGCGGTATTCAAAATCATGAGGGGTCTAGAGTAGATGGAGAGAAACTGTTCCCATTGGCAGAAAGGTCTAGAACCAGTTGACACAGATTTAAGGTGATTGGCAGAAGAACCAAAGGCGACATGAGGAAAAACTCTTTTATGCAGTGAGTGGTTAGGATCTGGAATGCACTGCCTGAAAGGGTGGTGGAGGCAGATTCAATTGTGGCTTTCAAAAGGGAATTGGATAAGTACCTGAAGGAAATTTTTTTGCAGGGCTACAGGGAAAGGGCGGGGGAGTGGGACTAGCTGAAGTGCTCTTGCAGAGAGCCGGCACGGGCTCGACAGGCCGAATGGCCTCCTTCTGTGCTGTAACCATTCTATGATTCTATAACAAATGGATGGGTTTGTTTGGCTCAAAGGCCTTTTCCTGTTCCTAAAATGTCTTCCATTAACTCCACAGGACAGGAGGAGGCCATCAGTAATTAAGCATAATGTCACAGGCAATAGAAAACAAAGGAAATCAATTGCGTAAAATTAAAGGTTTTTAACATCCACAAAAGGAGGATACAATATCTTGTAAGGGTTATAATACAATATGCCACAGAGTTGAAAATTTTTTATTTCTGATTTATATTTTGTTTTGTGTATATTAACAAACACACTACCAAATTACCCAGAGTTCTGTTTCTCTGTTCAAAAATTCACCATATATCTTAAGCCACTGTCCAATAACACAAGAGATTCATCAACTCTACATCTTGAAAATAGCAATTTACCCGTACTCTTTCTGGCTCTGCTTTAGGAAGCATCATCTGTCAGGAAAGAAAACGAAGAGCTCAAACAGGCCTTGTCATCTTTCTCTGACTTAAGAGAAACCAAAAGGGTCCCAGACATTACATTGTGCACAATGTGCCTTGGTGACGCAGAAAGGTCATTGGGAGCATGCTCTTCCTGTCGAAAGAAAGCAATCCCACAAACAGAAAAAGCAGCATGGTATTTAGAGAGCATGTAGGAATCTGGGATCTGTTAAATGCTCGCACATACAAGAGCAGCTTTTTTGCTAGAAGTCTGTTATCTGTGACCAGTGTCTAAGTTGAAAAAGAATGTAAGGAAGAGCCCTATTTAGGGGATAGCGAATTGGAGGCAATGGTGTAAGAGGCAATAGGAGTCTGAGTGAATTACAGCACTATAATCCAATCAAAGGGGTTTAAAATGATACAATTTGTGATCATCTGAACCCTGAGATTAGGTGTAACCTTTAATTCACTCTCAGCTACTCGTTATTTTAAATAATACACACCAACATGTCTATTATTTACTTGGCATACTGAGTAGGTTTATGACATTGAAGGAGTGTACAACATCCACCTGAAAGTTGATAGGTAGTGCTCTATTACAAGACTCAATTTTGTAGCAGGTGCAGGTTTGTGTAAGACATATATACTACACATACTAGTGGATTTTTCACTGCATTACACACCGTGGTACTGAGAATGTGATGGGGAAAGTTTTAAAGGATGTAACTGACACTTACAGGAATTGTGTGCTATACATAAGACTATTTTATATATTATTTATATCTGAATCTATAATATATTAAATATTGCTATGTCCATGTAAAGAATGGAAACTGCCTTTGTAAGCCTGTCGGGCCTAAATGAACCCTTTCTCCAGTGGTGGTACTGTAGGGCCTCAGTTTCCTCTGTCTATACTGCAACCAACTCTACTTCTCCGCTTCCTAAAGTGCCGCAAGTTTTACTCTTTACCCATAAATTATATCAAATCAAAGTATATAATATAAAAATAAGGACGCAAGATATGACTTGGGCAACACGGTGGCATAGTGGTTAGCACTGGTGCCTCACAGCGCCAGGGACCCGGGTTCGAATCTGACCTCGGGTGACTGTCTGTGTGGAGTTTGCACATTCTCCCCGTGTCTGCGTGGGTTTCCTCCGGGTGCTCCGGTTTCCTCCCACAGTCCAAAAATGTGCGGGTTAGGTTGATTTGGCTATGATAAATTGACCCTTAGTGTTAGGGGGGGATTAAATACGTGGGGTTATGGGGATAGGATGGGATATGTTAGGGGGAATTAAATACGTGGGGTTACGGGGGTAGGGTGGGATATGTGTACTGTGGGGATTAAAGCAGGGACAGGGTACTGGATTTGGATGATCAGCCATGATCGTATTGAATGGTGGAGCAGGCTCGACGGGCCGAATGGCCTACTCCTGCTCCTAGATTCTATGTTTCTATATTTTAAAATGGGGACTGAATTCCATCTGCATGCCCTGGTCCAATTAACCCCTGTCCTCTAACTCGACTGAACTCTTGGTCTTGACTCACCGTGTGCATCGCCACAAGAGATTGACTAGTATAATATATTTTTCCCCATTTTCTCATGTCCTCTATCACTGGGGTTCAGTTCCACAGGCATTGGGAGTTCCTAGGTACCTCGCCCAAGTGGGCAATTTGTGTGAGCCTAGAAGGTGAATATTGGCAGGATATCATAACAACATATAGTGTTACACAGCATGCTCAGTTCTCTCTCAGCTACCTTTTTAATTTTCTACACTCTAATAAATAAAAAAGAACTTCTGAGCTTCTGCATTTCTAAAACAACTGTCTCATAATAAATACACAGGAAAATTCAAAACTTCTGCTCATCTCCGTTCTGGATGTCTCACTCCTTTGCATCGCTAATTCCTCCAGCAGTGATGGCGAATGTAGCTTCATTCTCTGGTAACTCTGGGCTGAGAGAAAGGGGAACATTTTTTTGAAGTTAAAGACAACAAGGCCAAAACAAGGCAACTTTTATTGCATAGAATTTACAGCACAGAACCTGGCCTTTTGGCCCGACTGGTCTGTGCCAGTTTATGCTCCATACGAGCCTCCTCCCACCTCTCTTCATCTCACCCTATCAGCATAGGCCGGGGAACAATAGAAGGCCAGGGGGTGGTGGTGGTGGATAGGAGGCCGGAAGGGGGTGGGAGTAGGAGGCCGGTGGGGCGGGAGTAAGAAGCGGAGGGGCTGTAGTAGGAGGCCCGGGGGTGGGGGGGGGGGGGGGGGTAGAAAAATGATAGGAGGCCAGGGGAGGGGCACTTCTGCTTCTCCAGACGCCACACCCCGGTAGGTAAATGTGGAAAAACATTTTTGTGGGCCGCCGATGTCCCAAGGTCTGGTTTTACCAAGTGAAGCCGACTGCCTCAGGACAAATCAGTCTTGAAATGGCCCCTCGAACAGGTGTTAGGCCCTTTGCACGTGTAAATAAAGGGCCTAACGTGTGCTTTAGGCATGGGTAAAGGACGCCTATTTTGTTTCCTTTCCCAATATTGCAGTAGCGCCCCTCCTCCCTCTCGGGGCGCTACCTGGGAAAATAGGCCGGGGGTGCTAATTTTTTCGGGGCGCTAAAAGTAGCAAAGTTAGGGCCCCAAAGAAGGCACGACTCAATTTTTCCCCCTCAATGTTTTCAAGGGGAGACTGAGGGAAATAAACATGCAGGGCTATGGGGATAGAGCGGGGGAATGGGACTGACTGGATTGCTCTACATAGAGCCGGCACGGACTCGATGGGCCGAATGGCCTCCTTCTGTGCCGTTATGACTCATTGGGGGAGATTTTCCCAGCCCCGAGGAGGCGAGTTTGGAGGCGGGACAGTTGGCAAAATGGCAAAAACTGAGGGCGGGTTCGGAACCCGCCTCCGTGCAATTTTGCCGGAGGCGGGTTTGATGGGTGCGATTCGGTCCCTCCTCCATCAATCGGGAGAGGTAGTTAAGACCCTTAAATAGTAGTTAAGGGCCTCTAATCCTATTTTGACAGGCCTTTGTTATTTTACCACATTTTCAGCGTGTTGCACGACCCTCCTATACCAAGCCAGCTAATCCTAGCGGGTTGACAAGTGGGTACCCTCCTCACAGCTGCACCTCCACCATTAAAACAGAGCTTTCATCAGGGAGCAGTTGCAGGTGGCAGAACTTTTGTTCCAAAGGTCTTTTAGCAGGCCTACCGAAGTCGGAGGTGCTGCAGCTTCTATCTCTCAACTGTGGGACCTCCTTGGAAGACCCTCTCCCCGCTTGGACTGAGCATTTCCCCAACGGAGGTATCTGCCAGCAGCATAGGAACCATTTATTTCCTTTCATCATGGACCTCAGAATCGGATGAGGAGTAGCCACGGCAGCAGCAGAACCAGGCAGAACAGCAGCAGGAGCTCCAACCTCCTGCTCACCCACCTGATGCTGCACAGGGCAGAAGGTGCCAGCGCATGGAAGCACGTCGCCGCAGGAGATACCCCCCTCTCGGTTTACAGACAGAGGATGAGCTACTTCAACATGACTGAGCAGCAGTGCCAAAGGAGACTGAGACTTTCGCGAGAGGTTGTCGGAGACATCTGCGCACTGCTGCACCAACACCTGGAGCCCAGAGGAGCGGGTGGACACCCCTTACCATTGGCTGTCAAAGTCACCACCGTACTCAACCTTTTTGCCTCGGGCTCCTTCCAGGGATCATCAGCAGACATCAGCGACATCTCCCAGTCGGCCGCCCACAGTTGCATCACGCAGGTTAGCGATGCCCTTTTCGCAAAGGCCCACATTACATCCAGTTCTCAAGGGATCAAGCAAGTGTAACCGCGCGTTCAGTTGGCTTTGCAAATATGGCAGGCTTGCCAATGGTGCAGGGCCTCATAGACTGCACACATGTGGCCTTTAGGGCACCCCATCAGAACCCAGCTATCTTTGTCAACCGCAAGGGCTTCCACTCCCTCAATGTACAGCTGGTGTGTAACCACAAGAAGGAGATTTTGCATGTTTGCACCAAATTCTGTGGTAGTTGCCATGACTCTTTCATCCTGCAGAACTCTAGTGTTCCTCCGTTCTTCAATCCGCCAAACCAACTTAACGGATGGCTCCTTGGTGACGAGGGCTACCCCCTGAAGAAGTGGCTAATGACGCCGATCAGGAGGCCAGCTAACAAGGCTGAAGAGCACTACAACGCCAGCCACATTTCGACCAGGTCCATCATCGAGCAAACCATTGGCTTGCTGAAGATGTGATTCCGATGCCTTGACAGATCAGGTGGAGCCCTGCAGTATTCAGCAGCCAGGGTCTCCAGAATGGTCGTGGTCTGCTGTGCACTGCACAACATGGCACAGCGTCGTGGCTTGCAGCTTCCTGATGAGCAAGTGGCTCAGTTCATAGCCTCCTCAGATCAGGAGCAGGAGCAGGAGGAGGACCGAGCGGCGGCGTATCAACCAGCGGCAGCACGCGAGCACATGGCTGCCCGTGATGCAAGGAATGCGCTCATCCTGGACAGATTTGCATAGGTTGCCCATTTTGGCACATGTCCTTGGCTCCATCTTAACACATGATAGACAATGGACATGACTCTCTGGTCTCCTTTCACTCTGGCCACCAACCTGACCACGCAAGTGTCGCGGAGCCCGCAATGTGGAGCTCCCTAAGGCGAAATAACAGATGCCATGACGCCAACAGTTTGCCATCACCTCATTTTTATACATTCAAACAGGGATGGCATTTCGTCAATAAACAGAAACAATCACCCAAGTGCCTACCCCTGTGACTAATGGTGCTTTATTTTTCTCTTATGCGTGCTCCTACATGGTGCTCCCCCTGTGGCTTCAGCAGAAGTGGAGGCCCCTTGCTCACTTTCATGCTGCTCCTGCTTCAACACCTTTGGCGGGCGTCCTCTGGGTTTACGAGCCTGTGAGGGCTCGCCAAACGTCTGCTCATCCTGCGGCAGTGCAGGGGCTGAGATGCCCATCTCAGTTGGGTGCGGACTCTGGTGGGGCTCTGACCGAGGGCTACGCAGTGGCATGGAACTGTGAGCATTTGGAGAAGAGCCCCCACTTCCTTGATCTCTGCCACCAACTTCCCTGTCGTGGGTCAGGTCCACCTCAGCGCTTGCAAGTAGCTTGAGAGCACCTTGCTGCACATCAGGGGGGCCATGGGGACCCATATCTGCACTGGCAGTCCTACTCAAAAGGACGTCCATGAAGCTCTAGTTTCTCTGCTCAATAGCTGCCCATCGTTCCTCCAGAGATGTCAGTCTATTCTGAACAATCACCATGTTTTCCTGACTCTGGCGACTTATTTCCTCCATGGCCGTAGCCAGCCTTTCCACGGAGGTTGCCATCCTTTCCATGGTGCTGTGTATATGCGCCATTGCCTCCCCAACAGCACTGCTCAGGTTAGAGTTGGACTCCTCCATACTCGTAGTGACCCTGGAGACAAGACCTGTTAGAGACTCCTGCACCTGCTCCTGGAGTTCTAGCACTGCTCTCCCTCTGGATGGACCCAGAGGCACAGGGTCCACATGCAGCGGAGCAGAGCTAGGAGAGACCTGCGATCTCCGACAAGGACTCTCCACTGCTGTCCGTCTCCACCACCTGCTGATGCTCACCTGTGAGCCATGATACACCAGGTGACAATACTACTCTATGTCCTGAAGGTCCCACCGAGGTGTGCGTATCTGCGCTGGTGCTGGGTGCGCTTACATCTGCTGACGCTGCGTCCTCAGAGGTTGCAAGCTCCCCTGAGGAATCTTGCTGCTCAGCCTCTTCCTCGTCGACAGTGGGGTGGGGCTCTGTGGATGGTCCTGTGGGGGAGTAAAGGGTTAGACATTTGACGGAAGTGTGGCATGCACATGCAATAGTGCAGATGCTCAAGTGGCATTCTAATAGTGTATACCGGCAGCCATTTCAGTCACTCAAGCAGTGTAAATGAGAGAGACGCAAAATTATTCTGTCACCAGCTTGCTCTGCATCGCCCGTCTGTCCGTCTCCCACTTCCACCTCCACCTCTGCGCCAGCGATGTCCAGGGCCGCCTCTTCAGCCTGGGTGAGAATGGCTATGGAAAGTGGCCCTCCTCCTGTCTTCGCCCTTTCCCTTCTATTGTGGGCTCTCTTTTCCTGCAGTGAGGGAGACAAGTGGAGTTGGAGTGAGAATGATGGAGTGAGTGCAGAGAGTCCAGAGCATAGATGGTTAGAAGGAGACAAAGATGGAGTGAGGTTCCATGTTCAAGGGCCCTCCCTGTGCGTTGTTGGTCATTGTCAATGCATAACATTGAAAGGGAGTGTGAGGGCAGCATAGTCGAATAGTGAAGTGATTGGGTTCATAGAGTGAGAGGGATGGTGAAGGGTGCAAGGGTTGTAAGGAGGTTGACAATGCAGAGTGCTGGTGATGAGAGGAGAAGGGGAGCAGAAGGAGGATCAAGCTGAAGGTACACTCACTTTGCCTGATCTTACAAGGTCATTGAACCTTTTACGGCACTGCAGCCATGTTCTGCTGCACACAGATCTGGAGGTGATATCCCTTGCCAGCTGTACCCACACAGCCTTGGTTTCTTTGGGAGGCCTCTTCCTCCCAGATGAGGGGAAGAGCACCTCCCTGCTGGCTCTCGCCCCCTTAACCAGCATTCCCAGCGCCTCATTGGAGAACCTCGGGGAGGCCCTTGCCTTGGAGTTGGCCATTCTTGAAGCAGATAACAGCTTGAAGGTGGTGCAGCATCGACCAAAAACCAGTGGAATGAGCCAAGGCAGCAAGCAGCCCTTAAATGAAGCTGGATAAGTGACGTCAGCAGAAGCGAGTTTCAGTCCCAAAACACTAATGGGCCCAGGGGAACCCACACCTCTGAAATCAACTGGCCAATTAGGGGGAAATCGCAAATTTTTCCCACCTCTCAGTGGAGGCAGGTTTGGAACCCACCCAAACCGAAACCAGCCTCCATTGGGAAAATCGCGCCCAGAGACTCTTGAATATCGCTATCAGGTTATCAAGTTAAATTAACAACAAAGGGGCACTACTCAGCTTTAAACTCAGGAACCTTGCAATTCCACTCCCTTGGGGATGGAATTCTGGTAGAGTTTGGCGAGAGGTGGCCTACAATTTGGGTGGAACTCCGAACCACTGGCTTTCTTCCCCATTTACACTGCCCAAGATATCCCAATCAAGGGTGAGGGATTGTGTGGGTGGTTCTTCTGCCTGGGCCACTCGTGTCAAGCCAGCACTTTGAGAGTGTGTCTGGGGCATTCCCAGGTGACCCCAGGAATTCCCCTAGATGAGGCCATGATGGACTCAGCGGGACCTATGTCTGCTGACAACAGCGCAGGTTCCATTCAGAGCCTAGTACACACCAAAATAAAAAAAGGAAAAAGGCAATTAATCCCAAAAGGATCAGTTGCCATTGAGACGAGGGCCTGCCAGAGCTGCTACCTCTGCGGGTGAATGCCCATCCTGTGGCACAACAGGTGCAGCCATCTGGTGCTGTTATTTAAATGACCCTGTTCCTAGACTATGGGTTGGGGTCACTGCCGAGTAGCTTCTTCGGGTGTCCTGCTTATAAGGCAGGTGGTTTAGTGCACTCTGCACTAAGAACATAAGAACATAAGAAATAGGAGCAGGAGTAGGCCAATCGGCCCCTCGAGCCTGCTCCGCCATTCAATAAGATCATGGCTGATCTGATCCTAACCTCAAATCTAAATAACACAAGAAGTAGGAGCAGGACCTGGCCACTCAGCCCCTGGGCCCGCTCCGCCACCCACAGGGCCTTGACCGATCCGAACTCAGCCTCATGTCCAATTTCCTGCCCGCTCCCCGTAACCCCTAATTCCCTTTACTTCTAGGAAACTGTCTATTTCTGTTTTAAATTTATTTAATGATGTAGCTTCCACAGCTTCCTGGGGCAGCAAATTCCACAGACCTACTACCCTCTGAGTGAAGAAGTTTCTCCTCATCTCTGTTTTGAAAGAGCAGCCCCTTATTCTAAGATTATGCCCCCTAGTTCTAGTTTCACCCATCCTTGGGAACATCCTTACCGCATCCACCCGATCAAGCCCCTTCACAATCTTATATGTTTCAATAAGATCGTCTCTCATTCTTCTGAACTCCAATGAGTAGAGTCCCAATCTACTCAACCTCTCCTCATATGTCCACCCCCTCATCCCCGGGATTAACCGAGTGAGCCTTCTTTGTACTGCCTCGAGAGCAAGTATGTCTTTTCTTAAGTATGGACACCAAAACTGTATGCAGTATTCCAGGTGCGGTCTCACCAATACCTTATATAACTGCAGCAATACCTCCCTATTTTTATATAAGGGCAGTGTTGATTTTGGGAGGGGCACTAATGGCATTGAAGTTGTACTTTTCTTCTTTTGAAGAGAAATCAGCAAAATGCCAATTAAAGCAACACTCTCCCACTATCATAATGATGCTCGTCATGCTACCATGACACATTCACGTAACAAGTGAAAGGGCTATTAAATCTGTAGGCAGGGTCAATCTAGGAAACACTGATAGGCTTGTTGGATCAATGGCTTGTTCCTGTTCCTAACATTTCTTACTTCCTCACTAATTCTTTACAAAGAGCATGTTTTTGAATGAGTCGCAATATTAGTGCAGAATACATTATAATTACAACAGCTGTTGTTAAAATGGTGCAACATCCCATAAATGTTTGCACTAACTGCATGTAGCGTTATTTGCTGCCCAAATATTGAAAATTTACATACTGCCAGAGACAGTGATAGTATTAGTTTCAGGATATGTTTGAGTAATAAATTATTTTGCCTACTTACGACCAAGTCTCTCAAACGTACATGTAGTGAATATGACGCCTGCAGTGGGCTGTACATGCACAGAGTGTTGTTGGTGTAAAGTCACATTACCTATCATAGATTTTTGCAATGCGCAGTTCACCCCGTCCCTTTCGCAGACTAATCCTTGTAGTAGATGCGTGAGCCAGAATGTGACCACCAATCGGTTTCTTTGGATCTGCCTGGAAACTTGGCAAGACATTGAGGGGGAAAAAAATCGATTAGAACAAGAGATCATTGTTGTGTAACCAAGCTGTGAAACCACCACAAAATGTGAGCTAGTGAATGCAACAAACACAGACACACTCTACACCACTGCTAGTGCTCAGTGCCACACTTCTGCGAGCCTTTATTCAGTATCCATTGCAATAGGATGAATTATTGTTAGTCAAAAACATGTGTAAAACTGGAAAACGGTATAAAGATTTAGAATCTTAGTTTGCTGATTACAGGTCAAGTCTTCCTCATTCTTTGAGTGAAGTTCAACCTTCACAAATAGAAAATGCCTCCACCTGCAAGGGAATAATCAGTAATAGCCACTCGCCCTCGAGTTCCAAACAGCTCAGATGAACTACCCCAGTTCTATTGACTCAGTCTAACTTGAAGTTTGATCCTCAGATATCAACAGCTAATAACCATAACAGTTGCTGAATTAGCAGTTTTTTGGGGCATTGTCAGCCTTGCAGTAGATATTGGTCACCTTTCAGTTTTTTTAGTATCGATTATATGGTGAGATATAAAATGTAATGTAAACTATAAAAGTGTTACAACTTGTGTTTTTTTTTTACACAGAAAGCACAGTATAAGCCACAATACCAAGCCATGTTAGGTTAGAAACAGAGGCATGGTTTGGCAGAAGGGAACTTTGTATATGGAGGATGAAATTCCTTCAAAGGATTACATAGGATATACGGCACAGAAACAGGCCATTCGGCACAACCAGTCCATGCCGGCGCTTATGCTCCACTCGAGCCTCCTCCCGTCTTTCCTCATCTAACTCTATCAGCATAACCCTCTATTCCCTTCTCCCTCATATGCTTATCTAACCGCCCCTTAAATGCATCTATACTATTCGCTTCAACCACTCCCTGTTCCATATTCTCACCACTCTCTGGGTAAAGAAGTTTCTTCTGAATTCCCTATTTGATTTCTTGGTGACTATCTTATATTGATGGCCTCTAGTTTTGCTCTTTCACCACAAGTGGAAACACTCTCTCTGTATCCACTCTATCAAAACCTTTCATGATTTTAAAGACCTCTATTAGGTCACCCCTCAGCCTTCTCTTTTGAAGAGAAAAGAGACCCAGCCTGTTCATCCTTTCCTGATGGTCATTGTAGAATGAGAGTCTATCTATGGTAAGCAATCTACCATCCTTCTTCTTTTGTTCTATCTCTACATACAAATAGGAAGTACACCCCAGGACAAACTACCAGAAGTGGGTCACTTTATCTTCAGGTCAGCTTAATGTGTCGCCCCACCAAAGTGCCTGTCCTCTTGAGCAGACAAATCCAGGCAATAGTGCTTCAACAATACATGAAGAATGCTCCAGATGGCATTTATAGATAGCTTTGAGATGCGCGTGCGACAAAATTTAATTTTCCTTACGGTTCCTGTGCAGCCAGAACATAAGTAGGTATATGCAACAGACTAATTTTTAACCTCTATAGTAACTGGTTTCCTTAATGTTATGATTGCATATGTAACAATCAACTATGTGGACAGTAGAGATCTACATAATAGGCTTATGCTCTGGCCCTAGCGACCAATCAATCCCATCATTTATGTTGGACATGAGTTTCTATGATTACATGTAGCTGCTTTTCCTGCATGGTACATCTCATAATTTTCATTGATGTTACTGCTTCAACAACATGGCAAACGTAATATCAAATTAGTAACTGTCAATAAGCTTGTTACATATTTAAGAAACTCTGCTAAAACTGCCTTTTCCACAATTAATACTTGAATAACAGCTTTATTTTTCTTTTATATTATTTAGTAACTTAAAAAAAAATTCTACATAGCTATAAGAAAATAATTCTACATGGCTATAAGAAAATAGCGATTTTTTTTCCCTTCCTAAAACAAAGACAAATCAAACTTATTTGCAACCACTATAGCACAATTATTTCTCAAAGTAAGAGGACTGTTTGCATTGGAAGAATTGCCCCCGACAGCAACATTTCCCTTCAAATAATCAGCTAAAATTAGCCATTCAAAAATAGGGACACCTATTAGTCACTGCTGGGCATTTTAATAGCGGCCCATTATCTGAAAGTAAACAGTACCCTTGCAGTTTTAAGCTCTCTTCATAAAGATCACAGTTTAATAGTGTAGTTCCTGTACTGCGTAAGAGTTTAGCTCTTGTTTAAAACCCAAGGTTTTGATCACCCCTCCTAAAACAGCCTATTTCTGTCTGATTACACTTCTGTGAAGCATATTGGGATGTTTATCTACATTGAAAGTGCTGTTTAAATGGAAGTTGTACATAAGACCTGTTTATTCAGCATCCGAAAGATTAAGTGAATTCACATACATAAAGATAGTTTTTTCTGTTTGACTCATTTTACCATCTTTGGGTGATCACGTATAAAGCTGAACTGATATGAACCCCGTGCCTACCTCATGGCGGCTCCTGGATCTGCAGTCATCTGATTCGAGACAAACACGGCCACATTGTATTCTAAAGGAAAAAAATAAATATAAAGGATTCCCTAGTTCAGCACCACCAGCTGTGAGAAACTCCCATTTTTGGCAAGAGAAATCTGCTCCAGATAAATTTTCAAAACTTAATGCAGTCTTGCTTGTAATAAGATGAGACTGCGGTGAAGATCAACCTCTTCATGGAACTGATCCAATCCAGAAATGCTCTGCATTGAAGAGCTAGTTACTTTACTATTTGGAACTGTATGTACTCCGGCACAATCTTTTCCAATTGACATGTTCCCTTCAGTTACTTCACTGCTGTCCTTGAAGGTGCCAATTCCTGACGGGGTGCAGTTCTGTGAGCCCTGTACACCCTCCAGTGGCTTGCCAAGTGGTCATTCTTCACATGGGAGCCTTGACAGTGAGTGCTGGCAGGCTCTTTGAGATTGCTCTGCTCCTGTGCTCAGATGACATCCATAGGTACACTTTCCAGCAGGAGTCGCTGGACTGTGATCACGAGCAAGAACCACGGGCAATTTTCCCCTCTCTAGCTGGGGTGCTGTGGAAAATCTTTACACCCCAACAGCTATCGGAGCCAAGATCAGTTAACAGAGCAGAAAATAAATTTAATGTAGGGCCTGCTGGTCTGTAAGACTCATCTAGATATCACCTTTACCAACTGAGCCATCACGGAGCTCTTCAGCCCATAGAACCTGTGTGCAGAGTAAGGAATACTCTATTGTTGAAAGCTTCATCGCACAACACAGCTCACTCTAATGTATTGTGCGGGGTATTTAGTCGTCTCCTGCTAGAACCAGCACTCTCTTGCACACTGCACAATGGCTGCTTATAAAGTGACATTAATAAGTGACTAGGTATAGATCACCTCTGACTTCCCACATTGCACAGCTGGACATTCAGGGTAAAAGATAATAAAAAATGAAGTTGAAAGGAATTTAAAAAAACCTCATCAAATGCATACGATTTTCAATAAAATGAGTTACTCCAGCCATGCTCTTCCTCATCGTAACACCACCATCCTGAAGGTGACATCTTCTACTCACAACTATGCCATCTCTTGATCATCCAAACATGTATGAGGTCCTTCGCTCATGATACCTTCTCACAACTTTCTAGTTATATACATTCCTTACGCAAAAGACACTCGTCACCAGGACATCTCTGATCAGGTACACTTCCTTTGACGAGTCTCTCAGCAATGTCACGTCCCAGTACACGCTATTCCCCATGCTTATTCTTCAAAATGATGTACTATCCTCTAGATAACATGCTCTGCTCATGATGATCCCTCACTATTCAGAACAGTACACCATCCAAGTAATGCGCTCCAAGTTACTGCTCCGTAATTACCTTCAGAGATTTTCTGCAGGCGGGAGAGCATCTGAGCCAGTTTCTGCTGACGTTCTGCAAGCTCACCACGGCCACTGAAATCCACTCGGAAAAGTGCCATGATTGAATCTATGATCTAAAGAGCAAATATACAATCAGAAAAATTAATTTTAAAAAGCAAAAAAAAATAGAATGAATCAGAAGTGCATCACTATTGGTGAAACTTTGTGTATAGTTAAATAGGGAAAAAGCTCAAGACTGCTCTGAGCTGGGAATGTTTGTAGATTGTCAGCTGCTAAAATGGCTGGAATGCATTATCTTTCTAGTCTGTTACTAACTGAACTTAACAAATAACACAATAGCTCTGATATTTACAGGGAGGCTGTGGGTGAGGCCAAAAAAAGGCTAAAGAACCTGGTAAGGTCAAACGACACGACGTCATTAAACATTTTTTAGCTCCGTTTCCCGCATTGCAGCCAGCCAATTGGACAGCCTGTCCGGCGGGCGGGAAGAAACACCAGCGGCAGGATAGTACCCAGAAATTCAGGGGGGAAGAGAGAAGCCCGCGATGGGGGTGGGGGGAGAGAGGCCCGCGGTGGGGGGGAAGTTGGGGGAGAGAGAGAGAGGCCCGCAATGGGGGCTGTGGGAGAGAGGCCCGCGATGGGGGGGAGAGAGGCCTGTGATTTGGAGAAGTTGGGGGAGAGAGGCCGCGATGAGGGGAGGGGGAGGGGGAGGGGGAGGAAGAGGCCCGCGATGGGGAGAGGAGAGGCCCGCGATGGGGGGAGGTGGGGAGGAGAGGCCCGCGATGGGGGGGGGAGGAGAGGCCCGCGATGGGGGGGAGGAGAGGCCCGCGATGGGGGGGAGGAGAGGCCCGCGATGGGGGGGAGGAGAGGCCCGCGATGGAGGGAGGTGGGGGAGGAGAGGCCCGTGATGGAGGGAGGTGGGGGAGGAGAGGCCCGCGATGGAGGGAGGTGGGGGAGGAGAGGCCCGCGATGGAGGGAGGTGGGGAGGAGAGGCCCGCGATGGAGGGAGGTGGGGGAGGAGAGGCCCGCGATGGGGAGGAGGTCCGCGATGGGGGGGGAGGAGAGGCCCGCGATGGAGGGAGGTGGGGGAGGAGAGGCCCGCAATGGGGGGGAGGAGAGGCCCGCGATGGGGAGGAGGTGGGGGGAGGAGGCCTGCGATGGGGGGGAGGAGAGGCCCGTGATGGAGGGAGGTGGGGGGAGGAGAGGCCCGCGATGGGGGGGAGGAGAGGCCGTGATGGAGGGAGGTGGGGGAGGAGAGGCCCGCGATGGGGGGGAGGAGAGGCCCGCGATGGGGAGGAGGTGGGGGGAGGAGGCCCGCGATGGGGGGGAGGAGAGGCCCGCAATGGAGGGAGGTGGGGGAGGAGAGGCCCGCGATGGGGGGGAGGAGAGGCCCGCGATGGGGAGGAGGTGGGGGGAGGGGGCCCGCGATGGGGGGGAGGAGAGAGGCCCGCAATGGAGGGAGGTGGGGGAGGAGAGGCCCGCGATGGGGAGGAGGTCCGCGATGGGGGGGGGAGGAGAGGCCCGCGATGGGGGGGAGGAGAGGCCCGCGATGGGGAGGAGGTGGGGGAGGAGGCCCGCGATGGGGGGGAGGAGAGGCCCGTGATGGAGGGAGGTGGGGGGATGAGAGGCCCGCGATGGGGGGGGGGAGGAGAGGCCGCGATGGGGAGGAGCTGGGGGGAGGAGGCCCGCGATGGGGGGGAGGAGAGGCCCGCGATGGAGGGAGGTGGGGGGAGGAGAGGCCCGCGATGGGGGGAGGTGGGGGAGGAGAGGCCCGCGATGGGGGGGAGGAGAGGCCCGCGATGGAGGGAGGTGGGGGAGGAGAGGCCCGCGATGGGGGGAGGAGGCCCGCGATGGGGGGGAGGTGGGGGAGGAGAGGCCCGCGATGGGGGGAGGAGAGGCCCGCGATGGGGGGGAGGAGAGGCCCACGATGGGGGGAGGTGGGGGAGGAGAGTTCTGCGATGGGGGGGAGGTGGGGGGAGGAGGCCCGCGATGGGGGGAGGAGAGGCCCGCGATGGAGGGAGGGGGAGGAGAGGCCCGCGATGGGGGGGAGGAGAGGCCCGCGATGGGGGGAGGAGAGGCCTGCGATGGGGGGGAGGTGGGGGGAGGAGGCCCGCGATGGGGGGGAGGAGAGGCCCGCGATGGAGGGAGGTGGGGGAGGAGAGGCCTGCGATGGAGGGGAGGTGGGGGAAGGAGAGGCCCGCGATCAGGGAGGTGGGGGAGAGAGGCCCGTGGACAGGAGGGGGGAGACTGAAGGCTTCCATGAGGGGCCTGGGGGGTGCACTCGTGCTCCTCCTGGCCCACAAGGAGTGATGAAAGAGACACTTATCTTGTGGAGCCACAGCTCTGATTCCCTTTCACTGCCAAGTTTCCCGACCCCATGGAAACCCATGCAGATCCAGTAAACTGGGCTCCCATTGGTACTGTGGGAGCCCGATTTAAATACGTCAACTAAGTGTCCTACCAGCGTAATAGAGACGGCAGGGCCTATGCGGCGTGTAGGTGTTGCGTTCACCATATTTAACTCTAACGCCCTCCGACCCTCTCCCGCCCTCCAACCCTCTCCCGCCCATTGTGGGAGGGAGTTAATATCGAGCCCAACATGTCAGAAATGAATCTACCAGAATGTTTTAAAAGGATATATTGAAGAAAGAGAACATGAGTTGCCAAAAACTAACCTTCCACAATTCATAGAATCATACAGTACACAAGAAGGCAACTTTTAACAGCCTTATCAACTTGTCCTGTCTTATGGAATCATAGAATCATAGAAAAGTACAGCACAGAAGGAGGCCTTTTGGCCCATTGAGTCTGCGCCAGCTCTTTCAAAGAGCAATCCAGTTAGTCCCAGCCCCGCTCTTTCTCCATATCCCTGCAATTTTTTCTCCTTCAAGTATTTATCCAATTTCCTTTTGAAGGCTACTATTTCCACCACCCTATCGGGCAGTGCATTCCACTGCATTAAAAAGTTTTCCCTCATGTCGCCTCTGGTTCATTTGTCCAATCACCTTAAATCTGTGCCCTCAGGTTATCGACCCTTCAGCCATTGGAAACAGTTTCTTTATTTACTCTATCTAAACCCTACATGATTTTAAACATCTCCATCAAATCTCCTCTTAGCCTTCTCTGCTCTAAGGAGAACAACCCCAGTTTCTCCAGTCTATCCCCGTAACTGTAATCCCTCATCCCTGGAACCATTCTAGTAAATCTCTTCTGTACCCTCTCCAAAGCCTTCATGTCCTTCCTAAAGTGTGCTGCCCAGAATTGGACACAATACTCCAGTTGAGGCAGAACTAGTGTTTTATATAGGTTTAGCATAACTTCCTGTCTTTTGTACTCTTTGCCTCTATTTACAAAGCCCAGGATTCCATATACTTTATGTCCTGCCACCTTCAAAGATTTGTGCTCAAACACTCCCAAGTCTCTCTGTTCTTGCACCCCCTTTAAAATTGTACAATTTAGCTTGTATTGTCTCTCCTCAACTTCCTACCAAAATATATCACCTCACACTTTTCTGTGTTGAATTTCATCTGCCATGTGTCTGCCCATTCCACCAGCCTGTCTGTGTCCTCTTAAAGTCTATTACTATCTTACTCACTGTTTACTACACTTCCAAGTTTCGTTTCATTTGCAAATTTCAAAATTGTGTCCTGTACCCCCAAGTGCAAGTCATTAATGAATATCAAAACCAGCACTGAACCCTAGGGAACACCACTGTATACCTCCCTCCAGTCCAAAAACAGCCATTCACTACCACTCTCTCTCTCTCTCCCTTAGCCAATGTTGTATCCATGCTACTATTGCCCCTTTATCCCATGGGCTTCAATTTTGCTAACAAGCTTATTATGTGCCTACATCAACCCTCTCCGTTATTTCATTGAAGAACTCAATCAAATTTGTCAGACACAATTTGCCTTTAACAAATCCATGTTGGCTGCCATCGATTAACCCATGTTCTTCCAAGTGGCAATTAATTTTGTCCCGGATTATTGTCTCTAAAAGTTTCTCCCACCACCGACGTTAGGCTGACTGGCCTATAGTTGCCGGGTTTATCCCTCTGCCCATTTTTGAACAGGGGTGTAACATTTGCAGCCCTCCAGTCTTCTGGCACCAACCCCATATCCAAGGAGGATTGAAAGATTGTGGCCAAAGCCACCGTTATTTCCACCCTTCCCTCAGCAACCTAGGATGCATCCCATCCGGACCAGATGACTTTTCTACTTTGAGCACTGCCAGCCATTTAAGTACCTCCTCTTTATCTATTTCTATCCTATGATATTTTTCTACCCCCTCCTCCTTTACTATGACATTGGCAGCATCCGCTTCTTTAGTGAATACAGATGCAAAGTACTCATTTAGTACCTCAACTACGCCCTCTGCCTCCACAAGAAGATTTCCTTTTTGGTGCCTAATTGTCCCCACCCTTTTTTTGACTATCCTTAGTTCTTTTTTTGACTATCCTTAGTTCTATGTATCTTTCAGCTAAGTAATTTAAACTCTCAAAATCTAGATCTTGTATGATCTTTGCTTCACTGTATCCTGCTCTGTATGATTGTATCAGATGAAGTCATTTTAAAATGGAAATTGAGGAATTCAGACGCTGTTCAGTACTGCAAATCTATTCATCAAAATGCAGCATTTCCAGCAAAGCTAGAGAAAACAGGTCATTAGCCAGGATTGGAAAAGCTTTAAAAATTAAATGTGGGAAATTGCATCAGGTCTCATTAGGGAGTCAGGAGATGATAGAATTGTTACACTAATTACCTGTAGGTAGAGAGGCACCAAGAATACTTGGTCTTCAGTTTGAGACAGCTGAAGACAAGGCTGATATACAGGCTATTTTTAGCAAGATGCAACGATCTTGTGTTGCAGAGACTAATAAAACGTCTGAATGCTACATATTCAACACTTGAGAACAAGATCTTGATAAAACAACAGAGTTGTTTGCATCAAGTCCTGCACCTTGGTTAAAGCATCTAACTATGAGGAGACAGAGTAGTTCTTGAGATACGGAACAATGAAACTAGAGTCTTTTACAGGAACCAAAATTGACACTGAAGCCTTGCATTGACATATCTAAATCTAATGAATCAACAACAAAGCTGCTGAAAGAAATAAGTATCTAGGAAGACACTGAGGTGCTGAAATTGCCGTACCTTCAGCGGGAGTCTGCCAGAAACTCTGCCGGGACCCAGAGATACTGGGTTCCAACATGAAGGCTTCTGCAAGGCCTAGTAAGAGGTGAAACCTCCATCTATAACTTAAAAAGGCATCTACATCAGAAATGCAGTCTCTAAAGTGGGAGTTCACCCTTTATGACCTCACAGGGACCCAGCATCAGGTTGGAGGCTGCCATGGCAAAAGGTCTACTGGCCTCCTGAATGTTGGAAATGGACCCTTGCAAAGGGGGACAAGGCTGGGACCGTGGTCTGGACCTCTGAAGTTTGCAAAAGTAATTCTTTTTTAAATGTATTTAATTTATTTTTTGTTACTAAAGAGGGCACTTGGCGAATTATTTGGTTTCTAAGTGAAACCAACCGTGCCCCCCCACCCCTGAACCTGGCACCAAGGCATGATCCCTGGCAGCTAGGGGAAAATTATGGATTCACCTCCCAGCCAACAACCAAATATTGGACCAAACACAATAAACAACCAGATAATGGGCCCGTCCCCAATAAACAACCAGATAATGGGCCCGTCCCCAATAAACAACCAGATAATGGGCCCCTCCCCAATAAACAACCAGATAATGGCCCCCTCCCCAATAAACAACCAGATAATGGGCCCCTCCCCAATAAACAACCAGATAATGGGCCCCTCCCCAATAAACCAGATAATGGGCCCCTCCCCAAAAAACCAGATAATGGCCCCTCCCCAATAAACAACCAGATAATGGGCCCCTCCCCAATAAACAACCAGATAATGGGCCCCCTCCCCAATAAACCAGATAATGGGCCCCTCCCCAATAAACAACCAGATAATGGGCCCCCTCCCCAATAAACCAGATAATGGGCCCCTCCCCAATAAACCAGATAATGGCCCCCTCCCCAATAAACCAGATAATGGGCCCCTCCCCAATAAACCAGATAATGGCCCCCTCCCCAATAAACCAGATAATGGGCCCCTCCCCAATAAACCAGATAATGGGCCCCTCCCCAATAAACAACCAGATAATGGCCCCTCCCCAATAAACAACCAGATAATGGGCCCCCTCCCCAATAAACAACCAGATAATGGGCCCCCTCCCCAATAAACAACCAGATAATGGGCCCTCCCCAATAAACAACCAGATAATGGGCCCCTCCCCAATAAACAACCAGATAATGGGCCCCTCCCCAATAAACAACCAGATAATGGGCCCCTCCCCAATAAACAACCAGATAATGGGCCCCTCCCCAATAAACAACCAGATAATGGGCCCCTCCCCAATAAACAACCAGATAATGGCCCCTCCCCAATAAACAACCAGATAATGGGCCCCCTCCCCAATAAACAACCAGATAATGGGCCCCTCCCCAATAAACAACCAGATAATGGGCCCCTCCCCAATAAACAATCAGATAATGGGCCCCTCCCCAATAAACAACCAGATAATGGGCCCCCTCCCCAATAAACCAGATAATGGGCCCCTCCCCAATAAACAACCAGATAATGGGCCCCTCCCCAATAAACAACCAGATAATGGGCCCCTCCCCAATAAACAACCAGATAATGGCCCCTCCCCAATAAACAACCAGATAATGGCCCCTCCCCAATAAACAACCAGATAATGGCCCCTCCCCAATAAACCAGATAATGGGCCCCTCCCCAATAAACAACCAGATAATGGGCCCCTCCCCAATAAACCAGATAATGGGCCCCTCCCCAATAAACCAGATAATGGGCCCCTCCCCAATAAACCAGATAATGGGCCCCCTCCCCAATAAACAACCAGATAATGGGCCCCTCCCCAATAAACCAGATAATGGGCCCCTCCCCAATAAACCAGATAATGGGCCCCTCCCCAATAAACCAGATAATGGGCCCCTCCCCAATAAACCAGATAATGGGCCCCTCCCCAATAAACAACCAGATAATGGCCCCCGCCCCAATAAACCAGATAATGGGCCCCTCCCCAATAAACCAGATAATGGGCCCCTCCCCAATAAACCAGATAATGGGCCCTCCCCAATAAACCAGATAATGGGCCCCTCCCCAATAAACCAGATAATGGGCCCCTCCCCAATAAACAACCAGATAATGGGCCCCCTCCCCAATAAACCAGATAATGGGCCCCTCCCCAATAAACAACCAGATAATGGGCCCCTCCCCAATAAACCAGATAATGGCCCCTCCCCAATAAACAACCAGATAATGGGCCCCCTCCCCAATAAACCAGATAATGGCCCCTCCCCAATAAACCAGATAATGGGCCCCTCCCCAATAAACAACCAGATAATGGGCCCCCTCCCCAATAAACCAGATAATGGCCCCTCCCCAATAAACCAGATAATGGGCCCCTCCCCAATAAACCAGATAATGGGCCCCTCCCCAATAAACAACCAGATAATGGGCCCCTCCCCAATAAACCAGATAATGGGCCCCTCCCCAATAAACCAGATAATGGCCCCTCCCCAATAAACCAGATAATGGCCCCTCCCCAATAAACCAGATAATGGGCCCCTCCCCAATAAACCAGATAATGGGCCCCTCCCCAATAAACCAGATAATGGGCCCCTCCCCAATAAACCAGATAATGGCCCCCTCCCCAATAAACCAGATAATGGGCCCTCCCCAATAAACCAGATAATGGGCCCCTCCCCAATAAACAACCAGATAATGGGCCCCTCCCCAATAAACCAGATAATGGGCCCCTCCCCAATAAACCAGATAATGGGCCCCTCCCCAATAAACAACCAGATAATGGGCCCCTCCCCAATAAACAACCAGATAATGGGCCCCTCCCCAATAAACCAGATAATGGGCCCCTCCCCAATAAACAACCAGATAATGGGCCCCTCCCCAATAAACAATCAGATAATGGGCCCCTCCCCAATAAACAACCAGATAATGGGCCCCTCCCCAATAAACCAGATAATGGGCCCCTCCCCAATAAACCAGATAATGGGCCCCTCCCAATAAACAACCAGATAATGGGCCCCTCCCCAATAAACAACCAGATAATGGGCCCCTCCCCAATAAACAACCAGATAATGGGCCCCTCCCCAATAAACCAGATAATGGGCCCCTCCCCAATAAACCAGATAATGGGCCCCTCCCCAATAAACAACCAGATAATGGGCCCCTCCCCAATAAACAACCAGATAATGGGCCCCTCCCCAATAAACAACCAGATAATGGGCCCCCTCCCCAATAAACAACCAGATAATGGGCCCCTCCCCAATAAACAACCAGATAATGGCCCCTCCCCAATAAACAACCAGATAATGGCCCCTCCCCAATAAACAACCAGATAATGGGCCCCTCCCCAATAAACCAGATAATGGCCCCCTCCCCAATAAACCAGATAATGGGCCCCTCCCCAATAAACCAGATAATGGGCCCCTCCCCAATAAACAACCAGATAATGGGCCCCTCCCCAATAAACCAGATAATGGCCCCCTCCCCAATAAACCAGATAATGGGCCCCTCCCCAATAAACCAGATAATGGGCCCCTCCCCAATAAACAACCAGATAATGGGCCCCTCCCCAATAAACCAGATAATGGGCCCCTCCCCAATAAACCAGATAATGGGCCCCTCCCCAATAAACAATCAGATAATGGGCCCCTCCCCAATAAACAACCAGATAATGGGCCCCTCCCCAATAAACCAGATAATGGCCCCTCCCCAATAAACAACCAGATAATGGGCCCCTCCCCAATAAACCAGATAATGGGCCCCCTCCCCAATAAACCAGATAATGGCCCCTCCCCAATAAACAACCAGATAATGGGCCCCTCCCCAATAAACAACCAGATAATGGGCCCCTCCCCAATAAACCAGATAATGGCCCCTCCCCAATAAACAACCAGATAATGGGCCCCTCCCCAATAAACCAGATAATGGGCCCCTCCCCAATAAACAACCAGATAATGGGCCCTCCCCAATAAACAACCAGATAATGGGCCCCCTCCCCAATAAACAACCAGATAATGGGCCCCCTCCCCAATAAACCAGATAATGGCCCCTCCCCAATAAACAACCAGATAATGGGCCCCTCCCCAATAAACAACCAGATAATGGGCCCCTCCCCAATAAACAACCAGATAATGGGCCCCTCCCCAATAAACCAGATAATGGCCCCTCCCCAATAAACAACCAGATAATGGGCCCCTCCCCAATAAACCAGATAATGGGCCCCTCCCCAATAAACAACCAGATAATGGCCCCCTCCCCAATAAACCAGATAATGGGCCCCTCCCAATAAACCAGATAATGGGCCCCTCCCCAATAAACCAGATAATGGGCCCCTCCCCAATAAACCAGATAATGGGCCCTCCCCAATAAACCAGATAATGGGCCCCCTCCCCAATAAACCAGATAATGGGCCCCCTCCCCAATAAACCAGATAATGGGCCCCTCCCCAATAAACCAGATAATGGGCCCCTCCCCAATAAACAACCAGATAATGGGCCCCTCCCCAATAAACAACCAGATAATGGCCCCCTCCCCAATAAACAACCAGATAATGGGCCCCTCCCCAATAAACCAGATAATGGCCCCTCCCCAATAAACCAGATAATGGGCCCCTCCCCAATAAACCAGATAATGGGCCCCTCCCCAATAAACCAGATAATGGGCCCCTCCCCAATAAACAACCAGATAATGGGCCCCTCCCCAATAAACCAGATAATGGCCCCCTCCCCAATAAACCAGATAATGGGCCCCTCCCCAATAAACCAGATAATGGGCCCCTCCCCAATAAACCAGATAATGGGCCCCTCCCCAATAAACCAGATAATGGGCCCCTCCCCAATAAACCAGATAATGGGCCCCTCCCCAATAAACCAGATAATGGCCCCCTCCCCAATAAACAACCAGATAATGGGCCCCTCCCCAATAAACCAGATAATGGGCCCCTCCCAATAAACAACCAGATAATGGGCCCCTCCCCAATAAACCAGATAATGGCCCCCTCCCCAATAAACCAGATAATGGGCCCCTCCCCAATAAACCAGATAATGGGCCCCTCCCCAATAAACCAGATAATGGGCCCCCTCCCCAATAAACAACCAGATAATGGGCCCTCCCCAATAAACCAGATAATGGGCCCCTCCCCAATAAACCAGATAATGGCCCCCTCCCCAATAAACAACCAGATAATGGCCCCTCCCCAATAAACCAGATAATGGGCCCCTCCCCAATAAACAACCAGATAATGGGCCCCTCCCCAATAAACCAGATAATGGGCCCCTCCCCAATAAACCAGATAATGGGCCCCTCCCCAATAAACCAGATAATGGGCCCCACCCCAATAAACCACCAGATAATGGGCCCCTCCCCAATAAACCAGATAATGGGCCCCTCCCCAATAAACCAGATAATGGGCCCTCCCCAATAAACCAGATAATGGGCCCCCTCCCCAATAAACCAGATAATGGGCCCCCTCCCCAATAAACCAGATAATGGGCCCCTCCCCAATAAACCAGATAATGGGCCCCTCCCCAATAAACCAGATAATGGGCCCCTCCCCAATAAACAACCAGATAATGGGCCCCTCCCCAATAAACAACCAGATAATGGGCCCCTCCCCAATAAACCAGATAATGGGCCCCCTCCCCAATAAACAACCAGATAATGGGCCCCTCCCCAATAAACAACCAGATAATGGCCCCCTCCCCAATAAACAACCAGATAATGGCCCCTCCCCAATAAACAAGATAATGGGCCCCCTCCCCAATAAACAACCAGATAATGGGCCCCTCCCCAATAAACAACCAGATAATGGCCCCCTCCCCAATAAACCAGATAATGGGCCCCCTCCCCAATAAACAACCAGATAATGGGCCCCCTCCCCAATAAACCAGATAATGGGCCCCTCCCCAAATAAACCAGATAATGGGCCCCTCCCCAATAAACCAGATAATGGGCCCCCTCCCCAATAAACCAGATAATGGGCCCCTCCCCAATAAACAACCAGATAATGGGCCCCTCCCCAATAAACAACCAGATAATGGGCCCCTCCCCAATAAACCAGATAATGGGCCCCTCCCCAATAAACCAGATCATGGGCCCCCTCCCCAATAAACAACCAGATAATGGCCCCTCCCAATAAACAACCAGATAATGGGCCCCCTCCCCAATAAACCAGATAATGGCCCCTCCCCAATAAACCAGATCATGGGCCCCTCCCCAATAAACAACCAGATAATGGGCCCCTCCCCAATAAACAACCAGATAATGGCCCCTCCCCAATAAACCAGATAATGGGCCCCTCCCCAATAAACAACCAGATAATGGGCCCCTCCCCAATAAACAACCAGATAATGGGCCCCTCCCCAATAAACAATCAGATAATGGGCCCCTCCCCAATAAACAACCAGATAATGGCCCCTCCCCAATAAACACCAGATAATGGGCCCCTCCCCAATAAACCAGATAATGGGCCCCTCCCCAATAAACAACCAGATAATGGGCCCCTCCCCAATAAACCAGATAATGGGCCCCTCCCCAATAAACCAGATAATGGCCCCTCCCCAATAAACCAGATAATGGGCCCCTCCCCAATAAACAACCAGATAATGGGCCCCTCCCCAATAAACAACCAGATAATGGGCCCCTCCCCAATAAACAACCAGATAATGGCCCCTCCCCAATAAACAACCAGATAATGGGCCCCTCCCCAATAAACCAGATAATGGGCCCCTCCCCAATAAACCAGATAATGGGCCCCTCCCCAATAAACCAGATAATGGGCCCCCTCCCCAATAAACCAGATAATGGGCCCCTCCCCAATAAACAACCAGATAATGGGCCCCTCCCCAATAAACCAGATAATGGGCCCCTCCCCAATAAACAACCAGATAATGGGCCCCTCCCCAATAAACCAGATAATGGGCCCCTCCCCAATAAACCAGATAATGGCCCCCTCCCCAATAAACAACCAGATAATGGCCCCTCCCCAATAAACCAGATAATGGCCCCCTCCCCAATAAACCAGATAATGGGCCCCTCCCCAATAAACCAGATAATGGGCCCCTCCCCAATAAACAACCAGATAATGGCCCCCTCCCCAATAAACCAGATAATGGGCCCCTCCCCAATAAACAACCAGATAATGGGCCCCCTCGCCAATAAACAACCAGATAATGGCCCCTCCCCAATAAACCAGATAATGGCCCCCTCCCCAATAAACAACCAGATAATGGGCCCCTCCCCAATAAACAACCAGATAATGGGCCCCTCCCCAATAAACAACCAGATAATGGGCCCCCTCCCCAATAAACAACCAGATAATGGGCCCCTCCCCAATAAACAACCAGATAATGGGCCCCTCCCCAATAAACCAGATAATGGGCCCCTCCCCAATAAACAACCAGATAATGGGCCCCTCCCCAATAAACAACCAGATAATGGGCCCCTCCCCAATAAACAACCAGATAATGGGCCCCTCCCCAATAAACCAGATAATGGGCCCCTCCCCAATAAACAACCAGATAATGGGCCCCTCCCCAATAAACCAGATAATGGCCCCCTCCCCAATAAACAACCAGATAATGGGCCCCTCCCCAATAAACAATCAGATAATGGGCCCCTCCCCAATAAACAACCAGATAATGGGCCCCTCCCCAATAAACCAGATAATGGGCCCCTCCCCAATAAACAACCAGATAATGGGCCCCCTCCCCAATAAACAACCAGATAATGGGCCCTCCCCAATAAACCAGATAATGGGCCCCTCCCCAATAAATCAGATAATGGGCCCCTCCCCAATAAACAACCAGATAATGGGCCCCTCCCCAATAAACCAGATAATGGCCACCTCCCCAATAAACAACCAGATAATGGGCCCCTCCCCAATAAACCAGATAATGGCCCCCTCCCCAATAAACAACCAGATAATGGGCCCCCTCCCCAATAAACCAGATAATGGCCCCTCCCCAATAAACAACCAGATAATGGGCCCCTCCCCAATAAACCAGATAATGGCCCCCTCCCCAATAAACAACCAGATAATGGGCCCCTCCCCAATAAACCAGATAATGGGCCCCTCCCCAATAAACCAGATAATGGGCCCCTCCCCAATAAACAACCAGATAATGGGCCCCTCCCCAATAAACCAGATAATGGGCCCCTCCCCAATAAACCAGATAATGGGCCCTCCCCAATAAACAACCAGATAATGGCCCCCTCCCCAATAAACCAGATAATGGGCCCCCTCCCCAATAAACCAGATAATGGCCCCCTCCCCAATAAACCAGATAATGGGCCCCCTCCCCAATAAACCAGATAATGGCCCCTCCCCAATAAACCAGATAATGGGCCCCTCCCCAATAAACAACCAGATAATGGCCCCTCCCCAATAAACCAGATAATGGCCCCCTCCCCAATAAACCAGATAATGGGCCCCTCCCCAATAAACCAGATAATGGGCCCCTCCCCAATAAACAACCAGATAATGGGCCCCTCCCCAATAAACAACCAGATAATGGGCCCCTCCCCAATAAACAACCAGATAATGGCCCCTCCCCAATAAACCAGATAATGGGCCCCTCCCCAATAAACAACCAGATAATGGCCCCCTCCCCAATAAACCAGATAATGGGCCCCTCCCCAATAAACAACCAGATAATGGGCCCCCTCCCCAATAAACAACCAGATAATGGGCCCCTCCCCAATAAACAACCAGATAATGGGCCCCTCCCCAATAAACAACCAGATAATGGCCCCTCCCCAATAAACAACCAGATAATGGTCCCTCCCCAATAAACAACCAGATAATGGCCCCTCCCCAATAAACAACCAGATAATGGGCCCCTCCCCAATAAACCAGATAATGGGCCCCTCCCCAATAAACCAGATAATGGGCCCCTCCCCAATAAACCAGATAATGGGCCCCTCCCCAATAAACCAGATAATGGGCCCCTCCCCAATAAACCAGATAATGGGCCCCTCCCCAATAAACCAGATAATGGGCCCCTCCCCAATAAACCAGATAATGGGCCCCTCCCCAATAAACCAGATAATGGGCCCCTCCCCAATAAACAACCAGATAATGGGCCCTCCCCAATAAACCAGATAATGGGCCCCTCCCCAATAAACCAGATAATGGGCCCCTCCCCAATAAACCAGATAATGGGCCCCTCCCCAATAAACAACCAGATAATGGGCCCCCTCCCCAATAAACAACCAGATAATGGGCCCCTCCCCAATAAACAACCAGATAATGGGCCCCTCCCCAATAAACAACCAGATAATGGGCCCCTCCCCAATAAACAACCAGATAATGGCCCCTCCCCAATAAACCAGATAATGGGCCCCCTCCCCAATAAACCAGATAATGGGCCCCTCCCCAATAAACCAGATAATGGGCCCCTCCCCAATAAACAACCAGATAATGGGCCCCTCCCCAATAAACAACCAGATAATGGGCCCCTCCCCAATAAACCAGATAATGGGCCCCCTCCCCAATAAACCAGATAATGGGCCCCTCCCCAATAAACAACCAGATAATGGGCCCCCTCCCCAATAAACAACCAGATAATGGGCCCCTCCCCAATAAACCAGATAATGGCCCCCTCCCCAATAAACAACCAGATAATGGGCCCCTCCCCAATAAACAACCAGATAATGGCCCCTCCCCAATAAACAACCAGATAATGGGCCCCTCCCCAATAAACAACCAGATAATGGGCCCCTCCCCAATAAACCAGATAATGGGCCCCTCCCCAATAAACAACCAGATAATGGGCCCCTCCCCAATAAACAACCAGATAATGGCCCCCTCCCAATAAACAACCAGATAATGGGCCCCTCCCCAATAAACAACCAGATAATGGGCCCTCCCCAATAAACAACCAGATAATGGGCCCCCTCCCCAATAAACAACCAGATAATGGGCCCTCCCCAATAAACAACCAGATAATGGCCCCTCCCCAATAAACAACCAGATAATGGGCCCCTCCCCAATAAACCAGATAATGGCCCCTCCCCAATAAACAACCAGATAATGGCCCCTCCCCAATAAACAACCAGATAATGGCCCCTCCCCAATAAACAACCAGATAATGGCCCCTCCCCAATAAACAACCAGATAATGGGCCCCCTCCCCAATAAACAACCAGATAATGGGCCCTCCCCAATAAACAACCAGATAATGGGCCCCTCCCCAATAAACAACCAGACAATGGGCCCCTCCCCAATAAACAACCAGATAATGGCCCCTCCCCAATAAACAACCAGATAATGGGCCCTCCCCAATAAACAACCAGATAATGGCCCCTCCCCAATAAACAACCAGATAATGGGCCCTCCCCAATAAACAATCAGATAATGGGCCCCTCCCCAATAAACAACTAGATAATGGGCCCCTCCCCAATAAACAACCAGACAATGGGCCCCTCCCCAATAAACAACCAGATAATGGGCCCCTCCCCAATAAACAACCAGATAATGGGCCCCTCCCCAATAAACAACCAGATAATGGGCCCCTCCCCAATAAACAACCAGATAATGGGCCCCTCCCCAATAAACAATCAGATAATGGGCCCCTCCCCAATAAACAACTAGATAATGGGCCCCTCCCCAATAAACAACCAGATAATGGCCCCTCCCCAATAAACCAGATAATGGGCCCCCTCCCCAATAAACCAAATAATGGGCCCCTTCCCAATAAACCAGATAATGGGCCCCTCCCCAATAAACCAGATAATGGGCCCCTCCCCAATAAACAACCAGATAATGGGCCCCTCCCCAATAAACCAGATAATGGGCCCCTCCCCAATAAACCAGATAATGGGCCCCTCCCCAATAAACCAGATAATGGGCCCCTCCCCAATAAACAACCAGATAATGGGCCCCTCCCCAATAAACCAGATAATGGCCCCCTCCCCAATAAACAACCAGATAATGGGCCCCTCCCCAATAAACAACCAGATAATGGCCCCTCCCAATAAACAACCAGATAATGGGCCCCTCCCCAATAAACCAGATAATGGGCCCCTCCCCAATAAACAATCAGATAATGGGCCCCTCCCCAATAAACAACCAGATAATGGGCCCGTCCCCAATAAACAACCAGATAATGGCCCCTCCCCAATAAACAACCAGATAATGGGCCCCTCCCCAATAAACTAGATAATGGGCCCCTCCCCAATAAACAACCAGATAATGGGCCCCCTCCCCAATAAACAACCAGATAATGGCCCCTCCCCAATAAACAACCAGATAATGGGCCCCTCCCCAATAAACAACCAGATAATGGCCCCCTCCCCAATAAACCAGATAATGGGCCCCTCCCCAATAAACAACCAGATAATGGGCCCCTCCCCAATAAACCAGATAATGGGCCCCTCCCCAATAAACCAGATAATGGGCCCCCTCCCCAATAAACAACCAGATAATGGGCCCCTCCCCAATAAACAACCAGATAATGGGCCCCTCCCCAATAAACCAGATAATGGGCCCCTCCCCAATAAACAACCAGATAATGGGCCCCTCCCCAATAAACCAGATAATGGGCCCCTCCCCAATAAACAACCAGATAATGGGCCCCCTCCCCAATAAACCAGATAATGGGCCCCTCCCCAATAAACAACCAGATAATGGGCCCCTCCCCAATAAACCAGATAATGGGCCCCTCCCCAATAAACAACCAGATAATGGCCCCTCCCCAATAAACAACCAGATAATGGGCCCCTCCCCAATAAACCAGATAATGGGCCCCTCCCCAATAAACAACCAGATAATGGGCCCCCTCCCCAATAAACAACCAGATAATGGCCCCCTCCCCAATAAACCAGATAATGGGCCCCTCCCCAATAAACCAGATAATGGCCCCCTCCCCAATAAACCAGATAATGGGCCCCTCCCCAATAAACCAGATAATGGGCCCCTCCCCAATAAACCAGATAATGGCCCCTCCCCAATAAACCAGATAATGGGCCCCTCCCCAATAAACAACCAGATAATGGCCCCTCCCCAATAAACAACCAGATAATGGGCCCCTCCCCAATAAACAACCAGATAATGGGCCCCCTCCCAAATAAACCAGATAATGGGCCCCTCCCCAATAAACCAGATAATGGGCCCCTCCCCAATAAACCAGATAATGGGCCCCTCCCCAATAAACCAGATAATGGGCCCCTCCCCAATAAACCAGATAATGGGCCCCTCCCCAATAAACAACCAGATAATGGGCCCCTCCCCAATAAACAACCAGATAATGGGCCCCTCCCCAATAAACAATCAGATAATGGGCCCCTCCCCAATAAACAACCAGATAATGGCCCCTCCCCAATAAACACCAGATAATGGGCCCCCTCCCCAATAAACAACTAGATAATGGGCCCCTCCCCAATAAACAACCAGATAATGGGCCCCTCCCCAATAAACAACCAGATAATGGGCCCTCCCCAATAAACAACCAGATAATGGGCCCCTCCCCAATAAACAACCAGATAATGGGCCCCTCCCCAATAAACCAGATAATGGGCCCCCTCCCCAATAAACAACCAGATAATGGGCCCCCTCCCCAATAAACAATCAGATAATGGCCCCTCCCCAATAAACAACCAGATAATGGGCCCCTCCCCAATAAACAACCAGATAATGGGCCCCTCCCCAATAAACCAGATAATGGGCCCCTCCCCAATAAACCAGATAATGGGCCCTCCCCAATAAACCAGATAATGGCCCCCTCCCCAATAAACAACCAGATAATGGGCCCCTCCCCAATAAACAATCAGATAATGGGCCCCTCCCCAATAAACAACCAGATAATGGGCCCCTCCCCAATAAACAACCAGATAATGGGCCCCTCCCCAATAAACAATCAGATAATGGGCCCCCTCCCCAATAAACCAGATAATGGGCCCCCTCCCCAATAAACAACCAGATAATGGGCCCCCTCCCCAATAAACAATCAGATAATGGGCCCCTCCCCAATAAACCAGATAATGGGACCCCTCCCCAATAAACAACCAGATAATGGGCCCCCTCCCCAATAAACAATCAGATAATGGGCCCCCTCCCCAATAAACCAGATAATGGGCCCCCTCCCCAATAAACAACCAGATAATGGGCCCGTCCCCAATAAACCAGATAATGGCCCCTCCCCAATAAACAACCAGATAATGGGCCCTCCCCAATAAACAACCAGATAATGGGCCCCCTCCCCAATAAACAATCAGATAATGGGCCCCTCCCCAATAAACAACCAGATAATGGGCCCCTCCCCAATAAACAATCAGATAATGGGCCCCTCCCCAATAAACAACCAGATAATGGCCCCTCCCCAATAAACAACCAGATAATGGCCCCTCCCCAATAAACAACCAGATAATGGCCCCTCCCCAATAAACAACCAGATAATGGGCCCCTCCCCAATAAACCAGATAATGGCCCCTCCCCAATAAACCAGATAATGGGCCCCTCCCCAATAAACAACCAGATAATGGGCCCCTCCCCAATAAACCAGATAATGGCCCCTCCCCAATAAACCAGATAATGGGCCCCTCCCCAATAAACAACCAGATAATGGGCCCCTCCCCAATAAACCAGATAATGGCCCCCTCCCCAATAAACAACCAGATAATGGCCCCCTCCCCAATAAACAACCAGATAATGGGCCCCTCCCCAATAAACAACCAGATAATGGCCCCCTCCCCAATAAACCAGATAATGGGCCCCTCCCCAATAAACAACCAGATAATGGCCCCCTCCCCAATAAACCAGATAATGGCCCCTCCCCAATAAACCAGATAATGGGCCCCTCCCCAATAAACAACCAGATAATGGGCCCCTCCCCAATAAACCAGATAATGGGCCCCCTCCCCAATAAACCAGATAATGGGCCCCTCCCCAATAAACAACCAGATAATGGGCCCCTCCCCAATAAACCAGATAATGGGCCCCTCCCCAATAAACCAGATAATGGGCCCCTCCCCAATAAACAACCAGATAATGGGCCCCCTCCCCAATAAACCAGATAATGGCCCCCTCCCCAATAAACCAGATAATGGGCCCCCTCCCCAATAAACCAGATAATGGCCCCCTCCCCAATAAACCAGATAATGGCCCCTCCCCAATAAACCAGATAATGGGCCCCTCCCCAATAAACCAGATAATGGCCCCCTCCCCAATAAACCAGATAATGGGCCCCTCCCCAATAAACCAGATAATGGGCCCCTCCCCAATAAACCAGATAATGGGCCCCCTCCCCAATAAACCAGATAATGGCCCCCTCCCCAATAAACAACCAGATATTGGGCCCCTCCCCAATACACAGCCAGGTAATGGGACCATCACTCCAATCGACAAGCAGATTAGGTGCCCACCCCCAATAACATTTCCCAAATGTATAACAGGAGCATGGACACTCGAATATAGAAGGCAGTTATGGACTATTACCAATTCAGAACCTATCACCTAACAATTTGCAATTCAATAATAAAACAGAAAATGCTGGAAATACTCAGCAGGTCAGGCAGCATCTGTGGAGAGAGAAACATACAGTTCTGGTGAAAGGTCATCGACCTGAAACATTAACTCTGTTTCTCTCTTCACAGATGCTGCCTGACCTGCTGAGTATTTCCAGCTTTTTCTGTTTTTATTTCTGATTTTCCAACATCCGTGGTATTTTGCTTCTGAAATTTTGAGTGCTGCTTATACCAAGAGTTTGAAAATTCCAGCTTCTTCATGGAATTTGGCTGCTACGTAATCCAGTAATTCCATCTGGTGTTCACCTGTCAATGACACAGAAAGTTACTGCAGAAGCGACAATTTTCAACTTCAAGACCAAACAGTCAGCAGATGTATGTTTCATTAAGCGAGATTTATTTAGATTATCTACTCCCAAAACTGTTTTGGATTAAAGCTTTGGAGTTCCACAGAACTGTATCTAGCTGAAGAGTAAAATCAGATCAAGCAAGGACAATGCAGTTAGTGAAAGTGATCATACTAGCAAGGAGCTGGATCAGATTTTTAGATCTCAGAAACAATCCATTCTCTAATTTTGGTGTATTCACCTATGCAACATACCTGAATGTTGACAGCAATTACATTAAAATTTTTGGATCAGAATTGATTATATTTCATTAATAAATTTACAGCCCTTTCATAATGTGCATTTGTTAGGAATCATAGAAAGGTACGTATTGATAATAATTACATATGTGCCAATTGTCAATTTCTTAGGCCGGAATTTTGCCGGCGCTCAGGGGGCGGGTTTGGAGGTGGAACATCCGGCAAAATCGCAAAGATTGACCGGGTCGGAAACCCGCTGTCATCCCGCCTCCAATCAATCTTCCCAGGTGTCGGGTCCCCGATTTGCGCATGGACCCGACACCTAGCGGCGGGAAGAGGATTATAGGCACTTAACTGCTTGTTAAGAGGCTTTTTCCAATTTTGACAGGTCTACTGCAGGCTTCCCGACGTCCAGACACCACGCCAGAGTGTGGCGTGCTGTGGGTCTACTGTAATGTTTCTTCATTGATGACAGCTGCAGAAGTGGTGTGAAGGATCCAATGGTACACTGGTGAGTTTCAGAGCTAAGAAAATGTTGGGAAAATCATTTTTGATGTATTTAGACTTTTCTGTAGGTAACAAGTTTTGAAGTGTTTGTGTAGTCCCACCTCATTGGGAGAACCTCTCTCACCAGTGACAGATCGCTTCTGTAACCTCACCTGCAACTGCCATCTGTTCTAGCCTAAGGAGGAGTCATTGGAGAGCCTGGGTGCAAAGGCTCACCTTTGTACAGTGATTGTCAGTGTTTGCAGCACCTCAATGCTGTCAAACACTGAAAAATCAGCTGTCAAAAAAAATTGAGTGTGGCCCTTTTAAGAAAACCGGCAGATGATGCGTCATCAACTGATGTCATCTGACACCGGCTTTCTCCTAATTGGCGGGCTTAACAAGGCCAATTAACGCAAAATAGCGTCTGTGCGTCGGACGTCGTTGGGGCGGGATTGGAACCTGGAAGGAAGCTGTCCCGCCCCTAGGCCGCACCGAAAGGTAAAATCCAGCCCTTAGTGTTTCAGTAAAAAAAAAATCAGCTTTTTTCATGGGATTGGAAGTTGTTAGCATCAACCAACCAGAAGGTCAGGACTGAAGGTTGTCAGAAACAATCAGATGATACTTTCCCCATTTGAGGCACAAAAGATTTTGTTAAGATGAGGTGATAGTTTCTGAAAGTCACTGTTGCTGCTGTGTTCACTTCATATTTGTTACATATAACATAAGCTGCTATAATTTAAATAAGATTTTTAAAACTTCTTATTTTCTGCAAAGGAAATTTCACGCAAGAAAGATGTTCTCTGGTGTGAATGCACTAACTGGCTTTATCTTCTTGTGGATGGAGAGCACATGGCTAAGGTAGTAAATGAGTACTTCGCATCTGTCTTCACTAAAGGAGGGTGCTGCCAATGTAGCAGTAAAGGAGGAGGCAGCAGTGATATTGGATAGGATAAAAATAAAGAGGGTTGGCAGTCCTCAAAGTAGGAAAGACACCCAGTCCGGATGGGATGCATCCTAGGTTGCTGAGTGAAGTAAGGGTGGAAATTGCGGAGTCTCTGGTCACAATCTTCCAATCCTTCTTAGATATGGGGGTGGTGCTAGTGGACTGGAGGATTGCAAATAATAAGCTTTGTTTAAAAAAGGGGTGAGGGATAGACCCGGCAACTACAGGCCAGTCAGCCTAATGTCGGTGGTGGGAAACTTTTAGAGACAATAATCCGGGACAAAATTAATTGGCATTTGAAAAAGTATGGGCTCATAAATGAAGTCAGCACGGATTTGTTAAAGGCAAATCATGTTTGACTAACTTGATGAAGTAACGGAGAGGATGGATGAAGGTAGTGCAGTTGATGTGTACATGGACTTTCAAAAGGTGTTTGGCAAAATACCACATATTAGGCTCGTTAGCAAAATTAAAGCCCATTGGATTAAAGGGACAGTGGCAGTGGATACGAGATTAGCTAAGGGACAGAAAGCAAAAGTAGTGATGGATGGTTGTTTCTCAGAGTGGAGGGAAGTTCCCCAGGGGTCGGTATTGGGACCACTGCTCTTTTTGACATATATTAACGGACTGACTGCTGCCAACGAACCAGAAGCTACTGCCAATGACCGGAAGCTGCGCAGAAGCGTTCTGCGCATAAATCTGTGGTGGTTTAAGTATGAATGTATAATAAGGCACATCGCATGCCTAAATCTATGGAGCTACGGGTTGGTTTAATAATGTATACTAATAGCGCAGGTTGGTTTAAGTATTAACGTATGATATTTTCGCGGGGGGGGAAGGGTTGTGGAGATTTATTTGTACGGTGCACAAGCTCTGTGTGAAGGGAAAGGAGAAGAAAATGAGTAAAAATGGATGTTTACTGTGTTTTGCTGGCGCAGATTTTCTTTTCCTGATGTGGCTCTGTTCAGCAGTAGCGATCTCTTTTCACCACCCACTCCCCTCCCTTCTCTCTGGAAGTGTTTTCTTTGTAATGGCGACAATATTTTCTTTTCAGTAAGCAAACAATCGAAAAAACACTGAAACTGCACATGCGCAACTACTTCAACTTCGTTGGCAGCAGTCACATCCATATATTAATGACCTGGACTTGGGCATAAGGGCATAATTTTTAAGTTTGCAGATGACACGAAACTCAGAAATGTAGTAAACAATGAGGAGGATAGTAATAGATTTCAGGAGGACATAGACAGACTGGTGAAATGGGCAGACACATGGCAGATGAAATTTAAGTGTGAAGTGATACATTTTGGTAAGAAGAATGAGCAGAGGACACAGGCGATTGGCAAAACAAACAGTGGTGATATGAGGAAACATTCTTTTACACAGCGAGTTGTCATGATTTGGAATGCACTGCCTGAAAGGGCGGTGGAAGCAGATTCATTAGTAACTTTCAAAAGGGAATTGGATAAATATTTGAAGGAAAAAAAAATACAGGGCTATGGGGAAAGAGCAGGGGAGTGGAACTAATTGGATAGCTCTACCAAAGAGCCGGCACAGGCACAATGGGCCGAATGGCCTACCTCTGTGCTGCATCATTAATTGGCCGTTTTTTTCTGGGGTCCTTGCGGGATTGGAGGCGAGTCGGGAGGGAAATTTGAAAAACCTTGGAGCAGGTTGGGAACCCGCCGTCATCCCGCCCCCCATGCGCCTTTCCCTCGGGCGTGTTTACCAGCGCCGGCAGAGGCGGCCGAGGTAATTGAGATCATTGAGGTACTTGTCAGACCCTTAAGCTTCTTTTTAATCCTACCTTTCAAATTTCCCTGGATGAGCATGGGAATCACGCATCTCAGGAACCACGTCTGTGAACCTGAGACGGAAGCTGAGTGGCCACTGATCCACCTCATTAGTGCACAGCATGAAAAGTAGAATAAAAACTCCCACCTGACAGCTGGTCACTTTCCTAAAGCAGATGCTGTTGCTGAGTGCATTGTCAGCACAGATTTAGCTTTCTAGAGGTTGCAAGTGTTTCCAACAAAGTCGGGATCCACTGTCACCTAAGTGGTAGAACCTATCACACCATTGACTGATTGCTTCTGTCATCTCTACTTGACCTGCCATCTATTACATCAGAATGGGTGCCGTTTATACTGTTTCACCTTGGTCCTCAGAATCAGACCACGATGAGCCCCAACACCAGCAGCTCCAGGCACACCAACAACAGCACCAACTTTCTCCTCAACCACCTGATGCTGCACAGGATAGAGGGCATCAGTGAGGGCTGCACTGCGCCGGAGGCAATACCCCCAACACAGGGTATACAGGCAGAGGATGAGCTTCCTCAACATGACTGAGCAGCAGTGCCAAAGGAGGCTCAGGCTATCACGCCAGGTTGTTGCAGACATTTGCAGATTGATGGAGCAAGACCTGCAGCCCAGAGGAGCGGGTGGACACGTCATGCCAGTGGCTGTCAAAGTCACCAGCGCCCTCAACTTCTTCGCCTCAGGCTCCTTCCAGGGATCTGCAGCAGACATTTGCGGCATCTCGCAGTCGGCCATCCACAGATGCATCACACAGGTCACCAACGCCCTCTTTGACAAGTCAGCCAATTATATCAACTTTGCCACTGAAGAAGCCAGTGTTACTGAGCGGATGCTGGCCTTTGCCGCTCCAGCTGGCTTCCCCACGGGTGCAGGGCATCATCGACTGCACACATCAGATTACCCCATCATCACCCAGGAGTCTTTGTCAACTGCAAGGGCTTCCACTCCCTCAATACTGCAACCATCATGCATGTGTGCGGCAAGTTCCCTGGCAGTTGCCATGACTCTTTCATCCTGCGCCAGTCCACCCTCCCTCAGCTCTTCGCTCCTCCAAACAGACTTTCCGGCTGGCTGCTTGGAGACAAAGGTTATCCACTGAAGACGTGGCTCATGACACCTTTGAGGAGGCCAAGTACTGAAGCCAAGGAGAGATAATGAAAGCCACATTTCCACCAGATGTGTCATAGAGCAGACAATAGGCATGTCAAAATGCGCTTCAGGTGCCTTGACCGATCTGGAGGAGCCCTTCAGTACGCACCAGCCAGGGTCTCCAGAATCGTCGTGGTCTGCTGTGCCCTGCACAACTTCGTGCTGCCTGAGGCGCAAGGCTCTGAGCGCACAGCCTCTTCAGAGGAGGAGGAGGAGCATCAGCTGGAAGACGAGGAGGAGGAGGAGTAGGAGGAACCTGTGGCCCAGATCCCATCAGCACCCGAGCACACTGTAGCCCGGGAGGCGAGGGATGGCTGCATCATGGCCAGATTTACTTAACTTCATGCATTACACTCATATGGCTGCCACATGCTGTGCCAGATTTGCACCACCCCACAGCAACACCATAAAGCATCCCTACAATGACAAAGCCATTCCTTTCACACTGACCACCATTGCTGGAGGTAACGTTATGTCTCGCCATTCATTCCAACTCACTAAGCCACTTCCAAAGGTGCACACAAATTTGTCCATGACCGGAACGTGGTGAAAATAGTTTTATGCGTGACATCACAGTAACAGAAACTTTACAGAAACATTTATTAAAACAACCAAGTGGCTACCCTTGTGCATCTACTTGTGTTTCATCTTTCTCTTGCACGTGCTTCTATGAGGTGCTACCCTTGTGGCTTCAGCAGAGGTGGAGGCAGCCTGCTCGCTTCCCTGCTGCAACTGCATAGACACTTTTCGCGGATGTCCTCTGGGTTTTGGAGCCTCTGATGGCCCTGCCAAAGTGCAGGGGCAGACTCGGCTATCACGATCCAAGGAGCCATCTGGGGGCTGACTGAGGGGCAGCAGCGGGGGGAGAAGTGTGAGAACTTTGAGGAGCCCCCACTTCCATGTCCCCTCTCCCCATCATCCCTCTCATGGGCCACCCACACTTCCCTGCTAGCAAGGATCTGGAGCAGTGGGGCCATGAGGACCCACGTCTACACTGACATCCCTCCTAGAGAGGTCTATGAGCGTCTGCCATCTATTTTCCATAGATAGCATATGCTCCTGTGAGTGGCGCATTAGCTACTCCATGCAGGTGGCCATCCTTTCCATGGAAGAGCCTACAGTCATGGTGGTGCTCATGTTGGAGATGGATTTCTCCATTCTCTGTACATTTGCAGACATCGTGGTCGCAAAACCTGTCAAAGCCTCCTGCACTTCTTGCTGCACCTCCAGGATCGCCCTCTTTCTGGATGGCCCCCGAGGCTCAGCCTCTGCATGCAGCTGAGTAGAGCTGGAGCATCCTGCGCCCTCCGGAAAGGAGTCTCCACTGCTGTCCCTGCTTTGCTCACTTGTGAGTTGTGAGATGCCAGGTGACAACACTACTCTATCTCGCGTTGCACCCACCGTGGTGTGCGTTTCTGCGCTGGTGCTGGGTGCGCTTATGTCTGGTGACGGTGGGCCCTCAGAGGCTGGAGGCTCCTCTGAAGAATTGTCTTGCTCTTCCTCCTGGACAGTGGAGGGGCTCTTGATGGATATATGGGTGAGTAATGAGATGAATTAGATATGTCATATCAAGAATGGGTACAGATACCATTATGCACATGATGAACATTCACTGGCTGCTGACATCAGTCCCGATATGTGTGACTGCTGTACGCCATGTGGCTGTATGAGATGTAATTCTGTCACCAGGTTGCTGAGATGTTCCCCTCTCTCTATCTCCCACCTCCCAGCTGCTCTGTGACTCCAGACACTTCCAAGGCATCCTCCTCTGCTGCTGTTAAGGTGGCCAATGATGAAGGGCCACCTCCGGTGTTCTCTCTCTCCCTCTTATCTTGGGATCTTTTCCTGCAAGGAGGGAAAAAGGTTGAGTGAGTGATGGAATGAGTGTAAGGAATGGATGGGATACATCTTCAGAGGGAGACTATGATTGATTGGGGTGGCACTGCCAAGTGGCCTCCTTGTGTGTTAATTGGTATGATTGCATTAGGATGAGGGTGAGTGTGAGGGGTGGTTACTCAGATGGGGTTGTGATAATGAAGATAGAGAGGGATGGGTGGACGTGCAAGGTATGTTGGTGTAAGTAAGGATGTGCAGGAGTAGGGGTGGGAAGGCAGAGTGATGGGGATGTGATGAGAGGCACAGCAGGATGAAGCTGAGTGTGGCTTTGCACTCACCTTTCCTGATCTAATGAGATCATTAAAATGTTTGCGGCACTGCACCCAGGTCCTCCTCACAACATCCCTGCTGTTGACCTCCTCTGCTATTTGGAGCCAGGCTCCTTTGGTCTGTTGGGGAGGTCTCTTCTGCCTAACGGAAGGGAAGAGGACCTCTCTGCGTGCTCTCACTCCCTCCACAAGCATATGGAGTGAGTCATCTGAGAACCTGGGTGCAGCCCTCTGTCTCTGTGCAGTCATGTTTGCCACTCTTTGCAACACTCCAATGGTGCAGTGCGGCACCTGCACACTCCTAGATGAACCTTCAAATGCAATGTGGCCATGGCTCCTTTAAATATCCTGGCTGAAGATGCGTTATCGATGACGTCATCAGACCCGCACCATTTAAAGGGTCAGATAATGAGCAGGGTGCCTTAATAGGGGCCATTAATGGCAAGTCGATCTCGGGAGCGGGATGGAAAGAAGAACGGGATCGCGACCGCCCGCACCCGACCCGCCCAGGTACAGAAAATTCCGGCCTATGATTATATTTAAGCATTTCTGTCACTGCATTTACAAAATAGTCAAAAGGAGTGGGGTTTGAAAGGTGATGAGCTTTAGATCTCCATATTTAGGATATTACTAGTGTACCACTGTGATGAATGATACAGATCATTGGGCTGATTGTGGGTGAGTGCAGTACTTGATTATATTCTGGAGCTATAAAAGCATATTCTACTTTATTTATGTGGTCGCAATGGAGATCACTGTTAACAAGGCCATAAACATAAGAACATAAGAAATAGGAGCTGGAGTCGGCCATTTGGCCCTTCGAGCCTGCGCCGTCATTCAACAAGATCATGGCTGATCTTCTACCTCAACTCCACCTTCCCGCACTATCCCCATATCCCTTAATTCCCAAAATTTATCAACCTCTGTCTTGAATATACTCAACGACTGAGCATCCACAGCTCTCTGGGGTAGAAAATTCCAAAGATTCACAACCCTTTGAGTGAAGAAATTTCTCCTCATCTCAGTCCTAAATGGCCGACCCCTTATTCTGAGACTGTGACCCCGTGTTCTAGATTCCCCAGCCAGGGGAAACATTTTCTCAGCATTAACCCCGTCAAGCCCCTTATGAATTTTATACGTTTCAATTAGATCACCTCTCATAGAAACATAGAAACATAGAATCTAGGAGCAGGAGTAGGCCATTCGGCCCGTCGAGCCTGCAACACCATTCAATACGATCATGGCTGATCATTCAAATCCAGTACCCTGTCCCTGCTTTAATCCCCACAGTACACATATCCCACCCGACCCCCGTAACCCCACGTATTTAATTCCCCCTAACATATCCCATCCTATCCCCATAACCCCACATATTTAATCCCCCCCTAACACTAAGGGTCAATTTATCATAGCCAAATCAACCTAACCCGCACATTTTTGGACATTCTTCTAAACTCTAGGGAATATAGGCCTCTAAAAAAGCAAACAAAGCACTGGGGTTCATTTCTAGAGGGATAGAATTGAAAAGCAGAGAAATTATGTTAAACTTGTATCGAACCTTCGTTAGACCATACTTGGGACTACTGTGAACAGTTCTGGTCTCCATATTATACAAAGGACATAGAGGTACTAGAGAAAATGCAAAAAAGATTTACAAGGATGATGCCAGAACTGAGAGGTTATACCTATCAGGAAAGACTGAACAGGCTGGGGCTCTTTTCTCTAGAAAAGAGAGGCTGAGGGGTGAACTGATAGAGGCTTTTAAGATTATGAAAGGGTTTGATAGGGTAGACGTAGAGAAGATGTTTCCACTTGTGGGGGAGACCAAAACTAGGGGCCATAAATATAAGATAGTCACTAATAAATCCAATAGGGAATTCAGGAGAAATTTCTTTACCCAAGAGTGGTGAGAATGTGGAACTCGCTACCACAAGGAGTAGTTAAGATGACTAGCATGGTTGCATTTAAGGGGAAGCTAGATAAACACATGAGGAAGAAAAGAATAGGAGGATATACTCATAGGGTTAGATGAAGAGGGGTGGGCCGGAGGCTCAGTCGAGCATAAATACTGGCATGGACCAGTTGGTCCGAAAGGCCTGTTTCTGTGCTGCACATTCTAGGTAATTGTGCAATAACTTGAAGCCCATGGAATTAAGGGGAAAGTGGCGGGATGGATGCAAAATTAGCTCATTACTCTTTTCAATTTTTAAAATGACCTGGACTCTGGCATAGGGAGCAACATTATAAAGTTTGCAGATGATACAAAACTTGTGGTGAAATGGGCATAAGCATGGCAGATGGAGTTCAATGCAGGGAAGTGTGAAGTGATGCACTTTGGGAGGACTAATATGGAAAGACGGTATACTATAAATGGCACAATTTTGAAAAGTGTAGATGAGCAGAGAGACCTTGGTGTCCATATACATAAATCCTTAAAGGTGGCACAGCAAGTTGATAAGGTGGTTAAAAAAGCACATGGGTTACTATTGTTTACAGAATATAAAAGCAAAGAGATCATGCTAGAACTTTATAAATCATTGGTTAGGTCTCAGCTGGAGTATTGTGGACAATTCTGGGCCCCACACTTCAGGAAAGATGTACCCTTAGAAAGGGTGCAGAGGAGGTTTACCAGGGATGAGGGACTTCAGTTATGAGGAGAGGTTGGCAAAGTTAGGACTGTTCTCCTTAGAACAGAGAAGGTTAAGAGGTGACCTAATAGAAGTTTTCAAGATGATGAGAGGTTTTGATAGAGTAGAGAGAAAAACCATTCCCTCTGGCGAGTGGATCAATAACTAGAGGTCATAGATTTAAAATCATTGACAAAAGATCTAGAGGGGAGATGAGGAGAAATCTTTCACTCAGAGAGTTAAAAAGAAAGACTTGCATTTTCTACAGCGCCTTTCACGACCTCAGGATGTCCCAAAGCGCTTTACAGCCAATGAAGTACTTTTGAATTGTAGTCGCTGTTGTAATGTAGGAGTTATCAGGATCTGGAACGCTCTACCTGAAAAGGTGGCGGAAGCTGATTCTATTAAATAATTTTAAAATGGAGTTGAACAGGTACTTCAAGATGAGGAATTTACAGAGTTACAGACATAAAGCGGGGCTGTGGGACTAAGCATAACTGCTCTTTCAAAGAACCAGCACAGACACGACGGGCTGAATGGCCTTCTTCTGTGCCGTAAATTTCTATGATTCTATGAACTAGAGAGCCTGCACTGTCTAAAATCAAGTTGTCAACAGATCAATAAGAGCGTAATCGACTAAAACTCCAGACTGGAGGCCATCAGTCCACTGTGCCTGTTCCTTCTAATCATAGAAGTTTACGGCACAGAAGGAGGCCATTCGGCCCATTATGTCTGTGCCGGCCGAAAAAAAGCTATCCAGCCTAATCCCACTTTCTAGCTCTTGGTCCATTGTCTTGTAGGTTACGGCACTTCAAGTGCATATCCAAGTACTTTTAAATGCGATGAGGGTTTCTGCCTCTACCACCCTTTCAGGCAGTGGGTTCTAGACCCCCACCCTCTGGGTGAAAACATTTCCCAACTCCCCTCTAATCCTTCTACCAATTACTTTAAATCTATGCCCCCTGGTTATTGACCTTTCTGCTAAGGGATATAGGTCCTTCCTATCTACTCTATCAAGGCTCTCATAATTTTATACACCTCAATCAAGTCTCCCCTGAGCCTCCTCTGTTCCAAAGAAAACAACCCCAGCCTATCCAATCTTTCCTCATATCTAAGTCTCCAGTCCTGGTAACATCTTTGTAAATCTCCTCTGTACCCTCTCTAGTGCAATCACATCTTTCCTGTAATGCGGTGACCAGAACTGTACGCAGTACTCTAGCTGAGGCCTAACTAGTGTTTTATACAGTTCTAGCATAACCTCCCTGCTCTTGTATTCTATCATGATGCGGAGATGCCGGTGTTGGACTGGGGTGGACAAAATTGAGAGGTCGCACAACACCAGGTTATAGTCCAACAGTTTTATTTTAAATCACAAGCTTTCGGAGTTGTAACTCCGAAAGCTTGTGATTTAAAATAAAACTGTTGGACTATAACCTGGTGTTGTGCGACCTCTCAGTCTTGTATTCTATGCCATGGCTAATAAAGGAAAGGTATCCCATGTGCCTTCTTAACCACCTGTCCTGCTACCTTCAGGATCTGTGGACATGCACTCCAAGGTCCTTCTGTTCCTCTACACTTCTCAGTATCCTACCATTTATAGTGTATTCACTTGCCTTGTTACCCCTCACCAAATACATTACCTCACACTTCTCCAGATTAAATTCCATTTGCCACTTTTCTGTCCACCTGACCAGTCCATTGATATCTTCCTGCAGTCTACAGCTTCCTTCCTATCAACCACAAGGCCAATTTTTATATCATCTGCATACTTCTTAACCATGCCCCCTACATTGACGTCTAAATCGTTGATATATCATATTTTTGTGAGCTTTAGTTTTTTTTAAATAATGGAGCGTGAAATGGCTTTTATTTCCAGTAAAAAAAAACACTTTTGGACAAGGTCTGAAGAGCAATATAGGCAAGGCATTACTGCTGGAGATAATCACAAATGAATGTTTAACGTGTTTATATGACATTCCCGCTTGCTATTTTAACAGAGGTATTAAAATGTTTATTTAAAAGTGTTGATGCCTCTGTTAAAAGTCAATAGAGCAGTGTCATACAAATAGCCTATGCTATTTTCCTCCACTGTTTCCACCAACAGCAATTTCCAGCCTGGTGTATTTTAAATTTTTACTGATCCAGACTGTGCACAACCTCAGCACAGTTCTGTTTGACCCAGACTTAGCTTCAAACCCGATATTCTATCCACCACCAGCCCACATCTATCTCTACTTCACCTCTGATTTTGCTAAAAACCCTATCCAAGGTTTGTCACTTAAAAACTCAATTTTTTCTACACCCTCCTTCCTGGCCTCTCCACTCTATAAACTCCAACAGGTCTAGAACTTGGCTGCCCTCATCATGACTCGCACTAAATTCCACTCGCCCCCTACACTGACCTACATTGGCTCCCTGTCCACAAAGTATTGAATGAAAATTCTTATCCTCAAGTTCATCCAAGGCCTCTCCCCAACCTACCTCTGCAACCTTCTCCAGGTTTGCATTCCCACCCACTCTCTGATTCTGGTCTTCTATGCTTCCTGGTCTCTCTCTACTGCACTAGTGGTGGCAAAGTCTCCAGCTGTCTCAGTCCTACTCTCTGGAACCCCTTCGCTAAAACCCTCTCTGCCTCACTACTTCTCTCCCCAATTTTAAGAGTCTATTAACTCATTTCTTCCCCCCACAAAGGCTCGTGTTTGTTCTTTCTTCCTTCCTCTGTGAAGCATGCTGGCACTAATTATATATTAAACGCACAATGTAAGTTGTTGTTTCAAAAACAGAAAATATCTGAAATGCACAACAGGTTGATCAGCTTCTAAAAGATGAAAAGACAGGTTAACATTTGGGTGTGACTCTATATTAAAATTCAGCTCTAAGATTTTGTTTTGATCATACTGACTCACCTGTATCCCTCCTAATCTATTTTTTTTGAAAGGCATTATTACAGAAGGCTCCAAATTGCTAGAAAACATACTGAACAAAGTGTGGAAAATCCAAAATTTCCTGGGGAGGGCAGAATGCCCCAGACCTTACTAAGAAATAAACCTTAGTGCTCCCAGCTCCTTCAGCAATTTCCAAATCTACCAACTACACTTCTGTGTACATGAGTTTATCCCCTCCATAAAAATGATGGAAATTGGGTATATCTGCAGCGTCAGTTATGACAAGCTCATGTCACACTTTCAGTCCATCTCCTTTGCTTGTGTCACAGGCCTTTAGGAATATGAGAAAACCTGTTGAGCAATGGGAGGCCTTAAGGGAAGAGATAGGATGTGTCTAGTCTGTACCCAAACTATGAAGGGAGACTGGAAGGGCGTACAAAGCTAGAGCTCCCTGGCTGACAAAAGATACAGAGATTAAAATGAAAAAGAAAAAGGAGGCTTATGATAAATCTCAGGTTCATAATACAGTAGAGAACCAAGCAGAATACAGAAAGTGCAGAGGAGAACTGAAAAAAGAAATAAGAGGGGCAATAAGAAAAGATTAGCAGGTAACATAAAAGGGAACACCAAAGTATTTTATAAACATATAAAGAGTAAAAGGGTAGTCAAAGGAAGTGTGGGGCCACTTAGGGATCTGTGGAGACAGAGGGCATTATTGAGGTGCTAAATAAGTACTTTGCATCTGTCTTTATTAAAGAAGAAGATGCTGCCAATATCACAGTAAAGGAAGAGGTAATAAAGATATTAGATTGGATAGAAATAGATAAAGGAGGTACTTAAATGCCTGGCAGCGCACAAAATAGAAAAATCACCCAGTCTGGATGGGATGCATTCTAGGTTTCTGAGGGAAGCAGGAGTGGAGATAGCGGAGGCTCTTTCCACAATCTTCCAATCCTCCTTTGATATGGGATTGATGCCAGAGGACTGGAGGGTTGCAAATGTTACACCCCCGCTCAAAAAAGGGGAGAAAGATAAACCCGGTAACTACAGAGCAGTCAGCCTAACATCGGTGTTGGGAAAACATTCAGAGACAATAATCCAAGACAAAATATTGTCACGTGGAAAAATATGGGTTAATAAATGACAGCCAACATGGATTTGTTAAAGACAAATTGTGTCTGATAAACTTGATTGAGTTCTTCAATGAAATAACTGGAGAGGGTTGTGTATATGGACCTTCAGAAGGCATTAGCAAAATTGAAGGGGCAGTGGCAGCGTAGATACAAACTTGGCTGAGACAGAAAGCAGAGAGTAGTAGTGAACAGTTGTTTTTCAGACTGGAGGGAAGTGTGCAGTAGAGTCCCCAGGGTCAGTATTAGGACCACTGCTCTTTTTGATATATAATAATGATCTGGATTTGGGTATACAGGGCATCATTTCAAAGTTTGCAGATGACATGAAACTCAAAAATGTAGTAAACAGTGAGGAGGATAGTAACAGACTTCAGGAGGACATAGACAGACTGGTGAAATGGGCAGCCACAAGGCAGATCAAATTTAATGCAGAGAAGTGTGAAGTGATGCATTTTGGAAGGAAAAATGAGGAGAAGCAATCTAAATGAAATGGTACAAATCTAAAGGGGCTGCAGGAACAGAGAGACCTGGGGGTTCACTTACACAAATCTTTGAAGATGGCAGTACAAGTTAATTACGGCTGTTTTTAAAAAAAAGCACACGGGATCTTGGACTTTATAAATAGAGACACAGGATGGAATTTTTACTTGCAGGAGCGAGTAGATTTGGGAGCGAGTAGGGGGTTAAAAGCGCTGAAATTGACAGCGCGTTGGGAAGCCGGCTCCAACCCACTGACTTCCACATTTAACTGCAGCACATTGGGCTGCGTGCGAGCAACCCCCTCATGAGAAGCGGGTTGTCAATTTCAGTATGTTGATAGCTCATTAAGAGCGATATTAACATGGGTTTTGGGATTTAACTGTGGGTGCACGGATTTCCCGGGCTTCCTGGAACTCGCCAGTGAAAGCAAGGTGGGAACACAACAGCAATTGAGGGGACTGAAGAAATGACAGGCAAATATTTCAATAAATACTGAAACCTCACAGCTGCTTTCTTGCCTAATTGTGTGAAAGGCTTTTGCTCATGGTAATTTGCTGAGGGTTACTTTCAGTACTTTGGAGGTGACTTTCACTACTTTGGAGGTTTGTACGGCTGATTTCCACTTTGCAGCTGTGATCTATCAGATCAACATGGGTGCCGTTATGCTGCCTTACTTTGGACCTCAGATGACCAGCAGCATCAACAGCACCAGCGGCAGCAGGAAGGGCACCAACAGCAGCACCAGCAGCAACAGCCTGCTCCTCACAGACCTGCCGCTCCATAGGAGAGGGGGATGAGCAGAGGTGCAGGAGATGATACCCGCAACACAGGGTGTACTGGCAGAGGATGAGCTTCCTAGACATGTCAGAACACCAGTGTCTCAGGGTTTTGCGTCAGGTGGTGGCAGACATTTGTAGCCTGCTGGAAGAAGACCTGCTGCCAAGTGGACCTACTTTACCAGTGGCTATCAAAGTCCCCACTGCCCATCACTTTAATGCCTCTAGCTCCTTCCAGGGTGGAGACATTTGCAGGATCTCGTAGTCAGCGGCCCACAAATGCCATGTTTGCCAGGGCAGGCAATTATGTATACTTTGCCACCGATGATGCCAGTGAGAGTGAGCAGGTGCTTGGGTTTGTGGCTCTAGCTGGCTTCCCATAGGTGCAGAGCATCATCGACTGCCCGCATGTGGCAATGAAGGTACCCCCAGGTCACCCAGGAATATTCATCAACTGCAAGGGCTTCCAATCCATCAATGTGCAGCTGCTGTGCAAACACAAAAAGATGTTTATGCAGGTGTGCGCAAGGTTCTCAGGCAACTGCTATGATGCTTTCGTCATGCGACACCCTCTCTGATTTCTTTGCACCTCGAAGCAGACTACCGGCTGGCAGCTTGGAGACAAGAGATACCCACTTAAAATATGGCTGATGACACCCGTGAGGAACCCAACCAATGAGGCCCAGGAGCGATGCAATAAAAGCCATATGACAACCAGATGTGTTATTGAGCAAGCAATCGGCATGCTGAAGATGCGCTTCAGGTACCTTGACAGATCAGGAGGCGCCCTTCAATATGCACCAGCCAGGGTCTCCAGAATGGTCGTGGTGTGCATACCCTTGTCCAACTACAAATGTTTACTCTTCTCTTCCCAGCACTTCTACGTGGTGCGACCCCTGTGGCTTCAGCAGAGGTAGAGGCAGGCTGCTCAGATTACTAGCTATGACTGCTGAGATGCTCTTGGCTGACGACCATTGGTTTTGAAGTCACTGAGGGCCCCGCCAAAGACTGCTCCTCCTGCACCTGTGCAGGGGCAGACTCGGCCATCAGGACACAAGGCAGCATGTGGGCTCTGAATCCTATTTAAGGTGGCATTCATTAGTGAGGGCCTGCATTCACTCGTTTGATGCTCCATGCAGGTGGCCACTCTTTCCATGGACGAAGACGTCATTGCAAATGCCTGCAACATCATGCCACTCATGCTTGCGATGGACTCCTCCAATCTCTCTGCAAACGTGCACAGTGCAGCTGCAAAGCTGCCTGTACATCACACATTCTCTGCTGCTGCTCCAGAAGTATCCTCTTCGACGATGGTCCACGAGGTTCAGCATCTGCGTTCAGCTGAGCAGAGCTTTGAGTGTCCTGCGGCCTCTCCACTGCTGTCTCTGTCTCCACCATCTCCTCTTGCCCACTTGTGATGTGAGAGTCACCAGGTGAAAACCCAACTAACTTCCTTACCGGTTCCACCAAAGTGTGAGTATCTGAGCTGGTGCATGGTCTGCATGAGTCCTGTCATGATGCACCCTCAGTAAGTGACCTCCTCTGAGGAGGTGTCGTCGTCCTCCTGCACCACCTCCTGTGAGATGCTTGACAGCCCTGTGGGAAATTAAAGACATGAATTAGAACTGCCAAGGTAAGAAGGTGTCAAGTGATAATTGTGCACGATTATATTTGACCTGCTGCTGACAACATGAATGAGTGTTATATGCCATGTGGCTGTGTGATATTTAATTCTGTCACCATGAAGCTGGGAGGCCCCCAACTCCAACAGCCAAGCACGCCGAGACTCCGCTGATGTCCAGCACCTCCTCCTCTGCAGCTGTCAGTTGCAAGATTGATGGAGGACTACCTCCGGTTTTCCGCCCCTCCCTGGTGTTCTGTGCTCTGTTCTCCTGAAAGGAGGGAAAGAAAAGACCTATGAGTGAGAGTAATGGCATGTGTTGAACGGATGGATGGACCGCATTTGTTAAGGGTGACTATGAGGGAGCGGCGTGACATTGCATAAAGGTGAGATGAGGTGAGTTTCAGTGGTGGATGGACAGATGGGGATGTGAGGAAGTGCATAGACAGAGGGGGATGGGTGCACATGCAGGGTAAGTTGGTGTGAGGAGTGATGTGTTGGAATAAACTTGAGAAGGCAGAGTGAGTGGGTTGGCATGATACACACATCAGGATGTAGTTGAATGTGCCACTGTACTCACCTTTCTTGCCCTCCTTAGGTCATTAAACCACTTTCGGCACTGAATCCAGGAGCATGGCACCACACTCCTGCAGCTGACCTTACGAGCTACCTCCAGCCACGCCTTCTTGGTTTCACTGGCAGGCTTCTTCCTCCCATCAGTAGGGAACAGTATTTGCAGCCCCAGCATCACATCCAGGGAGGCATCACTAAAGCGAGACGCAGGCTTAAAACGTTGGGACTCCATTCTGACAGTTCCTTCTTTTGTTCTCCCACCTCTAGAATCCATCAACTGTAATCTTTGCAGTTAATTACTGGTGTTGAAACTTAACTCATGCGGGTCATCATCACGCCTGCTCAACCTAATTGGTCGGGAAACCCGGAAGTCAGATGCAAATGCAGTGGCTGCACTTGCTTCCAGGTTTCCCGCGCACTGCAGGATACGCAGCTCTTAGCGACTCGGCAAGTAAAAATTTCCCCCATAGAGTACACTTTCATAAATCTAAATATGTTTAGGCCTTGGCTGGAGTATTGTGTCCAATTCTAGGTATTGCATTTTGGGAAGGATGTCAGGGCCTTGGAGGGAGTGTAGAGGAGATTTACCAGAATGTTATTAGGGATGAGGGACTTCAGTTATGTGGAGAGACTAGAGAAGCTGGGATTGTTCTCCTGAGAGCAGAGAAAGTTAAAGGGAGATTTAATAGTGGTGTTCAAAATTATGAGGGTTTTTGATAGAGTAGATAGGGAGAAACTGTTTCCACCAGTAGGAGGGTCAGTAACCAGAGGATACAGATTCAAGATAACTGGCAAATAAAACAGGGGGAAATGAGGAGAAATTTTGATATGCAGCAAGTTGTTACGATCTGGAATGCACTACCTGAAAAGGCGGTAGAAGCAGATTCAATAGTAACTTTCAAAAGGGGAATTGGATATATACTTGAAAAGTAAAACATTTGCAGGGTTATGCGGAAAGAGCAGGGGAGTGGGGACCCATAACAAGGGCATTCCTCAAATATAGATCTTCAGGTTCACCGGTGGACACACGGGGATAGAGTGAAGATCAGAAGGGCAAAAATTGACAATGAGATTAGGACTGCATGGAACATTAAAAAACACATAAAAAGCTTCTATAAATAAATCCAGAGTAAAGAGGGAGTCAGAAAGCAGTAAAAATAAAATAAAGAGGAGAAATATTAAATAAACTAAAGAGGATAAAACCCCTGGTCCAGACAGATTGCAGCCACACATTCTAAAAGAATCTAGGGAAGAGATAGCAGAGGCACTATTACACATATTTAATAATTAATTAGAAAAAGGTGTAGTGCCAGAGGACTGGCGGATAGCTAACGTTATATCCTTAGTTAACAAGGGAGATAGAACACGTCCAGGGAACTAAAGACCAGTCAGCTTAACATCGGTGGTAGGAAAAATAATGGAATCCCTACTAAAGGAGAAAATAGAAAAACATCTAGAAACCAAAAATATAATAATAAATAGTCAACATGGATTTCAAAAGGGAAAGTCTTGCTTGACCAACCTCATTGAATTTTTTGAAGAGGTAACAGAGAGAATAGACAAGGGTAATGCAGTAGGTGTAATATATATAGATGTCCAAAAGGCCTTCCAAAAGGTACCACATAATAGATGAATGAATAAGGTCAGAGCATGCGAAGTCAGAGGACAAGTAGCAGAATGGATAGCTGGCTGGCTGAAAGACAGAAAGCAGAGAGTAGGGGTAAAGGGTAGCTATTGCTGACTGGGCATATAATTGGCAAATTAATTTCAACATAGATAAGTGTGAGGTATTACATTTTGGTAAGAAAAATAAGGAGGTCTCATATTACTTGGAAAATAAGAATCTAAATGGGGTAGAGGAACAAAGGGATCTGGGAGTACAAATGCACAAATCACTAAAAGTTGTGACGCAGTCAATAAGGCCATAACAAAAGCAACCCAAGCATGAGGGTTTATTTCTAGAGGGATAGAATTGAAAAGTAGAGAAGTTATGCTAAACATGTATCGAACCTTGGTTAGACCACACTTAGAGTACTGTGTACAGTTCTGGTTGCCACATTATAAAAAGGATATAGAGGCACTGGAGAGGGTGCAAAAAGGATTTACTAGAATCATACCAGAACTGCGAGGTTCTACCTACCAGGAAAGGATAAAGAGGCTGCATCTCTTTTCTCTTGAAAAGAGAAGGTTGAGGGGTGACCTAATAGAGGTCTTAGGTTTTGATAGAGTAGACACAGAGGGCTCGGTTTTAATAGCCCTGAGGAGGCGGATTTGGAGGCGGGTCGGCAACGAAAATGGGAAAAAATGGCTTCAGACTGCCAACCCGCCCCCATGCAATTTATGAGTGTCAGGTCAGCAGCTCCCAAACTGACCCGACGGGAACCAGTGGGACAGGGAGTTAAGGCAGCTAACAGCCTGTTAACTGCCTTGCTAATCCTATTTTTATAGTGGTTTCCCATTTTCGTGCTTCTGGCTCCTGTTTCCCGTCTTGTCAGAAACACGCCAGCTGCAAGGAGATGAGTTTCTCGAGAACATGATTTGTTGTCATTGGTGCAGCACTTTAAAAGCGCTCTTGTAACATGGCTGACATTCAAATGCAACAACTTTGTTGTTGGAGGTTTGGGATAAGATTTTGCAAATCTATTGACCCTGTGACTGTTCAAGCTGGCACCCATCTGCAGTGTTACCTGATTGGAATAATTTCAGGCCACTTTGAGTGTACGCTTGCAAGCTTCTTGCCTCAACTGAAATCTATAGCAACGGGATGGGAACTATTTACATCCCCTCATCCTGGTCGTCAGATTCGGAGGAAGAGCAGCTGCAGCAGCACCGCAACTAGCCACAACAGCAGCACCAGCACCAGGAGCACCAACCTCCTCCTCACCCACCTGATGATGCACAGGGCAGAGAGCCTCAGCGCAGGGCTACACCTCGCCGCAGGAGATAACCCCCAACACAGGGTTTACAGGCAGAGGATCAGCTTCCTCAGCATGACTGAGCAGCAGTGCCAAAGGAGGCCGAGACTTTCGAGAGAGGTAGTCGCTGACATCTGCGCAATGCTGCACCAACACCTGGAGCCCCGAGGAGCGTGTGGACACTCCTTACCAGTGGCTGTCAAAGTCACCACTGCACTCAACTTCTTTGCTGCGGGCTCCTTCCAGGGATCAGCTGCAGACATCAGCGGCATCTCCCAGTTGGCCGCACACACCTGCATCACACAGGTCACCGATGCCCTCTTTGCAAAGGCGCATAATTACATCCACTTCTCCACGGATGGCCCAAGTGTGACCGCGCGTGCGGATGGCTTTGCCAATATGGCAGGCTTGCCAATGGTGCAGGGCGTCATAGACTGCACACATGTAGCCATGAGGGCCCCCTATCACAACCCAGCTGTATTTGTCAACCGCAAGGGATTCCACTCCCTGAACATCCAGCTGGTGTGTAACCACAGGAAGATCATCATGCATGTTTGCGCAAAGTACCCTGGCAGTTGCCATGACTCCTTCATCCTGTGCCAGTCTACTGTGCCTCAATTCTTCCATCTGCCAACCCAACTTTCCAGATGGCTTCTTGGTGACAAGGACTATCCCCTGAAAAAGAGGCTTATGACACCGATGAGGAGGCCATCAAACGATGCTGAGGAGCGGTACAATGTGAGTCACATATCCACCAGAAGCATCATCGAGCAAACCATCGGCTTGCTCAAAATGCACTTCCGATGCCCAGACAGATCTGGTGGAGCCTTGCAGTATGCACTAGCCAGGGTGTCCAGAATCGTTGTAGTCTTCTGCGCCTTGCACAAAATCGCACGGCAGCGAGGCTTAGTGCTGCCGGAAGAACAAGTGGCTCAGCACACAGCCTCCTCGAAGAAGAGGAGGATGAGGATGAGGAGGAGGACAGGGAGCGACGCCTTGCGAGGCCGGATGTGGCCAATCCAGCAGCAGGCGACCACATTGCTGGCCGTCAGGCAAGGGATGCACTGATCCATGCCAGATTCGCGTAAGCTTATGCTTCAACCACAGGTGGCTGGCACATGGAGATGAATATAAGTCCGACATTCTCAAAACCTCAGGCATCATCTGCCCCAATAAACGGTAGTTTGCGCTCAGTGTCACCACCAACATTCTAAATGGAATTCTCCCTGAGCCCTCACTCTTGAACTTCCATTTCCCAGAACACGGAGGCCACACTTTAAGTGATCTCAGCAGATCATTAAACCTTTTTCGACACTGAATCCATGAGTGTCTGCACACAGACCTCCAACTCACCTCCTCAGCAACATGCAGCCAAGCTGCCTTGGTTTGCTGAGGAGGCCTCTTCCTTCCGTTTCCAGGGAAGAGGACCTCCTGACGTCCTCTAACTCCCTCCACAAGAGCATGGAGGGAGCCCTCATTGAACCTGGGTGCAATCTTAGTTTTCGGGGCTGCCATTCCTGCAGCAGCCAGCACTTTTAACAGAAAAAAGCTAATGCTTCTGCAAAGGGGACATGGCCCCTTTAAATCTTTCCTGAAACAACGCGTCATCAGAGGCGAGAACCTGACACTCTGCAAGGAATTGCCTGGAGGGACCTGCACATCGGCTGTAACTAGGCCAATCAACCTAAAATCTGATCTGCGGGGCGGTGGCAACTGGGAGCGGGTCCGAAAGACACCGAGCAGCGGTCCCGCCGTCAACCCGCCTCCTTTATTGAAATCGCGGCCAGAGAGTGTGTTATGGGGAAGAGCAAAACTAGAGGACTAGAAGAGCGTCCCCAAGAAATCAAATAGGGAATTCAGAAGAAACTTCTTTATCCAGAGAGTGGTGAGAATGTGGAAATCACTACTGCAGGGAGTAGTTGAGGCAAATAGTACAGATGCATTTAAGAGGAAGCTAGATAAACATATGAGGGAAAAGGGAATAGAGGGTTATGCTAATAGAGTTAGATGAGGAAGGATGGGAGGAGACTTGAGTGGAGCATAAACTCCGGCACGGACTGGTTGGGCTGAATGGCTTGTTTCTGTGCTGTGTATTCTTTGAAAGTTACAGATAAGGAAATTGGGAAACTAGGAAATGGTGATATCCTGAGCAATTTCTTTGTGCTGGTATTCATGGAAGAAGTCGCCGACTCTCCTGGAAGTCAGGGTTGATTTTTTTTAAATTTGTTTATGGGATCTGGGCATCGCTGGCAAGGCCAGCATTTATTGCCCATCCCTAGTTGCCCTTGAGAAGGTGGTGGTGAGCCGCCTTCTTGAACCGCTGCAGTCCGTGTGGTGATGGTACTCCCACAGTGCTGTTAGGTAGGGAGTTCCAGGATTTTGACCCAGCGACGATGAAGGATCGGCGATATATTTCTAAGTCAGGATGGTGTGTGACTTGGAGGGGAACTTGGAGGTGGTGGTGTTCCCATGCGCCTGCTGCCCTTGTCCTTCTAGGTGGAAAAGCTCGCGGGTTTGGGTGGTGCTGCCGAAGAAGCCTTGGCGAGTTGCTGCAGTGCATCTTGTAGATGGTACACACTGCAGCCACGGTGCGCCGGTGGTGGAGGGAGTGAATGTTTAAGGTGGTGGATGGGGTGCCAATCAAGCGGGCTGCTTTGTCCTGGATGGTGTCGAGCTTCTTGAGTGTTGTTGGAGCTGCACTCATCCAGGCAAGTGGAGAGTATTCCATCACACTCCTTACTTGTGCCTTGTAGATGGTGGAAAGGCTTTGGGGAGTCAGGAGGTGAGACACTCGCCACAGAATACCTAGCCTCTGGCCTGCTCTTGTTGCCACAGTATTTATGTGGCTGGTCCAGTTAAGTTTCTGGTTAATGTTGACCCCCCAGGATGTTGATGGTGGGGGATTCGGCGATGGTAATGCCATTGAATGTCAAGGGGAGGTGATTAGACTCTCGCTTGTTGGAGATAGTCATTGCCTGGCACTTGTGTGGCGCGAATGTTACCTGCCACTTATCAGCCCAAGCCTGAACATCGTTCAGGTCTTGTTGCATGCAGGAAATTAATTTTAAGGCCAATAGTAATTATTGATAAGCAAGTGAGGGAAACATTGACGGCGCTGAAAAGGGCTAAGGGTGAATAGTCTGCACACAAGGGTACTTAAGGAAAAGGCCAACAGAACTGGTCACATTCTGACAGGAATAATTAGAATTGAGATTTGTACCAAAAGATTGGAGAGAAGGAAACATAATATCTTTCAAAAAGAACCCAAGGGCATTGCTGGTCATTACATACAGTGAGCCTGACACCTGATGTGGAAAGCGTGCTGGTGACTCTCCTGAAGAACCATTTTATCCTCAAGATGTGGGCATGCTGGCAAGGCCACATTTATTGCCCATCCTTACCTGTCCTGAAAGATGGTGGGCTAACTTCTTCAATTGCTGTTCATGATTGTTTCTACAACCGAATGGGCACTTCAGAAAAAGAGCTACATAGGTCAGGCCAGGCTCGGGAGTAACATCCTGGAAAGAAAGTTAAAAGCTGCCCGTGGCTTGCCAGTTTCTTTACCTAGCTCAGCATGGGCACACCACAGGCCACTACACCAGGAAGATGGGGGCTCTTTAAGGTACTTGAAGAGTATAATTATTTCAACAGTTCAACATACGTGAACGTAATTAATAACTATATAAACACCGCATCCACAGGTGAATCGTCAACACTAAAATTAAAGGATTCCCTTTAGAAGATGCCAAACACCATTAATTATTTTATAACAAATCCTCAGCTGATGTAAACAAAAAGATGAAAAAAATCAATGGGAAGAAAGCCTTGAATCCAGCAGCCTGTGAAGTAGTCATGTTGTAAAGTGTGTAGAGCTTTTTGCAGCTTTAAACTCTTTGTTCCTGCCCTGTACTTCAGCCATATGATAAAGTGGAAAACTCACCTAATGAGCAGTATTCTGATCTGTATGAGCATTTGATGCTTCAAGGTGATTTTTTAGAATGTACCATGTCAACAATAAAATCTAGCAACTTTTTTTAGCTTGACAAGTGTACCTTCATGGCACCAAAATTACAGGGAATGTGACAGTACAGTAAAGCTAATTGGGAGGTAGGAGACAGAGGAGGGAGAAAGGGAATATTCTCTGATTGGCAGGATATGACAAGTGGTGTTCACCAGGAATCTGTACTGGGGCCTCAGCTTTTCATCACATATATTAATGACTTGGATGAAGGAATAGAGAGCTGTATATCCAAGTTTGCAGATGATATTAAGTTAGGAGGCACAGTACGTTCTGTAGATGGGAGCTGGAAGTTACAAAGGGACATAGACAGACTAAGCAATTGGGCAAAACTATGGCAGATGGAGTTCAATGTGGGGAAGTGTGAGGTCATCCACTCTGGACCTAAGAAAGAGAGATCAGAGTATTTTCTAAATGGTGAGAAGCTCGGAACTGTGGAGGAGCAAAGGGATTTAGGTGTCCATTTATACAAATCACTAAAAGTTGTACAGCTACAAAAATAATTAACAAGGCTACTGGAATGTTGGCCTTTATCTTGCATCCGGTGGTTGTGAAAGACGCTATATAATTCCAAGTCTTTTTTTCTTTCTTTCAAGGGGGCTGGAATTCAATAGTGAGGAAGTGATGCTTCGGTTGTACAGTGGTTTGTTCAGACCCCATCTGGAGTACTGTGTTCAGTTTTGGGCACCAAACCTCAGGAAAGATATGATACAAGACATTAAAGGGTTAAATGCTGAGGACAGATTGCATAAACTTGGCTTGTATTCCCTTGAGTTTAGAAGGTTGAGGGCTGATCTAATCAAGGTGTTTAAAATGATAAAGGGATTTGATAGGGTAGATACAGAGAAGCTAATTCCTTTGGTGAGGGAATCCAGAACACGAGGGCATAATAAAATTAGAGCTAGGTCATTCAGGAGTGAAATTAGGAAGTCTTTTTCACACACAGAGTAGTGGAAATCTGGAACACTCTCCCCAAATGGCTGTGGATGCTAGGACAATTGAAATTTTCAAGACTAAGAAGATAATTTTTTGTTGGGTAAGGGTATCAAGGGATATGGATTAGAGGAGAGAGTTGAGGTACAGATCAGCTATAATCTAACTGAATGGTAGAAGAGGCTCAAGGTGCTGAGGCCTACTTCTGTTCTTATGTTCCTAGGGCCAGAGAGGCAGTGATCATTGGAATGCAAGAGGGTGAAAAGACAAGTAGTGTGCTTCTTGAGAAGTCACAAAAAAGAGAGAAGATAGGATTAAACATTCCCTGCACATGGAAGGGACAGAAGTTGGCATGTTTTCACTGAACAAGATGGCAGGCATGGCTCCACAACACTGGTCAGTCATAAATAACATTAAGTGTGTCTGCAACAGTATCTCATTACCTCTCTTCCATCTCTCCAATGCCTTTATCATTCCTGAATCTCTTCACTGCCTTTGACATTAGTCACTCCATCCTCCTCCATCTCCCCAGAATAGTCCACTTCTGCCACACTAGTCTTTCTTGGTTCCACTCCTGTCCCATTGCCCTCTCTTGGTTCCACTCACTTCTGTCACAACAAAGTCATTATAAGGAAATATTCCACTATGGTGCTCTGATTGCAAACTGGGAAATTGCACACCCCAGCCTGTAATCTTCCACTCATTAAAATTAATGAATCAAAAATTATAGGTTGAAGGTGTGCAATTTCCCAACATGCTGGCACTCATCAAGAGTAACAAACAGAAAATCTTCACTTACATCTCCTACAATTTTTCCTCCCATGCCTATACAGCTACTTCTGTTTTACCCAAGGTCAGCTTCCACATGCACGATGCCAACAGCTTTACCACTCCACATCCTCCATTGATTCAAAGGCTGTTGCTAAACTCACCGTTTGTCCAATATGAAGAACTAGATGGGCCAAAATTTCCTTCAGCTTCATGTTAGAAAAACCTGAGCCAACCTGTCTCAACAACAACTTGAATATAGCGCCTTTAACGTAGTAAAATGTCCCAAAGCACTTCACAGGAGCATTATCAAACAAATCTTTGGTTAATTCACTTTAAGGAGCAAACAGAAAAATAACAGTATAATTTAATATATTCAAATAATTTAGACCTAGTTAACAGCAATTATATAAATGATCACCTAAGGAGGCTTTTTAATGAGAAAGGATTAATTAGCAATCTTGTTGTGCGAGGCCCCTTGGGGAGGAGCGATCATAATATGATAGAATTCTTCATTAAGATGGAGAGTGAAGTAGTTGACTCAGAGACTAGGGTCCTGAATTTAAATAAAGGAAACTACGATGGTATGAGGCGCAAGTTAGCGAGGATGGATTGGGGAACGTTACTTAAAGGGTTGATGGTGGATAGGCAATGGCAAACATTTAAAGATCACATGGATGAACTACAGAATTTGTTCATCCCTGTTTGGCATAAAAATAAAACAAAAAAGGTGACTCAACCGTGGCTAACAAGGGAAATTAGGGATAGCATAAGATCCAAGGAGAGGACATATAAATTGGCCAGAAAAAGCAGCAAACCTGAGGATTGAGAGCAGTTTAGGATTCAGCAAAGGAGGACAAAGGGCTTAATTAAGAGGGGGGAAAATAGAGTATGAGAGTAAGCTTGCAGAGAACATAAAAACTGACTGTAAAAGCTTCTATAGATATATGAAGAGAAAAAGATTGGTGAAGTCAAGCGTAGGTCCCTTGCAGTCAGAATCAGGGGAATTTATAATGGGGAACAAAAAAATGGCAGACCAATTGAATACATACTTTGGTTCTGTCTTCACAAAGGAGGACACAAATAACCTCCCAGAGATGTCAGGGAACATAGGGTCTAATGAGAGGGAGGAACTGAATGAAATCAGTATTTATAGGGAAATGGTGTTAGGGAAATTGACGGGATTGAAGGCCGATAAATCCCCAGGGCCTGATAATCTACATCCTAGGGTACTTAAGGAAGTGGCCCTAGAAATAGTAGATGCATTGCTGGTCATCTTCCAAAATTCTATAGACTCTGGAACAGTTCCCATGGATTGGAGGGTAGCTAATGTAACCCCACTATTTAAAAAAGGTGGTAGAGAGAAAACGGGGAATTATAGACCGGTAAGCCTGACATCGGTAGTGGGCAAAATGATAGAGTCCATTATAAAAGATGTAATAGCAGAGCACTTGGAAAACAGTGACAGGATCGGACAAAGTCAACATGGATTTACAAAAGGTAAATCATGCTTGACTAATCTGGAATTTTTTGAGGATGTAACTGGTAGAATAGCTAAGGGAGAACCAGTGGATGTGGTGTATTTGGACTTTCAGAAGGCTTTCGATAAGGTCCCGCATAAGAGATTAGTGTGCAAAGTTGAAGCACATGGGATTGGGGGTAAGGTACTGACTTGGATAGAAAACTGGTTGGCAGACAGGAAGCAAAGAGTTGGAATAAACGGGTCTTTTTCCGAGTGGCAGGCAGTGACTAGTGGGGTACCGCAGAGATCGGTGCTTGGACCCCAGTTATTCACAATATATATTAATGATCTAGACGAGGGAACTAGATGTAATATCTCCAAGTTTGCAGACGACACAAAGCTGGGTGGGCGTGTGTGCTGTGAGGAGGATGCAGAGAAACTCCAGTATGATTTGGACAGGTTGGGTGATTGGGCAGATGCAGTATAATGTGGATAAATGCGAGGTTATCCACTTTGGTGGCAAAAACAGGAAGGCAGATTATTATCTGAACGGCAATAGATTGGGAAAAGGGGAAGTGCAACGAGACCTGGGCGTGCTTGTGCACCAATCGCTGAAGGTAAGCATGCAGGTGCAGCAGGCGGTTAAGAAGGCAAATGGTATGATGGCTTTCATAGCGAGAGGATTCGAGTACAGGAGCAAGGATGTTTTGCTGCAGTTGTACAGGGCCTCGGTGAGACCACACCTTGAGTATTGTGTGCAGTTTTGGTCGCCTTATCTGAGGAAGGATGTTCTTGCCATGGAGAGAGTGCAGCGAAGATTCACCAGACTGATACCTGGGATGGCAGGAATGACGTATGAAGAGAGATTGGGTCGACTGGGCTTGTATTCGCTAGAGTTTAGAAGAATGAGAGGGGATCTCATTGAAACTTATAAAATTCTAACAGGACTAGACAGACTAGATGCAGGAAGGATATTCCCGATGGCAGGGGTCACAGTCTAAAGATAAGGGGTAAGCATTTAGGACTGAGATGAGGAGGAATTTCTTCACCCAGAGAGTGATGAATCTGTGGAATTCTCTACCGCAGAAGACAGTCGAGTCCAATTCATTAAATATATTCAAGAAGGAGTTAGATATATTTCTTAAGGCTAAGGGGATCAAGGGATATGGGGAGAAAGCAGGGACAGGGTACTGAATTTGGATGATCAGCAGGCTCGAGGGGCCGAATGGCCTACTCCTGCTCCTATCTTCTATGTTTCTATGTTTTAAGCTATAATTAGAATGGAGAGACAGCTGCGACCCGTAGCCTGTAATTCCTGCACCATGTGGGAACTTCAGGATGCTTCATGTGTCCCAGAGGCCTACGTGTGCAGAAGGTGCCTCCAGCTGCTCGACCTCATGCTGAGGGTTTCTGAGCTTGAGGTACAGCTGGATTCACTGCAGGGTATACGGGTGGCTGAGTGTTTCCTGGATCGCAGGTTCCAGGAGCTGGTCACCCCACAATCAGATAGAGTTCAGAACAGCAAGTCGGTGGCCATCCGGAAGGATAGGAAAAGGCAGTGCAGGAATCCTCCGGGAGTGTGGCACTCTCAAACCAGTATTCAGCATTGAATTCTAGTGAGGATGATGACACCTCAAAGGAGTGCAGTCCTGAGCCTGGCACTGTGAGGCAAAGAACTGCAGGGGGGCACAGCAAAGTGTAGGAACACAGTAGTAATTGTGAAATTGGATAGTCTGGGAGACAGACAGGCAGTTCTGCTACCACCAACGTGAGTCCCGTATAGTATGTTGCCTTGCTGGTGCCAGGGTAAGGGACATCACGGAGAGGGAGCAGAACATTCAGCAGGGGGGGAAGGGGAAGAGCCAGAAATCGTGGTCCATGTCAGAACCAACGACATAGGGAGGAAGACGGTTGAGATATTGAAGCCAGAGTTTAAGGAGCTGGGGAGGTAGTTAAAAAGCAGGAGCTCAAAGGTAGTAATCTCTGGATTACTCCGCGTGCCATGCGCTAGTGAGAGTAGAAACAGGAGGATATTGTTAAACATGTCATTGGTCATCTGGGTGATGCATCTGTGGGCGTCCGACTGCAAGATCCTGCAAATGTCTGCTGCAGATCCCTGGAAGGAGCCTGAAGTTGAGGGCGGTAGTGACTTTGACAGCCACTGGTAAGGCAGGTCCTCTGGGCCGTAGGTCTTGTTCCGGCAAGCTACAAATGTCCGCGACGACCTGGCGTGATAGCCTGAGCCTCCTGAAGCATTGTCCAGGAAGATCATCCTCTGCCTGTATACCCTGTGTTGGGGTATCGCCTCCAGCACGGTGCAGCCCTGTGCTGACCCCCTCTTTCCTGTGCAGCATCAGGTCACGGAGGAGAAGGCTGTTGTTGCGGTTGCTGCTGGTATTGTGGCTGCTGCTGCTGGTGTTGTTGGTGGTGGGACTCTTCTTGGTCCGATTCTGAGGTCCAACGTGAGACAGCATAAGCGGCACCCATGCTGATATAATAGATGGCAGGTAAAATGGAGATCAGAGGCCCAATCCCTCAATGTTGTGATAGTGACTAGCAATCTGGTGAGAGTAGCTTCCGAGGTTGCAGAATTGACCTGCTGACAGCTAAATCTCTGCACAAAATGGAGTCAGAAAGAGCCTTTCCATTAGCCAAGTAATCAGGTGTAATGTGGGAGCGTTTATGTGTTTTTCCCAGCTCTCAATGAATGCACTTGCACAATGGTCACTGAGCTTCCACCTGCCCTTCACAGGTGAGGTTCCCTGAGGTGCGTGAAACCTGTACTCCTGAAGTTAAAGCCAAAAGCTGCTGGTTAAAAACCCTCTTAAGGGTCTCTCAACAAGCATTTAAATACCTGAATGAGGTCGCCCGCCTTTCCTAAGCGGGTCCGTGGCGCGCCTCCAAACGCGCCCGAGTTAAATGCGCAAGTCAGCAGGATCCTGATGCGCTGTCAATTTCCGCGAATTTAACTGCAAACCCGCACACTTGGCAATGGGAAAATTCCAGCCAGAATGTCCTTGCGGGGTCAAAGACAGAATCTATTTGGTTGCAGTTAAGAAACAATAGAGGAGCTACTGCTATTACACTACTTGGTGAATTCTAAAAGCCACCAAATAGTGGGAAGGAGATAGAGGAGCAGATTTGCAGGGAAATTACTGAGTGGTGCAAGAACTAAAGAGTAGTGATAATGAAATACTTTAACTACCCCAATAATGAATGGGCAGTGATTGTGTAAAGGGCAGAGAGAGGGAGGAATTTCTGAAGTGTGTTCAGGAGAACTTTCTTGATCAGTGTATTTCCTGCCCACGAGGAAGGAGGCATTGCTGGATCTAGTCCAGGGGAATGAAGTGGGTCAAGTGGAGAATGTCACAGTGGGGGAGCATCTGAGGAATAGTGAACATAGTATCATAAGGTTTAGATTAGTTATGGAGAAGGATAAGGAGCAATCTAGAATAAAAATACTTAACTGGAGGGCTAATTTCAGCAAATTGAGGACGGATCTGGCCCAGGCAAATTGGAGTCAAAGACTGGCAGCCAGAAATGTAATGGAGCAATTGGCGGGCTTTAAAGAGGAGATGGTTCAGGTACAGTCTAGGTACATTCCCACAAGGAGGAAAAGGAGGGAAACCAAAGCCAGAGCTCCCTGGGTGACGAAGGAGTTAGAGGGTAGGATGAAGCAGAAAAAGGGGGCATATGATAGACGTCAGCTTGATAATACAAGGGAGAATATAAAAAGTACAGAAGAGAAGTGAAAAAGGAAATAAGAGGGGCAAAGAGACAGTGAGAGTATAGATTGGCGGCTAACATAAAAAGGAATCCAAAGGTCTTCTATAGGCATATTAACAGTAAAAGAGTTGTCAGAGGAGCAGTGGAGCTAATTCAGGACCAAAATGGAGATCTATTGGTGGAGGCAGAAGGCATAGCTGAGGTACTAAATGAATATTTTGCAGCGGTGTTTACCAAGGAAGAGGACTTTGGCAACACGACGGTAAACGAGGAGGTTGTCGGGATACTGGATGAGATAAAAATAGATAAAGAGGAGGTACTTGAAAGGCTGGCAGTACTTAAAGTGAATAAGTCACCCTGGTCCAGATGGGATGCATCTGAAATTGCTGAGGGAAGTAAAGGTAGAAATTGCAGGGGTGCTGGCCACAATCTTCCAATCCTTCCATTACAGGGGTGGTGCCAGAGGACTGGAGAATTGCAAATTTTACACCTTTGTTCAAAAAAGGGGCGAATAAACCTGGCAATTACAGGCCAGTCAGTGGTAGGGAAGCATTTAGAAGCAATAATCCGGGAGAAAATTAACAGCTACTTTGACAAGTATGGATTAATGAAGGAGTCAGCGCGGATTTGTTACGGGCAAATCGTGTTTGACTAACTTCATTGAGTTTTTTGATGAGGGTGGATGAGGGCAGAGTAGTTGATGTTATGTATATGGACTTTCAAATGGCATTTGATAAAGTACCACATAATAAGCTTGTTGGCAAGATTGAAGCCCATGGAATAAAAGGGGCAGTAGCAGCATGGATACAAAATTGGCTAAGGGATAGAAAAGAGAGTTGTGGTGAGAGACAGGCTGGGGAATGGGCGGACATGTGGCAGATGAAATTCAACGCAGAAAAATGTGAGGTGATACATTTTGGCAGGGAGAATGAGGAGACAATACAAGCTAAATGGTACAATTCTAAAGGGGGTGCAAGAACAGAGAGACCTGGGGGTGTTTGAGCACAAATCTTTGAAGGTGGCAGGACAGGTTAACAAAGTAGTTGATAAAGCATATGGGATCCTGGGCTTTAGAAATAGGGTACAAAAGCAAGGAAGTTATGCTAAACCTTTATAAAACACTGCCAGAGTATTGTGTCCAATTCTGGGCACCACACTTTAGGAAGGACATGAAGGCTTTGGAGAGAGTACAGAAGAGATTTACTAGAATGGTTCATGTACGAGGGATTACAGTTACGTGGATAGATTGCAGAAGCTAGGGCTGTTCTCCTTAGAGCAGAGAAGGCTAAGAGGAGATTTGATAGAGGTGTTTAAAATCATTAAGGGTTTAGATACAGTATATAAAGTGAAACTGTTTCCAATGGCTGAAGGGTCGTTAACGAGAGGGCACAGATTTAAGGTGATTGGCAAAAGGACCAGAGGCAACATGAGGAAAAACTTTTTAACGCAACGAGTGATTAGGATTTGGAATGCACTGCCTGATAGGATGGTGGATACAGATTCAATAGTAGCTTTCAAAAGGGAATTGGATAAATATTTGAAGGAGAAAAAATTGTAGGAATATGGGGAAAGCGCCAGGAGTGGGACTAACTGGATTGTTCTTCGAAAGAGCCGGCGTAGACTCGATGGGCCAAATGGCCTCCTTCTATGCTGTACTATTCTATGAAGCGCTGTTGTGAGTGATAAATTTGCACACTAACTTGCCGTTTGTCTGGCACCAAGTTGGAGCTGCAGTTTCATTGACACGGTAGTGAGGGTGGTATAAGATGTCATTGTTGGAGCCAGTGCTCTGCAGGCTGATGTGGCACCAAGCTATGGGTTGAGTGATTGATGTGAGCATAATACAGGCATTCCTCTCCTTTCACTGGGCACCATTTATTGAAGCTTACCGTGGCACTTTTCTGCAGTTCTGAGAAGTTTTCGTGCATTTGCTCCCTTGACCTATGGATGTGGGAGACTGCACTAACACTGTTTGTGATCTCCAGCCAGGTCTGCTGCACAGTGGCTGTAAAAGGAGACTCCTCTATCGTAAAATTGGCCAGTTTCCTCAGCGCCACCTCCTGCAGCAAGATCTCTGTGCTATTTCAGCCATCAACCCAGTCTCCAACACAATCACAGTTATGCCTCCTTTTGAGAACTGCTGCACTATGGATTCCCTGCTCCCCCAGGTTAAACAATGCTCCCTGTGCGTGAGAAAGATATGCATGAAGCATAGTTAAATTATTTAAATGATCCAACCCTGTGGAATCTGGTGGGGCTGAGCTGCTATGCAATATGTCTGCGAGCACATGGGAGTACTGGCAGCATGGGCCACTTTTGCCCAGACTGGGAATGGCCCTAACGCCTCATTCTAGGTAACACCCTTAGTTCTTTGCCTGCAGGAAATAGCGTCAACACATCCACAAAGAACAAGAGTGAAGCATAACAATAATCAAAACATCAAAAATGAGTGGGACAATGTCACCTGACCAGACAGAGCAAGATTTTTTTAATTATTGGGATAGAGTCAGGTGTTTTTCTTCCAAAGAGCTATCAGGAATATTCTATTTGTATGTGACCAGAAAAAGCTCTGCTGTATCTTAAACAATATTACTAAGCTCAAAAACATCCCACACTTCTCATTGCTGCAGAAATGTATAAATGTGTTCTTAACTGGTATAGGCGCGTGCATACAGCACATTGTCCAGCACTGCATCAGGATCCACGTGAAATCGATCAGCAATCCCTCGCAGTCTATCTGGGCGGCTACACTAGGTTAAGGATTTTGGGTCTACTTAACTGGATATCTACAGGATATCACACAGAGACTATATAGATTGCAAAGGGTCTGACCATTTAAATAATATTATTCAGACAGATACACTGATACTATTCAGGATAAAAACAGACACACAGGACAATACAGGATATTATATAGGCACTATACTGGTTATTTCGGAGATACCTACAGAATTTTTTTTATTCATTTATGGGATGTGAGCATTGCTGGCAAGGCCAGCATTTATTGCCCATCCCTAATTGCCCTTGAGAAGGTGGTGAGCCGCCTTCTTGAACTGCTGCAGTCCATGTGGTGAAGGTACTCCCACAGTGCTGTTAGGTAGGGAGTGCCAGAATTTTGACCCAGCGACAATGAAGGATCGGCAATATACTTCTAAGTCAGGATGGTGTGTGACTTGGAGGGGAACTTGGAGGTGGTGAAGTGGGATTAGGCTGAATAGCTCTTTGTTGGCCGGCACGGACACAATGGGCCGAAATGGCCTCCTTCCCTGCTGTAACTTTCTATGATTCTATTCTATGGTGGTGTTCCCATGCGCCTGTTGCCCTTGTCCTTCTAGGTGGAAGAGGTTGCGGGTTTGGGTGGTGCTGCCGAAGAAGCCTTGGCGAGTTGCTGCAGTGCATCTTGTAGATGGTACACACTGCAGCCACGGTACGCCGGTGGTGGAGGGAGTGAATGTTTAAGGTGGTGGATGGGGTGCCAATCAAGCGGGCTGCTTTGTCCTGGATGGTGTTGAGCTTCTTGAGTGTTGTTGGAGCTGCACTCATCCAGGCAAGTGGAGAGTATTCCATCACACTCCTTACTTGTGCCTTGTAGATGGTGGAAAGGCTTTGGAGAATACCTAGCCTCTGACCTGCTCTTGTTGCCACAGTATTTATGTGGCTGGTCCAGTTAAGTTTCTGGTCAATGGTGACCAAAAGGATGTTGATGGTGGGGGATTCGGCGATGGTAATGCCATTGAATGTCAAGGGGCGGTGGTTAGACTCTCGCTTGTTGGAGATAGTCATTGCCTGGCACTTCTGTGGCGCGAATGTTACTTGCCACTTATCAGCCCAAGCTTGTTGCATGCAGGCATGGACTGCTTCATTATCTGAGGAGTTGTGAATGGCACTGAACACTGTGCAGTCATCAGCGAACATCCCCATTTCTGACCTTATGTTGGAGGGAAGATCATTGATGAAGCAGCTGAAGATGGGACCTAGGACACTGCCCTGAGGAACTCCTGCAGCGATGTCCTGGGGCTGTGATGATTGACCTTCAACCACAATCTTCCTTTGTGCTAGGTATGACTCCAGCCAGTGGAGAGTTTTGGCCCCCGATTCTCATTGACTTCAGTTCTTCAGTTTTACTAGGGCTCCTTGATGCCACACTCGGTCAAATGCTGCCTTGATGTCAAGGGCAGTCACTCTCACCTCACCTCTGGAATTCAGCTCCTTTGTCCATGTTTGGACGAAGGCTGTAATGAGGTCGGAAGCCGAGTGGTCTTGGCGGAACCCAAACTGGGCATCAGTGAGCAGGTTATTGGTGAGTAAGTGCCACTTGATAGCACTGTTGATGACACCTTCCATCACTTTGCTGATGAGTGAGAGCAGACTGATGGGGTGGTAATTGGCCGGATTAGATTTGTCCTGCTTTTTGTGAACAGGACATACCTGGGCAGTTTTCCACATTGTTGGATAGATGCCAGTTGTAGCTGTACCGGAACAGATTGGGTAGAGGCGCGGCTAGTTCTGGAGCACAAGTCTTCAGCACGATAGCTGGGATGTTGTCAAGGCCCATAGCCTTTGCTGTATCCAGTGCACTCAGCCGTTTCTTGATATCACGTGATGGTGGGGACCTCGGGAGTAGGCCGATGTGGATCATCCACTCGGCACTTCTTTATAGCACAGGGACTGTGTAGGATATCATATAGACAAACTAGCCTAGATTTTCCACTTGGGTGAAATCCTGAACAGAATAGGGCGGACACCCAATGTAGATACTTTGGGCTGGATTTTGAAGTTGGGGTCGGGAATCACACATTCTGGCTTGTGAACCCGCCTCCATCGAGATGTGGCCAACCCACTGAATTTTCCCTTGATTGACCTTGTTGAGCCCGCCCAGTGGGCTCAGCAGGCCAATTAAGGGCCACCCGGCAACAGGTGACGTCACAGACTGACATTTCATCTGTCAAGAGCTTTTGACAGATGAAATATCAGCGTTTGACAGCTCTGTGAAGCTGTCAAACAGTGACAATATGATTTCTAACTTCAGTCCTTCCTTTCAGGATGAGTTAGAAATCATTCCACCACAGAAAACAGAAGGCTGCAGTTTTTGACAGGACCACGGCTTTTCTGCTTTCTGTGCCGGTGAGATTTCTGACTCCCGAGAACTGAAGGGCTGACACCTGCAGGAGGAAGTTAAGGTAAGTAAAACTTTTTCCCACACTTAGCACTTACCTTACACACTTACCTCTGCACACATGCACCCATCACTCACCTGCCCACCGGACATATCGACCCCTCCAACCCCTGCAGACCCACGGTCCGCCCCGATAACTTGGCGTGGTTGCCACCTGTCGGGAAGCCCACATTTCACCGATTAAAATAGGGATTATGCAAAAAACTGCCTGTTAACTACCTGTTAACAGGCAGTTAATTGTCACTAATCCCTTCCCGCCTCGGGGAGTCGGGTCTCAGCACAGGTCGGGTACCTGCCGCCAGCGAAACTGGCATGGAGGCAGGATGGGGTCGGGACCCCCGAATCTGCAGCTTTAACCCCCCACACGCCTCCAAACCCGACTCCACGGGTCATTGAAAATCCAGCCCTTTAACTTCCGCAGTCAACCTAATTTAAACATTAGGAGTGAGCTTCAGGTGTCAGGGATATCACTGATTCAGAGCTTGCCTGTAGTTGGCAAGAATTAGCATGCTACTGCAGGATTAAAAGGCCTTCAAGTAGTTTAAAGCGACAGGCACCCAGGCAAATGAACTGGGAGCACAGCACAAGAGGTCGTTACAAATGATGTCTGAAGTCTACAGGAGAGCAGAGAGCACCCAGGTTCTTGGATGCAGATGTGGATGTGCTGCTGGACAATGTCAGAGGAGGAAGGCCCTGTTGGGAACAGAGTCCTGTAGGCCCTGTACAGGGCTGCTCAGGACCAAATGAAGGATGTGGCCAATGCAGTCAGTGCCACGGGCTGCTCAGGGCCAGGGGAAGAATGTGGCCATGGCAGTCAGTGCCATGGGCTGCTCAGGGCCAGGGGAAGGATGTGGCCATGGCAGTCAGTGCCAACTCTAAGACCACACACATGGCTCATCAGAGCCAGAAAAAGTTAAATGACCTTATGAGGTCAGATAAGGTGAGGCATGCCAGCCACCAAGAATGCACAGCACCCAGCTCCTCTGTCCATTACAATGACTCCCCTCACACTGTGTTAAAGTGCTTGAATTGCTTATCATCAATGCCTAGGAGGCGGCATAGTGCTCTTGACAACCCCAGTCTTCACCTGCAAGTGTAGCTTTACTCACATGCATGCACCCAACTAAGAGCCTCATAAGGAATCTAATTGCTTGATGCATGCACCTGTCACCATACCCATTAAAGGCTGCATGCTGATACCTAAAGTAATTCTTGCTTTTTTCATTCTTTTTCAAAGACAAGATAGCCTGTAACAAGAAACTGAGAACTTCAAAAAGTGGCACCATCCCCAACCTGCTGATCACCACCCACTATGAAGAAGTGGTTATAATGGGAGATTTTATTTATCACATAGACTGGGAGAAGCTGAGCCTCTGACCACATATCTTGTCCATCACCAAGACTGCCTACTTCCACCTCCTAACATCGCCCGTCTTCGCTCCTGCCTTAGCTCAGCTGTGCTGAAACCCTCATTCTTGCCTTTGTTATCTCTAAACTTGACTATGCCAATGCTTTCCTAGCCGGCCTCCCACATTGTACCTTTCATAAACTTGAGTTCGTCCAAAACTCTGATACCCGTGTCCTAACTCGCACCAACTCTCATTCACCCATCATTCCTGTGCTCGCTGACCTACATTGACTCCCGGTCCAACAACGCCTCAATTTAAAATTCTCATCCTTGTTTTCAAATCCCTCCATGGACTCACCCCTCACTATCTCTGTAACCTCCTTTAGCCCTACAACCCTCGGATAGCTCTGCGCTCCTCCAATTCTGGCCTCTTGCGCATCCCAGATTTCATCGCTCTACCATTGGCGGCCATGCCTTCAGTCGCCTAGGCCCTAAACTCTGGAATTCCCTCTCTAAACCTTTCCGACTCTCTACCCCTCTCTCCTCCTTTAAGACCCTCCTTAAAACCTATTTCTTTGACCAAGCTTTTAGTCACCTGTCCTAACATCTCCTTATGTGGCTCGGAGTCAAATTTGTTTGATAATCGCTCCTGTGAAGGGCCTTGGGACGTTTTACTATGTTAAAGATGCTATATAAATGCTAGTTGTTATTGTAGAATACATTTTGTAATATGGACAGTTTTCTGGAAGAATGGTCCCGATTTTAAAGGTAAGGTGTGGGTATGGTGCGCGCGAGCCCTGAAACAGGCAGTGAACCTGATCTTAACAGCCCGGTCTCATTGGCATAAATTGTCTTGCTGACCCGCCAGACCCAAATGTCATTGGGCCCTGATCTGTATATTGAAAGAGGGCCCCCGCTACCTTGCTGTGGGTGTCCCACTCCTCTGCTCAAAAGAGCAGGTTAACATCGAGCCAAGCAGGGGGAGTTAAAATCGGGGCCAATATGTTTTAGAACCAAGTAGTGATAAGGTCATACTAGATTTAGTGATGAGTAATGAATCAAAATTAGTTAACAATCTGATGGTAAGGGAACATCTTGCGAATACTGACCATAATATGCCTGAATTTGAGATTAGGTTTGAGAGACAGAGAAGTGACAAATCAAGATTTTAAACTTAAGTAAGGCAAACTTTGAAGGGATGAGAAATAAATAGACCATAGTAAAGTGGGCTGAGCTGTTAATGGGTAAACCTACAGATAAACAGTGGGAAGTTTTCAAGGAAGGTTTTTGGTACTATACAAAACCAGTACATAACCCTAAAAGCCAAATGATCCACTTGTGTAGTTAAGCAACCATGGTAAATAAATGAGGTAAGAGACACAATTAAGCTAAAAGAAAAGGCTTACACAAATGCAAGAAAAAGTGGAAATCCAGCAGATTGGGAGAGCTAAAAAAAAACAAAGGGATACAAAGGAAGTAATAAGGGGTGCAAACAATGAGTATGAGCATAAACTTGCAAGAGATATCAAAGTTAACAGTAAATACTTTTACAAATATATTAAGAGAAAGTGTGTGTCAAAGCAGAATGTGAGCCTATTAAAGACAGATACAGATGAGACTTTCATGGCAGACTTGTTAAGTTAATACTTCATACCAGAAACTTAATTGGACCAACCACATAAATACTGTGGCAACAAGAGCAGGTCAGAGGCTGGGTATTCTGCGGTCAGTGACTCACCTCTTGACTCCCCAAAGCCTTTCAACCATGTAACTCCTTTATTTCTGCCTCAGGGCAGTATCCTAAGCCCAACCATCTTCAGCTGCTTCATCAATGACCTTCCCTCAATCATAAGATCAGAAGTGGGGATGTTCACTGATGATTGCTCAGTGTTCAGTTCCATTCGCAACTCCTCAGATAATGAAGCAGTCTGTGCCCGCATGCAGCAAGACCTGGAAGACATCCAGGCTTGGGTTGATAAGTGGCAAGTAACATTTGTGCACAAAAGTGCCAGGCAATGACAATCTTGAACAAAAGTGAGTCTATCCACCTCCCCTTGACATTCAATGGCATTGCCATCGTCGAATCCCCCACCATCAACATCTTGGCGGTCACTATTGAGCAGAAACTTAACTGGATCAGCCACATAAATACTGTGGCTACAAGAGCAGGTCAGAGGCTGGGTTTTCTGTGGTGAGTGACTCACCTCTTGACTCCCCAAAGCCTTTCCACCGTCTACAAGGCACAAGTCAGGAGTGTGATGGAATACTCTCCACTTGCCTGGATGAGTGCAGCTCCAACAACACTCAAGAAGCTCGACACCATCCAGGACAAAGCAGCCAGCTTGATTGGCACCCCATCCACCACCTTAAACATTCACTCCCTCCACCACCGGCAAACCGTGGCTGCAGTGTGTACCATCTACAAGATGCACTGCAGCAACTCACCAAGGCTTCTTCGACAGCACCTCCCAAACCCGCGACCTCTACCACCTAGAAGGACAAGGGCAGCAGGTGCATGGGAACAGCACCTCCAAGTCACACACCATCCTGACATGGAAATATATCCCCCTTTTTTCATCGTCACTGGGTCAAAAATCCTGGAACTCCCTACGTAACAGCACTGTGGGAGTACCTGCACCACACAGACTGCAGCGGTTCAAGAAGGTGGCTCACCACCACCTTCTCAAGGGCAATTAGGGATAAGCAATAAATACGAGTCTTGCCAGCAACGCACACATCCTGTGAATGAATTAAAAAAAAATTAAGATAGAAGAGAGGGAGAAACCAGGAAACTACAGAACTGTTAGTTTAACTTCAGTTATGGGGAAGTTAATGGAATCAAACATCAGGGACAGTGATTGAGCATTTGAAAAGTATGAGCTGATAGAAGCCACAATTGCTGATACACTGACTGGGCACCCAAAACACTGAGCAACAGCTGACATTCCGCAAGTATGGGCTGAGGGTTCTAGTTGGTCAGAAAAGATTCCCAAATATCAGGATGAAATGAGTATCAAATGCCTGTAAATAAAGATCCTGTGCACACTATTTCACCGGAGTCATCAGGTGTCTTTTACTACATGAGCACACAGATATAACTTAAACGGAGAGATAGAAAGACTTGCTGGCTGCCAAGGCAATTGGTTACCTTTCGCTCACTCAACTCTGGCATGTTTCTCACCAATTCATTATAAGGCAGCTGGAACTATTTGCACACTCTCTGCTCATCTTTTCACACCAGGTGGTATGTAAGCTTCTCAATGGTGTGCCCATTGTGTTACCTCCTAATGGTTACGGGTCTCTGTTCTTTTTTCAAAGAAGGCTGCATATAACCGTCAACAGAGAACCCATACTGCTGGCAGACCAACCACTGTACAATGCCTCAGCTACTAGAAGGGAGCAAGCCTTCCAAATAATGAGAGAAGTACCTCTCAAGGACTCCAGACCGTGAAAGCATCATGGGAATTAGGAGTGGTCTGGGTGAAGGAGGAAGCACCAGTGAGGAGGAACAAGTGGTGGTGACAGCAGCCAAACAGCAATGAGCTTGGCGAGGGAGAGGGACCAGAAGTGCAGCTGGTGCGGGACCCACAGATTCATACCTTACAAAGGTTGCACTCATTAATCAACAGAAGCCTTTCATACAGTCCTTTGAGAATCTTCAAAGCCCTTTACATGGAAAGGTGGAGTACATACAGATGTCCCAAAACAACATACCAATAATACTTACACAACACCAAGTGAACAACATACAAGACTCAAAATTTATGTAACTGTTCATGCAAGTATACCTTTCAGACCAATTTGAAAGAGATATCCCTATAGTGAAAGTTTCTCTGTGAAATGAACAGTTAGTGCAATCTGCAGACGAAAACTGAAATTGCAGCAATTACAACAACATGCTACATTTATATCGTGCTTTTAGCCTAGTAAAACATCCCAAGGCTCAGTTGGGGCTCAGACCTGAGTAAGAGTAGGAGGGAGGAGATGGGGAGGTACAGACTGTGTGTACACAGGATCTGAGATGACAACTACAACAGAAGAAGTCATGGAATGGAAAAAGCTAACAAAAGGATACAAGGTATTCTCTGTATCAATGAAGATCACCTTTCCTCCACAGTATCCACTGGGTCCAGGAAGCTGAGCAGTTACTACATCAAAGAAAATTAAAAATGACTTCTCAGAGAGATAAATCAATTAGTTCAGTGCTGGTCCAAGGCACCTAGATCACTAAACTTTCATCAGACTGCCTCATTTCAGTGCTCCTTATCCCAGGTTCCCCTGAATTGAATGTTCCAGTGTAAACAGAGCAAAGCAGAGCTGTTACATTTGTATTCTGCAACTCAGGGAACCACTACTGTAATACTCTCCTCCAGATGGTTCTATGCGGTGTAAGTATAAGACTACGAAAAATTCAAAAATGGGTTTAGAATGCATGTACGTAAACGCACAAAGTGTGGTGAATATGTTGGTGAGCTACAAGCACAATTATCCGTGTGGCAATATGATGTTGTGGCAATAACGGAAACGTGGCTTAAAAATGGTGAGGACTGGGCACTTAATATTCAAGGGTACAAGGTGTTCAGAAGAGATGGGGAAGGAAAAAAAGTAGGTGGGGTGGCAGTGCTGATTAAGGAAGATATTGTAGCGTTGGAAAGGGAGGATGTTCTTGAGGGGACAAGGACAGAATCCATTTGGTTAGAGTTGAGGAGCAAAAAGGGTATGATCACGCTATTGGGGGTATTCTATCGGCCTCCAAATAGTGAGAGGGAGGTAGAGGAGCAAATCTGCAGGGAAATCGCAGAGATATGCAAGAGCTATAGAGTGGTGATATTGGGGGACTTTAATTACCCAAATATCGATTGGGATAATGCTAGGGTAAAGGGAAAGGAGGGGGAGGAATTTCTGAAATGTGTTCAGGAGAATTTCCTTGACCAATATGTTCTTGGCCCAACTAGGATGGAGGCATTGCTGGATCTGGTGCTGGGGAATGAGGTGGGCCAGGTCGACCAAGTGTCTGTGGGAGAACACCTGGGTACAAGAGATCATCATATCATAAGATTTAGATCAGCAATGGAGAGGAGCAAGGAACAATCTAGAGTAGAACTTCTAAACTGTTATAGGGCTAACTTCAATGGAGTGCGAAAGGATCTAGCCAGGGTAAAATGGAACCAAAGACTGACAGGAAAAACTGTAACGGAACAATGGGTGATCGTTAAGGAGGAGATGTTCCAAGTACAGGCTAGGTACAAGAGGGAAGGGTAAGGGAACCAAAGCAAGGGCTCCTTGGATGACGAGGGAGATAGAGAAGATGATGAAACAAAAAAAAGAGGGTGTATGATGCACGTCAGGTGAATTCCTCAAGGGAGAACCAGACCAAATACAATAAGTTGAGAGGGGATGTGAAGATGAAAATAAGATTGGCAAAGAGAGAATATGAGAGTAGAATGGCGGTTAACATAAAAGGGAACCCAAAAATCTTCTACCGGCATGTAAACAGTAAGCGGGTAGTAAGAGGCAGGGTAGGGCCTATTAGAGACAAAGAAGGTGATATGTGCTTAGAGGCGCAGGGCAAGGCTAGAATACTCAATGAGTACTTTGTATCGGTGTTTACTAAGGAGGTGGATGCTGACAAAAATATCGGTAGAAGTGGAAAAGGTAGAAGCAATGGAAGGGGTGAAAATTGATGAACAGGATGTACTAGAAAGGCTGTGTATGCTTAGAGTGGACAAGTCGCCTGGTCCAGATGGCTTGTATCCCAGGTTGCTAAGGGAATTGGGGGAGGAGATAGCGGAAGGGCTTGCCATAATTTGCCAATCTTCCCTCGATGCAGGGGAGGTGCCTGAGGATTTGAAAGTGGCAAATGTGACACCATTGTTCAAGAAAGGGTGTGAGGACAATTCTATTAACTACAGTTTAACATCAGTGGTGGGTAAAGTTTTAGAAACAATAGTAAAGGAAAAAATTAACAGGCACTTGGAGAGGTTTAAGCTAATTAAAGAGAGCCAACATGGATTTGTAAAAGGCAGATCGTGTTTGAATTTTTTGATGAAGTAACAGAGAGGATTGATGAAGGGAATGCAATGGATGTTGTCTACATGGATTTTCGGAAGGCGTTTGACAAAGTACCACATCGAAGGCTGGTTAACAAAATTGAGGCTCATGGAATAGGTGGGTCAGTGGCAGCTTGGATAAGGAATTGGCTTAAGCACAGAAAACAGCGAGTTGTGGTAAATGGCTGTTTTTCAGACTGGAGGATGGTAGACAGTGGTGTTCCCCAAGGGTCAGTGCTGGGGCCACTGCTTTTTTTGATATATATAAATGACCTGGATATTGGAATACAGAGTAGAATTTCTAAATTTGCCGATGACTCCAAACTTAGGGGTGTGGCAAACAGTGAGGATGATACCAATCGACTGCAACAGGACACAGAAAGGCTAGCAGAATGGGCAGACAAGTGGCAGATGGAATTTAATACAGAGAAGTGTGAGGTGATTCATTTTGGCAGAAGGAACAGGGAGAGGCAATATACACTTAATGGAACAGTTTTAGAAGCATAGAAGATAGGAGCAGGAGTAGGCCATTCGGCCCCTCGAGCCTGCTCCGCCATTTAATGAGATCATGGCTGATCATCCAAATTCAGTACCCTGTCCCTGCTTTCTCCCCATATCCCTTGATCCCTTTAGCCTTAAGAAATATATCTATCTCCTTCTTGAATATATTTAATGAATTGGCCTCAACTGCCTTCTGTGGTAGAGAATTCCACAGGTTCACCACTCTCTGGGTGAAGAAATTCCTCCTCATCTCAGTCCTAAATGGCTTATCCTGAGACTGTGACCTCTGGTTCTGGACTCCCCCGCAATCGGGAACATACTTCCTGCATCTAGTCTGTCTAGTCCTGTTAGAATTTTGTAAGTTTCAATGAGATCCCCTCATTTAAAGAGTGTGCAGGGACACAGGGACCTGGGAGTTAATGTGCATCGGTCCCTGAAGGTGGCAGGACATACTGAGAGAGTGGTTAGCAAAGCATATGGGATCTTGAGCTTCATAAATAGAGGTATTGAGTACAAAAGTAGAGAAGTTATGCTGAACCTTTATAAAGCGCTGGTTAGGCCACAACTGGAGTATTGCATCCAGTTCTGGTCACCACACTTTAGGAAGGATGTGAAGGCCCTTGAGGGGGTGTAGAGGAGATTTACCAGAATGGTTCCGGGGATGGGGGATCTTAGCTATAAAGACAGGTTGGAGAAGCTGGATTTGTTTTCATTCGAGCAAAGGAGGTTGAGGGGTGATTTGATAGAGGAGTACAAGATTATGACGGGTTTGGACAGGCTAGACGGGGAAAGGCTGTTCCCACTAATTGATGGTACAAGGGCTAGGGGACACAGATTTAAGGTTTTGGTCAAGAGATACAGTGGGGACGTGAGGAAAAACTTTTTTATGCAGCGAGTGGTGTTCGCTGCCACCGGAAGTGATGGAAGTGGAGACACTCAGGGCTGGATGAATGGAGACGTGTTGGAGGCGGGACTGCTGCTTGCCTGGTTTCAGTTCCGCCTCCATCAGCCTCTGGCCAACCAGCGGGATCTTCCCCTGATTGACCTTGTTAAGCCCGCCCGGCGGGCTCAGCAGGCCAATTAGGGGGAAGGCAGTGACAGAGCACGTCAACGTCTGACGTGTCATCTGTCAAGAATTTTTGAAAGAAGAAATGTCATCGTTTGACAGCTCTGTGAAGCTGTCAAACACTGACATTGTGTGTAGTTTGATGAATCCTTGTGTTCAGGACTCATCAAACCTTTCTACTTTGTAGAAATCAGATGACTGTTGGATCGCAGGATCCAACAGCCAAGTCTGTGATCTCTACAATGGAGATGTCGGGACTCCGGCTCCACAGCGGCTGAAGGCTGTAGGCAGAAACAAAGGTAAGTTAACATTTTCTAACACTTTACACTCACCTCACATACTTACCACTCTACACTTGCACCCATCACTCACCTCTACATTGCACTTTCAGACCCCTCCGACCCCCGCAGACCTCCTACACCCTGGCGGGGTTCCCCCAGGTCGGGAAGCCCGCACTTTGGAACAAAAAATGAGGATAATCCTATTTTCTGCCTGTTAACTACCTGTTAACAGGCAGTTAATAGGCTTTAATCCCTTCCCGCCTCCAAGGAGACAGGATCCGGGGCAGGATGGCTTCCCGCCTCCTGGCAAGAGGGCACGGAGGCGGGTTGGGGGCAGGTTTGCCACCCGCCCACAAATTCTGCAACTTTACCGGCAGTCGCGCCTCCAAAACCGCCTCCTCAGGGCTGAGAAAATCCAGCCCCAAATGTTTTCAAGGGGAGACTGGATAGGCACTTGAGGGAAATAAACTTGCAGGGCTACGGGGATAGAGCGGGGGAATTGGACTGACTGGATTGCTCTAGAGAGAGCCGGCACGGACTCAATGGGCTGAATGGCCTCCTTCTGTGCCACATGTATAACTCTATGGGGTAAAAATTCACTTGGTTGCGCCACCCGTTAGCGCCTAAAGAGGGCGCTAATGGGGCGCAAAGCCGCTAACGCCCGGGCGCAGCGATGTTTGCGCCGCTCGAGAACTTAACTTGAGATTGTGCGGCGGCGCTAAAACTTACCGCTGTGACCACCTGCGCGCGCAGATTGTGACGTCATTCCATGGTGCAACGCCCTTGGGGCGCCCCGTAGCGGAAATTGAGTGGCGCCCCCTGCCTTACCGCCTGGCGCTTCCAACGACCAGAAGACTGGAACGCTATCAATCGCTGTGGGGCTGGGGGGGGCGCTATTTAAAGGGGGCCTCTTCCTGTCTTTTATTGTTGGTGGCATTTTTGAACTACGCATTCTGAGAGAGAGAGGGAGAGACTTCTGGAGAGATTCAACGTTGTGTGAAGGAGTTTTGGGTACTGAGCAGCACTTTGCAGGTTCATTTTGATTTGCCATTCCTTGTATCGATTTAGCAGAGACCGTGGGAGCTGCACTCTGAGCTCTTTGCCTGGTGCTCGCCATTGTTCTTTCCAGCACATTTGATGTGCAACTCTCTCCAGGCCGAGATTCAAGGCAGCAATGAACAGGATGTGGATGGAAAGCAAGATTAACCATCCCCTTTAAGAACTGGCCCGTGCCATTGTGTGTGTGTTCCATTGCTGACTGACATTACATGAGCTTCGCCAGCACTCCGAGTTAGCGCCTCACTGCTCGGCCTTTGCGCCTTAAGAGAGGTGTGCAGCGCCTGCATTAGCGCTCCACTCACCTCCCGGGGCGGTAAAAGTGAAGTTTCCCGTCAGTGCCGATAATTAGCGCCAGGCGCTAATATTTGCGTCCGGACGATATTTGCGCCCCAAATGGGGCGCGACCTAATTTCTACCCCTATGACTCTAAGTCTAATAAACCAATCTGTCCCTGGGATAGGTTACAATGCTCAGTTCTCCCAGCAGCTCGATTGCTGATTATTTCATTACCACTGAAAGAATTTGCGTTCTAAATTACTGCAGACACACTCTTAGCACTCTATAACTCACTGAACGTTATTTTGCTGGACTGTTAAGTCCATAATTTGTGCTGTTTTGTTTGTATTACAACAAAGACACAGATGCTCTAATTCCACACCCTGTATTTATATTAACATCTTTTAAAGTGCTGGCACAAGGACTTTAATGCTTTGAATATGGGAACTTACCACAGAAAGTGTGCGACAGCTGTGTCTTTCCAGTTCGAAATTCTGCAAATAAAAATAGAAATTAACTACAAAAAAAAGATGAAAGAAAAACCTTGCATTTCCACAATGTCTTCCATATCCTGAAGATCTCAAAGTGCTTTAAAGCCAGCGGATTACTTTTGAAGTGCAGTCACTATTGTTTTGTAGGCAAATACACCAGCCAATTTGCACACATCAAGATCCCACATGCAGATGGATGACTGCTTAATCTGTTTTTGGTAGTACTGAATGAGGGATAAATATTGGTGAGGACATCAGGAGAACTCCCATACTCTTCTTCAAAAAGTGCCATGGGATATTTTAAGTTCACTGGGACAGGCAGAATGACAGCACGTTAAACAATGGGTTTTGATTCCCAAGCGGCCTGCTTTAGGACTGTTCCTGGTTATTGCTGAGGGTCAAAGCTAGAAAAGATTGCCGTCTAAAATGCATAGGTACTCATTAAATAATCTTAGACTGATCTGAGAATGGGACCTCAATATCAAGCTCTCTCAAGAGTTGAAGCATATATTACAGTGGAACCAACAAGGGTACCTATTGGGCAACGCTGAAGAACTGAGAATTGCTTCTCTATTCAGATACATGCTGGAGATGATGGCACAAAGGGAATCCTTTTGCACCCATGCTTTTTTACCCATAGGCCAGGATTACTGAATGGCCACATAAGGGATATTTCAAAGATGACTGAATGAAAAGAGACTGTAACAAGCTGGAGCAGGCTCAGGATCCAGTGGTCAATTAGACACGCAGACGAGAGCTTAATGTTCAAAACAAGTGAGGTTTATTCACCCATGCCAGTTGTTTCTTTAAGTGCAGAGATAAACAAAACAGTTACAGGGATTACTTTCCAGCATACAGATTCTCATTCTTTGCTCCTTCCTCTCCAGCCTCTCTCTGACTGAACCATTTACCTGCCGTTTCTCCTTCGAGGCTGAGAGTCGTTCCTGATTGACCTGAATTGCCGTTAAAAGATTTTGTAAAGCTGTACTGCCTTGCCTTGGTCATGCTGACATTTTATACAATTTCTTAAAGTTGTAGCCCTATAGTGGCTACAGAGCTCTCAAAAGCGGATGGCTCACATATTGTCCCTCTCTCACTCTGTTACAGAGACAGAGGGCTAGATTTTACCAGCCCTGAGGAGGTGGGTTTGGAGGCGGGACTGGTGGGAAAATGGGAAAAATTGGGAGTGGGTCCCAACCCCGCTCCCAACCCGCCTCCGAACCATCTTCCCGGGAGGCGGGTCCCCGACTCGCGCAGGGACCCGTCTCCTAGCGGCGGGAAGGGGATTAGAGCCAATTAACTGCCTGTTAACAGGTAGTTAACAGGCTTTTCACCATTTTCCGCCTGCTGATGTGGGCCTCCCGATGTCGGGAAACCCCGTCAGGGTCAGCGAAGCGAGCTGTGGGTCTGATGCAGTGCAAGTGTGCAAATGACAGCTGCAGAGGTAGTGTGATGGGTGCAATGGTGCACAGGTAAGTATGACAGGTGAGAGAATGTAGTGAGAAATATTTTTATTCTTATTATATGTATCTGCAGGTGACAAGATTTGATGTTTCTGTGAAGCCTTATCTCACACATACAGCTGCCATCTGTTTTCTCCTAAGGAGAGTCATTGGTTAGCCTGGGTGCAAGGGCTCACCTTTGGACAGTGATTGTCAGTGTTTGACAGCACCTCAATGCTGTCAAACACTGTCAAATCATCTGTCAAACAAGTGTGGGGCCTGTCACTTTAACAAAACCGGCAGATGAAGCGTCATGCACTGACGTCATCTGACACCGGCTTTCCCTTAATTGGCCGGCACGCCCACAGGACGTGCTTAAATGAGGCCAATCAGGGGAAAATAGTGTCAGGTCGTCAGACGTCGCTGGGGGTGGGACTAGAACCCGGAAACCAGCAGTCCCGCCCCCAACGCGCCTCCTCAGGTAAGATCCCGGCCAGAATATCTAACTCTCTTAATTCTGGAGGACAACCAGCTCCGAGCCCCAACCTCGATATACCACAATTGTGACCGACATTCCCCACTCCCGATTGCTGGGGATAATCCAGGCTGTCAATGTGGCCAGTTGCCTGGCGGGAACTGGAAGAACAAAATGATAATGAGGTCCTGCTGTTAAATTTGGCAGGATTTATGCGTCCATGGCCTAGTCAGGTTTCTCCACCGTTTTCAGCCTCCCCATTAATACCGGGGTCATTGTATGTGTGTTGCACTCACCACCAAATGCCTCTGTGATTGCCATGCTTTCAATTCCTCCACCCAGTAGTTTACTGCAAAGCAACAAAATATATGTTAATGCTGCACAGAATCTGTCATTCATTTTCTAGCCTTACTTGCAGAAAATGTAGCAAGCAAATCATGCGAGATATGTTGACATGAGTATTATACAGTTGCGGCAGCCATCCATTGTCTTCAACATACCCATATCTTATTTTATGTGTTCACAAATCATGCATTACTCTTTTCTAAAATGCTTTATGAAATCTAACCTAAAATACTTTAAAGGTGTTTATTGAAAAAGGAACGAGGAACAGCACCTCATCTTTCTATCAGGTACTTTACAGCCTTCTGGACTCAACACTGAGTTCAACAATTTCAGACCATAACCTCTGCCCCTATCTTTTCAGGCGGCAGCTGTTGATGATTCTGCCATCCCCATTTGTAACATTTAACCACTCCTGCCTTCCACCCTATCACAGACCGTCCCTTTTGTTCGTTCCTTCCCTCCCTCCCTTTCCCTGTCTCTGCACCCGATTAAAATCTGTTACATCTCTAACTTTTTCCAGTTCTGACGAAGGGTCACAGACCAGAAACGTTAACTCTGTTTCTCTCTCCACGGATGCTGCCTGACCTGCTGAGTGTTTCCAGCATTTTCTGTTGTATTTATTGAATAAGTATTTGATTTTTGAAACATTACCCTGCCCAAATTGCCATTTCTGCTGCTTACCCTCCTCCCTAGTCACATCAATCTGTGTTATGATCTTTATCGTGACCATCATCAATGTCACGCATATGAGCCGGCTGAGGCAAAGCCATTTGCATAGTGCGATACGTTCGTCTGCAAAGTGTATCCAGGTGCTGCCGTTTTCTTCCCAGATATAGATAGAGCTGGGGGCTGAATGTCCCGTATGGTCTATATCAGCCCCAAACAGGCAAAACAAATTCCATGAATGCCCAGATACTAATAAAATTTAAAAATGTATATTTTCTGAGGTGTGCCACTAACGCTGAAAAGAGGAGTACAATTCTGCACAGAAGAGAGATCAATTCACCACTTGTAAGTGAATAAAAGAGAGTTGGCAGCTGCGCACCACGTGTATTCAACTTTTGCCCACTGCAATTTAGAACAAAGCAAGAGAGACAGTTTCTGCAGTAAATACAATAGAGATAGTCCAGCAGTAAATGGAATTGGATTAGTTCCTGCAGTGAACGGAATAGAGACAGTTCCTGCAGTAAATGGAATAGAGACAGTTCCTGCAATAAATGGAATAGAGACAGTTCCTGCAATAAATGGAATAGAGACAGTTCCTGCAATGAATGGAATAGAGACAGTTCCTAAAATAAATGGAATAGAGACAGTTCCTGCAATAAATGGAATAGAGACAGTTCCTGCAATAAATGGAATAGAGACAGTTCCTGCAATGAATGGAATAGAGACAGTTCCTGCAATAAATGGTATAGAGACAGTTCCTGCAATAAATGGAATAGAGACAGTTCCTGCAATAAATGGAATAGAGACAGTTCCTGCAATAAATGGAATAGAGACAGTTCCTGCAATAAATGGAATAGAGACAGTTCCTGCAATGAATGGAATAGAGACAGTTCCTGCAATAAATGGTATAGAGACAGTTCCTGCAATAAATGGAATAGAGACAGTTCCTGCAATAAATGGAATAGAGACAGTTCCTGCAATAAATGGAATAGAGACAGTTCCTGCAATAAATGGAATAGAGACAGTTCCTAAAATAAATGGAATAGAGACAGTTCCTGCAGTGAATGGAATAGAGACAGTTCCTGCAATAAATGGAATAGGGAGTGTTCCTGCAGTGAGTGGAATAGAGACAGTTCCTGCAGTAAATGGAATAGAGACTGTTCCTGCAGTAAATGGAATAGAGACTGTTCCTGCAATAAATGGAATAGAGACAGTTCCTGCAATGAATGGAATAGAGACAGTTCCTAAAATAAATGGAATAGAGACTGTTCCTGCAATAAATGGAATAGAGACAGTTCCTGCAATGAATGGAATAGAGACAGTTCCTAAAATAAATGGAATAGAGACAGTTCCTGCAATGAATGGAATAGAGACAGTTCCTAAAATAAATGGAATAGAGACAGTTCCTGCAATAAATGGAATAGAGACAGTTCCTGCAATAAATGGAATAGAGACAGTTCCTGCAATGAATGGAATAGAGACAGTTCCTGCAATAAATGGTATAGAGACAGTTCCTGCAATAAATGGAATAGAGACAGTTCCTGCAATAAATGGAATAGAGACAGTTCCTGCAATGAATGGAATAGAGACAGTTCCTAAAATAAATGGAATAGAGACAGTTCCTGCAGTGAATGGAATAGAGACAGTTCCTGCAATAAATGGAATAGGGAGTGTTCCTGCAGTGAGTGGAATAGAGACAGTTCCTGCAGTAAATGGAATAGAGACAGTTTCTGCAATAAATGGAATAGAGACAGTTCTTGCAATAAATGGAATAGAGACAGTTCCTAAAATAAATGGAATAGAGACAGTTCCTGAAGTGAATGGAATAGAGACAGTTCCTGCAATAAATGGAAGAGAGACAGTTTCTGCAATAAATGGAATAGAGACAGTTCCTAAAATAAATGGAATAGAGACAGTTCCTGAAGTGAATGGAATAGAGACAGTTCCTGCAATAAATGGAAGAGAGACAGTTCCTGCAATAAATGGAATAGAGACAGTTCCTGCAGTAAATGGAATAGAGACAGTTCCTGCAGTGAATGGAATAGAGACAGTTCCTGCAGTGAATGGAATAGAGACAGTTCCTAAAATAAATAGAATAGAGACAGTTCCTGCAGTAAATGGAATAGAGACAGTTCCTGCAATAAATGGAATAGAGACAGTTCCTGCAGTAAATGGAATAGAGACAGTTCCTGCAGTGAATAGAATGGAGACATTTCCTGCAGTGAATGGAATGGAGACAGTTCCTGCAGTGAATAGAATGGAGACATTTCCTGCAGTGAATGGAATAGAGACAGTTCCTGCAGTGAATGGAATAGAGACAGTTCCTAAAATAAATAGAATAGAGACAGTTCCTGCAGTGAATGGAATAGAGACAGTTCCTGCAGTAAATGGAATAGAGACAGTTCCTGCAGTGAATAGAATGGAGACATTTCCTGCAGTGAATGGAATGGAGACAGTTCCTGCAGTGAATAGAATGGAGACTGTTCCTACAATAAATGGAATAGTGACAGTTCCTGCAGTAAATGGAATAGAGACAGTTCCTGCAGTAAATGGAATAGAGACAGTCCCTGCAGTAAATGGAATAGTGACAGTTCTTGCAATAAATGGAATAGAGACAGTTCCTAAAATAAATAGAATAGAGACAGTTCCTGCAGTAAATGGAATAGAGACAGTTCCTGCAGTAAATGGAATAGAGACAGTTCCTGCAGTAAATGGAATAGAGACAGTTCCTGCAGTAAATGGAATAGAGACAGTTCCTGCAGTAAATGGAATAGAGACAGTCCCTGCAGTAAATGGAATAGAGACGGTCCCTGCAGTAAATGGAATAGTGACAGTTCTTCCAATAAATGGAATAGAGACAGTTCCTAAAATAAATAGAATAGAGACAGTTCCTGCAGTGAATGGAATAGAGACAGTTCCTGCAGTAAATGGAATAGAGACAGTTCCTGCAGTAAATGGAATAGAGACAGTTCCTGCAGTGAATAGAATGGAGACATTTCCTGCAGTGAATGGAATGGAGACATTTCCTGCAGTGAATAGAATAGAGACAGTTCCTGCATTAAATGGAATAGAGACAGTTCCTGCAGTAAATGGAATAGTGACAGTTCTTGCAATAAATGGAATAGAGACAGTTCCTAAAATAAATAGAATAGAGACAGTTCCTGCAGTGAATGGAATAGAGACAGTTCCTGCAGTGAATGGAATAGAGACAGTTCCTGCAATAAATGGAATAGAGACAGTTCCTGCAGTAAATGGAATAGAGACAGTTCCTGCAGTGAATGGAATAGAGACAGTTCCTGCAGTAAATGGAATAGAGACAGTTCCTGCAGTAAATGGAATAGAGACAGTCCCTGCAGTAAATGGAATAGAGACAGTTCCTGCAGTAATTGGAATAGAGACAGTTCCTGCAATAAATGGAATAGAGACAGTTCCTGCAGTAAATGGAATAGAGACAGTTCCTGCAGTGAATGGAATAGAGACAGTTCCTGCAGTAAATGGAATAGAGACAGTTCCTGCAGTGAATGGAATAGAGACAGTTCCTGCAGTAAATGGAATAGAGACAGTTCCTGCAATAAATGGAATAGAGACAGTTCCTGCAGTGAATGGAATAGAGACAGTTCCTGCAGTAAATGGAATAGAGACAGTTCCTGCAATAAATGGAATAGAGACAGTTCCTGCAGTAAATGGAATAGAGACAGTTCCTGCAGTAAATGGAATAGAGACAGTTCCTGCAATAAATGGAATAGAGACAGTTCCTGCAGTAAATGGAATAGAGACAGTTCCTGCAATAAATGGAATAGAGACAGTTCCTGCAGTAAATGGAATAGAGACAGTTCCTGCAATAAATGGAATAGAGACAGTTCCTGCAGTAAATGGAATAGAGACAGTTCCTGCAATAAATGGAATAGAGACAGTTCCTGCAGTAAATGGAATAGTGACAGTTCTTGCAATAAATAGAATAGAGACAGTTCCTACAATAAATGGAATAGAGACAGTTCCTGCAGTAAATGGAATAGTGACAGTTCCTACAATAAATGGAATAGAGACAGTCCCTGCAATAAATGGAATAGAGACAGTTCCTGCAATAAATGGAATAGAGACAGTTCCTGCAGTAAATGGAATAGAGACAGTTCCTGCAGTAAATAGAATAGAGACTGTTCCTGCAATAAATAGAATAGAGACAGTTCCTACAATAAATGGAATAGAGACAGTCCCTGCAATAAATGGAATAGAGACAGTTCCTGCAGTAAATGGAATAGAGACTGTTCCTACAATAAATGGAATAGAGACAGTTCCTGCAATAAATAGAATAGAGACAGTTCCTGCAGTAAATGGAATAGAGACAGTTCCTGCAGTAAATGGAATAGAGACTGTTCCTACAATAAATGGAATAGAGACAGTTCCTGCAGTAATTGGAATAGAGACAGTTCCTGCAATAAATAGAATAGAGACAGTTCCTGCAGTAAATGGAATAGAGACAGTTCCTGCAATAAATAGAATAGAGACAGTTCCTGCAGTAAATGGAATAGAGACAGTTCCTGCAATAAATGGAATAGAGACAGTTCCTGCAGTAAATGGAATAGAGACAGTTCCTGCAATAAATGGAATAGAGACAGTTCCTACAGTGAATGGAATAGAGACAGTTCCTGCAGTAAATGGAATAGAGACAGTTCCTGCAGTGAATGGAATAGAGACTGTTCCTGCAGTAAATGGAATAGAGACTGTTCCTGCAGTAAATGGAATAGAGACAGTCCCTGCAGTAAATGGAATAGAGACAGTCCCTGCAATAAATGGAATAGAGACAGTTCCTGCAATAAATGGAATAGAGACAGTTCCTGCAATAAATGGAATAGAGACAGTTCCTGCAGTAAATGGAATAGAGACAGTTCCTGCAATAAATGGAATAGAGACAGTTCCTGCAGTAAATGGAATAGTGACAGTTCTTGCAATAAATAGAATAGAGACAGTTCCTACAATAAATGGAATAGAGACAGTTCCTGCAGTAAATGGAATAGAGACAGTCCCTGCAGTAAATGGAATAGTGACAGTTCTTGCAATAAATAGAATAGAGACAGTTCCTACAATAAATGGAATAGAGACAGTTCCTGCAGTGAATAGAATAGAGACAGTTCCTGCAGTGAATGGAATAGAGACAGTTCCTGCAGTAAATGGAATAGAGACAGTTCCTGCAGTAAATGGAATAGAGACAGTTCCTGCAGTAAATGGAATAGAGACAGTTCCTGCAATAAATAGAATAGAGACAGTTCCTGCAGTAATTGGAATAGAGACAGTTCCTGCAGTGAATGGAATAGAGACAGTTCCTGCAATAAATGGAATAGAGACAGTTCCTGCAGTAATTGGAATAGAGACAGTTCCTGCAGTAAATAGAATAGAGACTGTTCCTGCAGTAAATGGAATAGAGACTGTTCCTGCAGTGAATGGAATAGAGACAGTTCCTGCAGTAATTGGAATAGAGACAGTTCCTGCAGTAAATAGAATAGAGACAGTTCCTGCAGTAAATGGAATAGAGACAGTTCCTGCAATAAATGGAATAGAGACAGTTCCTGCAGTAATTGGAATAGAGACTGTTCCTGCAATAAATGGAATAGAGACAGTTCCTGCAATAAATGGAATAGAGACAGTTCCTGGAATAAATGGAATAGAGACAGTTCCTGCAATAAATGGAATAGAGACTGTTCCTGCAGTAATTGGAATAGAGACAGTTCCTGCAATAAATGGAATAGAGACTGTTCCTGCAGTAATTGGAATAGAGACAGTTCCTGCAATAAATAGAATAGAGACAGTTCCTGCAGTAAATGGAATAGAGACAGTTCCTGCAATAAATGGAATAGAGACTGTTCCTGCAGTAATTGGAATAGAGACAGTTCCTGCAATAAATGGAATAGAGACTGTTCCTGCAGTAATTGGAATAGAGACAGTTCCTGCAGTAAATGGAATAGAGACAGTTCCTGCAGTGAATGGAATAGAGACAGTTCCTGCAATAAATAGAATAGAGACAGTCCCTGCAGTAAATGGAATAGAGACAGTTCCTGCAGTAAATAGAATAGAGACAGTTCCTGCAGTGAATGGAATAGAGACAGTTCCTGCAGTAAATAGAATAGAGACAGTTCCTGCAGTAAATAGAATAGAGACAGTTCCTGCAGTAAATGGAATAGAGACAGTTCCTGCAATAAATGGAATAGAGACAGTTCCTGCAGTAATTGGAATAGAGACTGTTCCTGCAATAAATGGAATAGAGACAGTTCCTGCAATAAATGGAATAGAGACAGTTCCTGCAATAAATGGAATAGAGACAGTTCCTGCAATAAATGGAATAGAGACTGTTCCTGCAGTAATTGGAATAGAGACAGTTCCTGCAATAAATGGAATAGAGACTGTTCCTGCAGTAATTGGAATAGAGACAGTTCCTGCAATAAATAGAATAGAGACAGTTCCTGCAGTAAATGGAATAGAGACAGTTCCTGCAATAAATGGAATAGAGACTGTTCCTGCAGTAATTGGAATAGAGACAGTTCCTGCAATAAATGGAATAGAGACTGTTCCTGCAGTAATTGGAATAGAGACAGTTCCTGCAGTAAATGGAATAGAGACAGTTCCTGCAGTGAATGGAATAGAGACAGTTCCTGCAATAAATGGAATAGAGACAGTTCCTGCAGTAAATGGAATAGAGACAGTTCCTGCAATAAATGGAATAGAGACAGTTCCTGCAGTAATTGGAATAGAGACAGTTCCTGCAATAAATGGAATAGAGACAGTTCCTGCAATAAATGGAATAGAGACAGTTCCTGCAGTAATTGGAATAGAGACAGTTCCTGCAGTAAATGGAATAGAGACAGTTCCTGCAATAAATGGAATAGAGACAGTTCCTGCAGTGAATGGAATAGAGACAGTTCCTGCAGTAAATGGAATAGAGACAGTTCCTGCAGTGAATGGAATAGAGACAGTTCCTGCAGTAAATGGAATAGAGACTGTTCCTGCAATAAATGGAATAGAGACAGTTCCTGCAGTGAATGGAATAGAGACAGTTCCTGCAGTAAATAGAATAGAGACAGTTCCTGCAGTGAATGGAATAGAGACAGTTCCTGCAGTAAATAGAATAGAGACAGTTCCTGCAGTAAATGGAATAGAGACAGTTCCTGCAATAAATGGAATAGAGACTGTTCCTGCAGTAAATGGAATAGAGACAGTTCCTGCAATAAATGGAATAGAGACTGTTCCTGCAGTAAATGGAATAGAGACAGTTCCTGCAGTAATTGGAATAGAGACAGTTCCTGCAGTAAATGGAATAGAGACAGTTCCTGCAGTGAATGGAATAGAGACAGTTCCTGCAATAAATGGAATAGAGACAGTTCCTACAATAAATAGAATAGAGACAGTTCCTGCAATAAATGGAATAGAGACAGTTCCTACAATAAATGGAATAGAGACAGTTCCTGCAGTGAATGGAATAGAGACAGTTCCTGCAGTAAATGGAATAGAGACAGTTCCTACAGTAAATAGAATAGAGACAGTTCCTGCAATAAATGGAATAGAGACAGTTCCTGCAGTGAATGGAATAGAGACAGTTCCTGCAGTAAATGGAATAGAGACAGTTCCTGCAATAAATGGAATAGAGACAGTTCCTACAATAAATAGAATAGAGACAGTTCCTGCAGTGAATGGAATAGAGACAGTTCCTGCAGTAAATGGAATAGAGACAGTTCCTGCAGTAAATAGAATAGAGACTGTTCCTGCAATAAATAGAATAGAGACAGTTCCTACAATAAATGGAATAGAGACAGTCCCTGCAATAAATGGAATAGAGACAGTTCCTGCAGTAAATGGAATAGAGACTGTTCCTACAATAAATGGAATAGAGACAGTTCCTGCAATAAATAGAATAGAGACAGTTCCTGCAGTAAATGGAATAGAGACAGTTCCTGCAGTAAATGGAATAGAGACTGTTCCTACAATAAATGGAATAGAGACAGTTCCTGCAGTAATTGGAATAGAGACAGTTCCTGCAATAAATAGAATAGAGACAGTTCCTGCAGTAAATGGAATAGAGACAGTTCCTGCAATAAATAGAATAGAGACAGTTCCTGCAGTAAATGGAATAGAGACAGTTCCTGCAATAAATAGAATAGAGACAGTTCCTACAATAAATGGAATAGAGACAGTTCCTGCAGTGAATAGAATAGAGACAGTTCCTGCAGTGAATGGAATAGAGACAGTTCCTGCAGTAAATGGAATAGAGACAGTTCCTGCAGTAAATGGAATAGAGACAGTTCCTGCAGTAAATGGAATAGAGACAGTTCCTGCAATAAATAGAATAGAGACAGTTCCTGCAGTAATTGGAATAGAGACAGTTCCTGCAGTGAATGGAATAGAGACAGTTCCTGCAATAAATGGAATAGAGACAGTTCCTGCAGTAATTGGAATAGAGACAGTTCCTGCAGTAAATAGAATAGAGACAGTCCCTGCAGTAAATGGAATAGAGACAGTTCCTGCAGTAAATAGAATAGAGACAGTTCCTGCAGTGAATGGAATAGAGACAGTTCCTGCAGTAAATAGAATAGAGACAGTTCCTGCAGTAAATAGAATAGAGACAGTTCCTGCAGTAAATGGAATAGAGACAGTTCCTGCAATAAATGGAATAGAGACAGTTCCTGCAGTAATTGGAATAGAGACTGTTCCTGCAATAAATGGAATAGAGACAGTTCCTGCAATAAATGGAATAGAGACAGTTCCTGGAATAAATGGAATAGAGACAGTTCCTGCAATAAATGGAATAGAGACTGTTCCTGCAGTAATTGGAATAGAGACAGTTCCTGCAATAAATGGAATAGAGACTGTTCCTGCAGTAATTGGAATAGAGACAGTTCCTGCAATAAATAGAATAGAGACAGTTCCTGCAGTAAATGGAATAGAGACAGTTCCTGCAATAAATGGAATAGAGACTGTTCCTGCAGTAATTGGAATAGAGACAGTTCCTGCAATAAATGGAATAGAGACTGTTCCTGCAGTAATTGGAATAGAGACAGTTCCTGCAGTAAATGGAATAGAGACAGTTCCTGCAGTGAATGGAATAGAGACAATTCCTGCAATAAATAGAATAGAGACAGTCCCTGCAGTAAATGGAATAGAGACAGTTCCTGCAGTAAATAGAATAGAGACAGTTCCTGCAGTGAATGGAATAGAGACAGTTCCTGCAGTAAATAGAATAGAGACAGTTCCTGCAGTAAATAGAATAGAGACAGTTCCTGCAGTAAATGGAATAGAGACAGTTCCTGCAATAAATGGAATAGAGACAGTTCCTGCAGTAATTGGAATAGAGACTGTTCCTGCAATAAATGGAATAGAGACAGTTCCTGCAATAAATGGAATAGAGACAGTTCCTGCAATAAATGGAATAGAGACAGTTCCTGCAATAAATGGAATAGAGACTGTTCCTGCAGTAATTGGAATAGAGACAGTTCCTGCAATAAATGGAATAGAGACTGTTCCTGCAGTAATTGGAATAGAGACAGTTCCTGCAATAAATAGAATAGAGACAGTTCCTGCAATAAATGGAATAGAGACAGTTCCTGCAATAAATGGAATAGAGACTGTTCCTGCAGTAATTGGAATAGAGACAGTTCCTGCAATAAATGGAATAGAGACTGTTCCTGCAGTAATTGGAATAGAGACAGTTCCTGCAGTAAATGGAATAGAGACAGTTCCTGCAGTGAATGGAATAGAGACAGTTCCTGCAATAAATGGAATAGAGACAGTTCCTGCAGTAAATGGAATAGAGACAGTTCCTGCAATAAATGGAATAGAGACAGTTCCTGCAGTAATTGGAATAGAGACAGTTCCTGCAATAAATGGAATAGAGACAGTTCCTGCAATAAATGGAATAGAGACAGTTCCTGCAGTAATTGGAATAGAGACAGTTCCTGCAGTAAATGGAATAGAGACAGTTCCTGCAATAAATGGAATAGAGACAGTTCCTGCAGTGAATGGAATAGAGACAGTTCCTGCAGTAAATGGAATAGAGACAGTTCCTGCAGTGAATGGAATAGAGACAGTTCCTGCAGTAAATGGAATAGAGACTGTTCCTGCAATAAATGGAATAGAGACAGTTCCTGCAGTGAATGGAATAGAGACAGTTCCTGCAGTAAATAGAATAGAGACAGTTCCTGCAGTGAATGGAATAGAGACAGTTCCTGCAGTAAATAGAATAGAGACAGTTCCTGCAGTAAATGGAATAGAGACAGTTCCTGCAATAAATGGAATAGAGACTGTTCCTGCAGTAAATGGAATAGAGACAGTTCCTGCAATAAATGGAATAGAGACTGTTCCTGCAGTAAATGGAATAGAGACAGTTCCTGCAGTAATTGGAATAGAGACAGTTCCTGCAGTAAATGGAATAGAGACAGTTCCTGCAGTGAATGGAATAGAGACAGTTCCTGCAATAAATGGAATAGAGACAGTTCCTACAATAAATAGAATAGAGACAGTTCCTGCAATAAATGGAATAGAGACAGTTCCTACAATAAATGGAATAGAGACAGTTCCTGCAGTGAATGGAATAGAGACAGTTCCTGCAGTAAATGGAATAGAGACAGTTCCTACAGTAAATAGAATAGAGACAGTTCCTGCAATAAATGGAATAGAGACAGTTCCTGCAGTGAATGGAATAGAGACAGTTCCTGCAGTAAATGGAATAGAGACAGTTCCTGCAATAAATGGAATAGAGACAGTTCCTACAATAAATAGAATAGAGACAGTTCCTGCAGTGAATGGAATAGAGACAGTTCCTGCAGTAAATGGAATAGAGACAGTTCCTGCAATAAATGGAATAGAGACAGTTCCTACAATAAATAGAATAGAGACAGTTCCTGCAGTGAACGGAATAGAGACAGTTCCTGCAGTAAATAGAATAGAGACAGTTCCTACAGTAAATGGAATAGAGACAGTTCCTGCAGTAAATAGAATAGAGACAGTTCCTACAGTAAATAGAATAGAGACAGTTCCTGCAGTGAATGGAATAGAGACAGTTCCTGCAGTGAATGGAATAGAGACAGTTCCTGCAGTGAATGGAATAGAGACAGTTCCTGCAGTAAATAGAATAGAGACAGTTCCTGCAGTGAATGGAATAGAGACAGTTCCTGCAGTAATTGGAATAGAGACAGTTCCTGCAGTAAATAGAATAGAGACAGTTCCTGCAGTAAATGGAATAGAGACAGTTCCTGCAGTAAATAGAATAGAGACTGTTCCTGCAGTAAATGGAATAGAGACAGTTCCTGCAATAAATGGAATAGAGACTGTTCCTGCAGTAAATGGAATAGAGACAGTTCCTGCAGTAAATGGAATAGTGACAGTTCTTGCAATAAATAGAATAGAGACAGTTCCTACAATAAATGGAATAGAGACAGTTCCTGCAATAAATGGAATAGAGACAGTCCCTGCAGTAAATGGAATAGTGACAGTTCCTGCAGTGAATGGAATAGAGACAGTTCCTGCAATAAATGGAATAGAGACAGTTCCTGCAGTAAATGGAATAGAGACAGTTCCTGCAGTAAATAGAATAGAGACAGTTCCAGCAGTAAATGGAATAGAGACAGTTCCTGCAGTAAATGGAATAGAGACAGTTCCTGCAGTGAATGGAATAGAGACAGTTCCTGCAATAAATGGAATAGAGACAGTTCCTGCAATAAATGGAATAGAGACAGTTCCTGCAGTAAATGGAATAGAGACAGTTCCTGCAGTGAATGGAATAGAGACAGTTCCTGCAATAAATGGAATAGAGACAGTTCCTGCAGTAAATGGAATAGAGACAGTTCCTGCAATAAATGGAATAGAGACTGTTCCTGCAGTAAATGGAATAGAGACTGTTCCTACAATAAATAGAATAGAGACAGTTCCTGCAGTGAACGGAATAGAGACAGTTCCTGCAGTAAATAGAATAGAGACAGTTCCTACAGTAAATGGAATAGAGACAGTTCCTGCAGTAAATAGAATAGAGACAGTTCCTACAGTAAATAGAATAGAGACAGTTCCTGCAGTGAATGGAATAGAGACAGTTCCTGCAATAAATGGAATAGAGACAGTTCCTGCAGTAAATGGAATAGAGACAGTTCCTGCAATAAATGGAATAGAGACAGTTCCTACAGTGAATGGAATAGAGACAGTTCCTGCAGTAAATGGAATAGAGACAGTTCCTGCAGTGAATGGAATAGAGACTGTTCCTGCAGTAAATGGAATAGAGACAGTCCCTGCAGTAAATGGAATAGAGACAGTCCCTGCAATAAATGGAATAGAGACAGTTCCTGCAATAAATGGAATAGAGACAGTTCCTGCAATAAATGGAATAGAGACAGTTCCTGCAGTAAATGGAATAGAGACAGTTCCTGCAATAAATGGAATAGAGACAGTTCCTGCAGTAAATGGAATAGTGACAGTTCTTGCAATAAATAGAATAGAGACAGTTCCTACAATAAATGGAATAGAGACAGTTCCTGCAGTAAATGGAATAGAGACAGTCCCTGCAGTAAATGGAATAGTGACAGTTCTTGCAATAAATAGAATAGAGACAGTTCCTACAATAAATGGAATAGAGACAGTTCCTGCAGTGAATAGAATAGAGACAGTTCCTGCAGTGAATGGAATAGAGACAGTTCCTGCAGTAAATGGAATAGAGACAGTTCCTGCAGTAAATGGAATAGAGACAGTTCCTGCAGGAAATGGAATAGAGACAGTTCCTGCAATAAATAGAATAGAGACAGTTCCTGCAGTAATTGGAATAGAGACAGTTCCTGCAGTGAATGGAATAGAGACAGTTCCTGCAATAAATGGAATAGAGACAGTTCCTGCAGTAATTGGAATAGAGACAGTTCCTGCAGTAAATAGAATAGAGACAGTCCCTGCAGTAAATGGAATAGAGACAGTTCCTGCAGTAAATAGAATAGAGACAGTTCCTGCAGTGAATGGAATAGAGACAGTTCCTGCAGTAAATAGAATAGAGACAGTTCCTGCAGTAAATAGAATAGAGACAGTTCCTGCAGTAAATGGAATAGAGACAGTTCCTGCAATAAATGGAATAGAGACAGTTCCTGCAGTAATTGGAATAGAGACTGTTCCTGCAATAAATGGAATAGAGACAGTTCCTGCAATAAATGGAATAGAGACAGTTCCTGGAATAAATGGAATAGAGACAGTTCCTGCAATAAATGGAATAGAGACTGTTCCTGCAGTAATTGGAATAGAGACAGTTCCTGCAATAAATGGAATAGAGACTGTTCCTGCAGTAATTGGAATAGAGACAGTTCCTGCAATAAATAGAATAGAGACAGTTCCTGCAGTAAATGGAATAGAGACAGTTCCTGCAATAAATGGAATAGAGACTGTTCCTGCAGTAATTGGAATAGAGACAGTTCCTGCAATAAATGGAATAGAGACTGTTCCTGCAGTAATTGGAATAGAGACAGTTCCTGCAGTAAATGGAATAGAGACAGTTCCTGCAGTGAATGGAATAGAGACAGTTCCTGCAATAAATAGAATAGAGACAGTCCCTGCAGTAAATGGAATAGAGACAGTTCCTGCAGTAAATAGAATAGAGACAGTTCCTGCAGTGAATGGAATAGAGACAGTTCCTGCAGTAAATAGAATAGAGACAGTTCCTGCAGTAAATAGAATAGAGACAGTTCCTGCAGTAAATGGAATAGAGACAGTTCCTGCAATAAATGGAATAGAGACAGTTCCTGCAGTAATTGGAATAGAGACTGTTCCTGCAATAAATGGAATAGAGACAGTTCCTGCAATAAATGGAATAGAGACAGTTCCTGCAATAAATGGAATAGAGACAGTTCCTGCAATAAATGGAATAGAGACTGTTCCTGCAGTAATTGGAATAGAGACAGTTCCTGCAATAAATGGAATAGAGACTGTTCCTGCAGTAATTGGAATAGAGACAGTTCCTGCAATAAATAGAATAGAGACAGTTCCTGCAGTAAATGGAATAGAGACAGTTCCTGCAATAAATGGAATAGAGACTGTTCCTGCAGTAATTGGAATAGAGACAGTTCCTGCAATAAATGGAATAGAGACTGTTCCTGCAGTAATTGGAATAGAGACAGTTCCTGCAGTAAATGGAATAGAGACAGTTCCTGCAGTGAATGGAATAGAGACAGTTCCTGCAATAAATGGAATAGAGACAGTTCCTGCAGTAAATGGAATAGAGACAGTTCCTGCAATAAATGGAATAGAGACAGTTCCTGCAGTAATTGGAATAGAGACAGTTCCTGCAATAAATGGAATAGAGACAGTTCCTGCAATAAATGGAATAGAGACAGTTCCTGCAGTAATTGGAATAGAGACAGTTCCTGCAGTAAATGGAATAGAGACAGTTCCTGCAATAAATGGAATAGAGACAGTTCCTGCAGTGAATGGAATAGAGACAGTTCCTGCAGTAAATGGAATAGAGACAGTTCCTGCAGTGAATGGAATAGAGACAGTTCCTGCAGTAAATGGAATAGAGACTGTTCCTGCAATAAATGGAATAGAGACAGTTCCTGCAGTGAATGGAATAGAGACAGTTCCTGCAGTAAATAGAATAGAGACAGTTCCTGCAGTGAATGGAATAGAGACAGTTCCTACAGTAAATAGAATAGAGACAGTTCCTGCAGTAAATGGAATAGAGACAGTTCCTGCAATAAATGGAATAGAGACTGTTCCTGCAGTAAATGGAATAGAGACAGTTCCTGCAATAAATGGAATAGAGACTGTTCCTGCAGTAAATGGAATAGAGACAGTTCCTGCAGTAATTGGAATAGAGACAGTTCCTGCAGTAAATGGAATAGAGACAGTTCCTGCAGTGAATGGAATAGAGACAGTTCCTGCAATAAATGGAATAGAGACAGTTCCTACAATAAATAGAATAGAGACAGTTCCTGCAATAAATGGAATAGAGACAGTTCCTACAATAAATGGAATAGAGACAGTTCCTGCAGTGAATGGAATAGAGACAGTTCCTGCAGTAAATGGAATAGAGACAGTTCCTACAGTAAATAGAATAGAGACAGTTCCTGCAATAAATGGAATAGAGACAGTTCCTGCAGTGAATGGAATAGAGACAGTTCCTGCAGTAAATGGAATAGAGACAGTTCCTGCAATAAATGGAATAGAGACAGTTCCTACAATAAATAGAATAGAGACAGTTCCTGCAGTGAATGGAATAGAGACAGTTCCTGCAGTAAATGGAATAGAGACAGTTCCTGCAGTAAATAGAATAGAGACTGTTCCTGCAATAAATAGAATAGAGACAGTTCCTACAATAAATGGAATAGAGACAGTCCCTGCAATAAATGGAATAGAGACAGTTCCTGCAGTAAATGGAATAGAGACTGTTCCTACAATAAATGGAATAGAGACAGTTCCTGCAATAAATAGAATAGAGACAGTTCCTGCAGTAAATGGAATAGAGACAGTTCCTGCAGTAAATGGAATAGAGACTGTTCCTACAATAAATGGAATAGAGACAGTTCCTGCAGTAATTGGAATAGAGACAGTTCCTGCAATAAATAGAATAGAGACAGTTCCTGCAGTAAATGGAATAGAGACAGTTCCTGCAATAAATAGAATAGAGACAGTTCCTGCAGTAAATGGAATAGAGACAGTTCCTGCAATAAATAGAATAGAGACAGTTCCTACAATAAATGGAATAGAGACAGTTCCTGCAGTGAATAGAATAGAGACAGTTCCTGCAGTGAATGGAATAGAGACAGTTCCTGCAGTAAATGGAATAGAGACAGTTCCTGCAGTAAATGGAATAGAGACAGTTCCTGCAGTAAATGGAATAGAGACAGTTCCTGCAATAAATAGAATAGAGACAGTTCCTGCAGTAATTGGAATAGAGACAGTTCCTGCAGTGAATGGAATAGAGACAGTTCCTGCAATAAATGGAATAGAGACAGTTCCTGCAGTAATTGGAATAGAGACAGTTCCTGCAGTAAATAGAATAGAGACAGTCCCTGCAGTAAATGGAATAGAGACAGTTCCTGCAGTAAATAGAATAGAGACAGTTCCTGCAGTGAATGGAATAGAGACAGTTCCTGCAGTAAATAGAACAGAGACAGTTCCTGCAGTAAATAGAATAGAGACAGTTCCTGCAGTAAATGGAATAGAGACAGTTCCTGCAATAAATGGAATAGAGACAGTTCCTGCAGTAATTGGAATAGAGACTGTTCCTGCAATAAATGGAATAGAGACAGTTCCTGCAATAAATGGAATAGAGACAGTTCCTGGAATAAATGGAATAGAGACAGTTCCTGCAATAAATGGAATAGAGACTGTTCCTGCAGTAATTGGAATAGAGACAGTTCCTGCAATAAATGGAATAGAGACTGTTCCTGCAGTAATTGGAATAGAGACAGTTCCTGCAATAAATAGAATAGAGACAGTTCCTGCAGTAAATGGAATAGAGACAGTTCCTGCAATAAATGGAATAGAGACTGTTCCTGCAGTAATTGGAATAGAGACAGTTCCTGCAATAAATGGAATAGAGACTGTTCCTGCAGTAATTGGAATAGAGACAGTTCCTGCAGTAAATGGAATAGAGACAGTTCCTGCAGTGAATGGAATAGAGACAGTTCCTGCAATAAATAGAATAGAGACAGTCCCTGCAGTAAATGGAATAGAGACAGTTCCTGCAGTAAATAGAATAGAGACAGTTCCTGCAGTGAATGGAATAGAGACAGTTCCTGCAGTAAATAGAATAGAGACAGTTCCTGCAGTAAATAGAATAGAGACAGTTCCTGCAGTAAATGGAATAGAGACAGTTCCTGCAATAAATGGAATAGAGACAGTTCCTGCAGTAATTGGAATAGAGACTGTTCCTGCAATAAATGGAATAGAGACAGTTCCTGCAATAAATGGAATAGAGACAGTTCCTGCAATAAATGGAATAGAGACAGTTCCTGCAATAAATGGAATAGAGACTGTTCCTGCAGTAATTGGAATAGAGACAGTTCCTGCAATAAATGGAATAGAGACTGTTCCTGCAGTAATTGGAATAGAGACAGTTCCTGCAATAAATAGAATAGAGACAGTTCCTGCAGTAAATGGAATAGAGACAGTTCCTGCAATAAATGGAATAGAGACTGTTCCTGCAGTAATTGGAATAGAGACAGTTCCTGCAATAAATGGAATAGAGACTGTTCCTGCAGTAATTGGAATAGAGACAGTTCCTGCAGTAAATGGAATAGAGACAGTTCCTGCAGTGAATGGAATAGAGACAGTTCCTGCAATAAATGGAATAGAGACAGTTCCTGCAGTAAATGGAATAGAGACAGTTCCTGCAATAAATGGAATAGAGACAGTTCCTGCAGTAATTGGAATAGAGACAGTTCCTGCAATAAATGGAATAGAGACAGTTCCTGCAATAAATGGAATAGAGACAGTTCCTGCAGTAATTGGAATAGAGACAGTTCCTGCAGTAAATGGAATAGAGACAGTTCCTGCAATAAATGGAATAGAGACAGTTCCTGCAGTGAATGGAATAGAGACAGTTCCTGCAGTAAATGGAATAGAGACAGTTCCTGCAGTGAATGGAATAGAGACAGTTCCTGCAGTAAATGGAATAGAGACTGTTCCTGCAATAAATGGAATAGAGACAGTTCCTGCAGTGAATGGAATAGAGACAGTTCCTGCAGTAAATAGAATAGAGACAGTTCCTGCAGTGAATGGAATAGAGACAGTTCCTGCAGTAAATAGAATAGAGACAGTTCCTGCAGTAAATGGAATAGAGACAGTTCCTGCAATAAATGGAATAGAGACTGTTCCTGCAGTAAATGGAATAGAGACAGTTCCTGCAATAAATGGAATAGAGACTGTTCCTGCAGTAAATGGAATAGAGACAGTTCCTGCAGTAATTGGAATAGAGACAGTTCCTGCAGTAAATGGAATAGAGACAGTTCCTGCAGTGAATGGAATAGAGACAGTTCCTGCAATAAATGGAATAGAGACAGTTCCTACAATAAATAGAATAGAGACAGTTCCTGCAATAAATGGAATAGAGACAGTTCCTACAATAAATGGAATAGAGACAGTTCCTGCAGTGAATGGAATAGAGACAGTTCCTGCAGTAAATGGAATAGAGACAGTTCCTACAGTAAATAGAATAGAGACAGTTCCTGCAATAAATGGAATAGAGACAGTTCCTGCAGTGAATGGAATAGAGACAGTTCCTGCAGTAAATGGAATAGAGACAGTTCCTGCAATAAATGGAATAGAGACAGTTCCTACAATAAATAGAATAGAGACAGTTCCTGCAGTGAATGGAATAGAGACAGTTCCTGCAGTAAATGGAATAGAGACAGTTCCTGCAATAAATGGAATAGAGACAGTTCCTACAATAAATAGAATAGAGACAGTTCCTGCAGTGAACGGAATAGAGACAGTTCCTGCAGTAAATAGAATAGAGACAGTTCCTACAGTAAATGGAATAGAGACAGTTCCTGCAGTAAATAGAATAGAGACAGTTCCTACAGTAAATAGAATAGAGACAGTTCCTGCAGTGAATGGAATAGAGACAGTTCCTGCAGTGAATGGAAAAGAGACAGTTCCTGCAGTGAATGGAATAGAGACAGTTCCTGCAGTAAATAGAATAGAGACAGTTCCTGCAGTGAATGGAATAGAGACAGTTCCTGCAGTAATTGGAATAGAGACAGTTCCTGCAGTAAATAGAATAGAGACAGTTCCTGCAGTAAATGGAATAGAGACAGTTCCTGCAGTAAATAGAATAGAGACTGTTCCTGCAGTAAATGGAATAGAGACAGTTCCTGCAATAAATGGAATAGAGACTGTTCCTGCAGTAAATGGAATAGAGACAGTTCCTGCAGTAAATGGAATAGTGACAGTTCTTGCAATAAATAGAATAGAGACAGTTCCTACAATAAATGGAATAGAGACAGTTCCTGCAATAAATGGAATAGAGACAGTCCCTGCAGTAAATGGAATAGTGACAGTTCCTGCAGTGAATGGAATAGAGACAGTTCCTGCAATAAATGGAATAGAGACAGTTCCTGCAGTAAATGGAATAGAGACAGTTCCTGCAGTAAATAGAATAGAGACAGTTCCAGCAGTAAATGGAATAGAGACAGTTCCTGCAGTAAATGGAATAGAGACAGTTCCTGCAGTGAATGGAATAGAGACAGTTCCTGCAATAAATGGAATAGAGACAGTTCCTGCAATAAATGGAATAGAGACAGTTCCTGCAGTAAATGGAATAGAGACAGTTCCTGCAGTGAATGGAATAGAGACAGTTCCTGCAATAAATGGAATAGAGACAGTTCCTGCAGTAAATGGAATAGAGACAGTTCCTGCAATAAATGGAATAGAGACTGTTCCTGCAGTAAATGGAATAGAGACTGTTCCTACAATAAATAGAATAGAGACAGTTCCTGCAGTGAACGGAATAGAGACAGTTCCTGCAGTAAATAGAATAGAGACAGTTCCTACAGTAAATGGAATAGAGACAGTTCCTGCAGTAAATAGAATAGAGACAGTTCCTACAGTAAATAGAATAGAGACAGTTCCTGCAGTGAATGGAATAGAGACAGTTCCTGCAGTGAATGGAATAGAGACAGTTCCTGCAGTGAATGGAATAGAGACAGTTCCTGCAGTAAATAGAATAGAGACAGTTCCTGCAGTGAATGGAATAGAGACAGTTCCTGCAGTAATTGGAATAGAGACAGTTCCTGCAGTAAATAGAATAGAGACAGTTCCTGCAGTAAATGGAATAGAGACAGTTCCTGCAGTAAATAGAATAGAGACTGTTCCTGCAGTAAATGGAATAGAGACAGTTCCTGCAATAAATGGAATAGAGACTGTTCCTGCAGTAAATGGAATAGAGACAGTTCCTGCAGTAAATGGAATAGTGACAGTTCTTGCAATAAATAGAATAGAGACAGTTCCTACAATAAATGGAATAGAGACAGTTCCTGCAATAAATGGAATAGAGACAGTCCCTGCAGTAAATGGAATAGTGACAGTTCCTGCAGTGAATGGAATAGAGACAGTTCCTGCAATAAATGGAATAGAGACAGTTCCTGCAGTAAATGGAATAGAGACAGTTCCTGCAGTAAATAGAATAGAGACAGTTCCAGCAGTAAATGGAATAGAGACAGTTCCTGCAGTAAATGGAATAGAGACAGTTCCTGCAGTGAATGGAATAGAGACAGTTCCTGCAATAAATGGAATAGAGACAGTTCCTGCAATAAATGGAATAGAGACAGTTCCTGCAGTAAATGGAATAGAGACAGTTCCTGCAGTGAATGGAATAGAGACAGTTCCTGCAATAAATGGAATAGAGACAGTTCCTGCAGTAAATGGAATAGAGACAGTTCCTGCAATAAATGGAATAGAGACTGTTCCTGCAGTAAATGGAATAGAGACTGTTCCTGCAATAAATGGAATAGAGACAGTTCCTGCAGTAAATGGAATAGAGACAGTTCCTGCAGTGAATGGAATAGAGACAGTTCCTGCAATAAATGGAATAGAGACTGTTCCTGCAGTAAATGGAATAGAGACAGTTCCTGCAGTGAATGGAATAGAGACAGTTCCTGCAGTAAATAGAATAGAGACTGTTCCTGCAGTAAATGGAATAGAGACAGTTCCTGCAGTAAATGGAATAGAGACAGTTCCTGCAGTAAATGGAATAGAGACAGTTCCTGCAGTAAATGGAATAGAGACAGTTCCTGCAGTAAATGGAATAGAGACAGTTCCTGCAGTAAATGGAATAGAGACAGTTCCTGCAGTGAATGCAATAGAGACAGTTCCTGCAATAAATGGAATAGAGACAGTTCCTGCAGTGAATGGAATAGAGACAGTTCCTGCAGTAATTGGAATAGAGACAGTTCCTGCAGTAAATAGAATAGAGACAGTTCCTGCAGTAAATGGAATAGAGACAGTTCCTGCAGTAAATAGAATAGAGACTGTTCCTGCAGTAAATGGAATAGAGACAGTTCCTGCAATAAATGGAATAGAGACTGTTCCTGCAGTAAATGGAATAGAGACAGTTCCTGCAGTAAATGGAATAGTGACAGTTCTTGCAATAAATAGAATAGAGACAGTTCCTACAATAAATGGAATAGAGACAGTTCCTGCAATAAATGGAATAGAGACAGTCCCTGCAGTAAATGGAATAGTGACAGTTCCTGCAGTGAATGGAATAGAGACAGTTCCTGCAATAAATGGAATAGAGACAGTTCCTGCAGTAAATGGAATAGAGACAGTTCCTGCAGTAAATAGAATAGAGACAGTTCCAGCAGTAAATGGAATAGAGACAGTTCCTGCAGTAAATGGAATAGAGACAGTTCCTGCAGTGAATGGAATAGAGACAGTTCCTGCAATAAATGGAATAGAGACAGTTCCTGCAATAAATGGAATAGAGACAGTTCCTGCAGTAAATGGAATAGAGACAGTTCCTGCAGTGAATGGAATAGAGACAGTTCCTGCAATAAATGGAATAGAGACAGTTCCTGCAGTAAATGGAATAGAGACAGTTCCTGCAATAAATGGAATAGAGACTGTTCCTGCAGTAAATGGAATAGAGACTGTTCCTACAATAAATAGAATAGAGACAGTTCCTGCAGTGAACGGAATAGAGACAGTTCCTGCAGTAAATAGAATAGAGACAGTTCCTACAGTAAATGGAATAGAGACAGTTCCTGCAGTAAATAGAATAGAGACAGTTCCTACAGTAAATAGAATAGAGACAGTTCCTGCAGTGAATGGAATAGAGACAGTTCCTGCAGTGAATGGAATAGAGACAGTTCCTGCAGTGAATGGAATAGAGACAGTTCCTGCAGTAAATAGAATAGAGACAGTTCCTGCAGTGAATGGAATAGAGACAGTTCCTGCAGTAATTGGAATAGAGACAGTTCCTGCAGTAAATAGAATAGAGACAGTTCCTGCAGTAAATGGAATAGAGACAGTTCCTGCAGTAAATAGAATAGAGACTGTTCCTGCAGTAAATGGAATAGAGACAGTTCCTGCAATAAATGGAATAGAGACTGTTCCTGCAGTAAATGGAATAGAGACAGTTCCTGCAGTAAATGGAATAGTGACAGTTCTTGCAATAAATAGAATAGAGACAGTTCCTACAATAAATGGAATAGAGACAGTTCCTGCAATAAATGGAATAGAGACAGTTCCTGCAGTGAATGGAATAGAGACAGTTCCTGCAATAAATGGAATAGAGACAGTTCCTGCAGTAAATGGAATAGAGACAGTTCCTGCAGTAAATAGAATAGAGACAGTTCCAGCAGTAAATGGAATAGAGACAGTTCCTGCAGTAAATGGAATAGAGACAGTTCCTGCAGTGAATGGAATAGAGACAGTTCCTGCAATAAATGGAATAGAGACAGTTCCTGCAATAAATGGAATAGAGACAGTTCCTGCAGTAAATGGAATAGAGACAGTTCCTGCAGTGAATGGAATAGAGACAGTTCCTGCAATAAATGGAATAGAGACAGTTCCTGCAGTAAATGGAATAGAGACAGTTCCTGCAATAAATGGAATAGAGACTGTTCCTGCAGTAAATGGAATAGAGACTGTTCCTGCAATAAATGGAATAGAGACAGTTCCTGCAGTAAATGGAATAGAGACAGTTCCTGCAGTGAATGGAATAGAGACAGTTCCTGCAATAAATGGAATAGAGACTGTTCCTGCAGTAAATGGAATAGAGACAGTTCCTGCAGTGAATGGAATAGAGACAGTTCCTGCAGTAAATAGAATAGAGACTGTTCCTGCAGTAAATGGAATAGAGACAGTTCCTGCAGTAAATGGAATAGAGACAGTTCCTGCAGTAAATGGAATAGAGACAGTTCCTGCAGTAAATGGAATAGAGACAGTTCCTGCAGTAAATGGAATAGAGACAGTTCCTGCAGTAAATGGAATAGAGACAGTTCCTGCAGTGAATGCAATAGAGACAGTTCCTGCAATAAATGGAATAGAGACAGTTCCTGCAATAAATGGAATAGAGACAGTTCCTGCAGTAAATGGAATAGAGACAGTTCCTGCAGTGAATGGAATAGAGACAGTTCCTGCAATAAATGGAATAGAGACAGTTCCTGCAGTGAATGGAATAGAGACTGTTCCTGCAGTAAATGGAATAGAGACAGTTCCTGCAGTGAATGGAATAGAGACAGTTCCTGCAATAAATGGAATAGAGACAGTTCCTGCAATAAATGGAATAGAGACTGTTCCTACAGTGAATGGAATAGAGACAGTTCCTGCAATAAATGGAATAGAGACTGTTCCTGCAATAAATGGAATAGAGACTGTTCCTGCAGTAAATGGAATAGAGACAGTTCCTGCAGTAAATGGAATAGAGACTGTTCCTGCAGTAAATGGAATAGAGACAGTTCCTGCAGTAAATGGAATAGAGACAGTTCCTGCAATAAATGGAATAGAGACTGTTCCTGCAGTAATTGGAATAGAGACAGTTCCTGCAATGAATGGAATAGAGACAGTTCCTGCAGTAAATGGAATAGAGACTGTTCCTGCAGTGAATGGAATAGAGACAGTTCCTGCAATAAATGGAATAGAGACTGTTCCTACAGTGAATGGAATAGAGACAGTTCCTGCAATAAATGGAATAGAGACTGTTCCTACAGTGAATGGAATAGAGACAGTTCCTGCAATAAATGGAATAGAGACTGTTCCTGCAGTAATTGGAATAGAGACAGTTCCTGCAGTAAATGGAATAGAGACTGTTCCTGCAGTAATTGGAATAGAGACAGTTCCTGCAGTGAATGGAATAGAGACAGTTCCTGCAGTGAATGGAATAGAGACAGTTCCTGCAGTGAATGGAATAGAGACAGTTCCTGCAATAAATGGAATAGAGACTGTTCCTACAGTGAATGGAATAGAGACAGTTCCTGCAATAAATGGAATAGAGACTGTTCCTACAGTGAATGGAATAGAGACAGTTCCTGCAATAAATGGAATAGAGACTGTTCCTACAGTGAATAGAATAGAGACAGTTCCTGCAATAAATGGAATAGAGACTGTTCCTGCAGTAAATGGAATAGAGACAGTTCCTGCAATAAATGGAATAGAGACTGTTCCTGCAGTAATTGGAATAGAGACAGTTCCTGCAATGAATGGAATAGAGACAGTTCCTGCAGTGGATGGAATAGAGACCGTTCCTGCAGTAAATGGAATAGAGACTGTTCCTGCAGTAATTGGAATAGAGACAGTTCCTGCAGTGAATGGAATAGAGACAGTTCCTGCAGTGAATGGAATAGAGACAGTTCCTGCAGTGAATGGAATAGAGACTGTTCCTGCAGTGAATGGAATAGAGACAGTTCCTGCAGTGAATGGAAAAGAGACAGTTCCTGCAGTGAATGGAATAGAGACAGTTCCTGCAGTAAATAGAATAGAGACAGTTCCTGCAGTAAATGGAATAGAGACAGTTCCTGCAGTAAATAGAATAGAGACTGTTCCTGCAGTAAATGGAATAGAGACAGTTCCTGCAATAAATGGAATAGAGACTGTTCCTGCAGTAAATGGAATAGAGACAGTTCCTGCAGTAAATGGAATAGTGACAGTTCTTGCAATAAATAGAATAGAGACAGTTCCTACAATAAATGGAATAGAGACAGTTCCTGCAATAAATGGAATAGAGACAGTCCCTGCAGTAAATGGAATAGTGACAGTTCCTGCAGTGAATGGAATAGAGACAGTTCCTGCAATAAATGGAATAGAGACAGTTCCTGCAGTAAATGGAATAGAGACAGTTCCTGCAGTAAATAGAATAGAGACAGTTCCAGCAGTAAATGGAATAGAGACAGTTCCTGCAGTAAATGGAATAGAGACAGTTCCTGCAGTGAATGGAATAGAGACAGTTCCTGCAATAAATGGAATAGAGACAGTTCCTGCAATAAATGGAATAGAGACAGTTCCTGCAGTAAATGGAATAGAGACAGTTCCTGCAGTGAATGGAATAGAGACAGTTCCTGCAATAAATGGAATAGAGACAGTTCCTGCAGTAAATGGAATAGAGACAGTTCCTGCAATAAATGGAATAGAGACTGTTCCTGCAGTAAATGGAATAGAGACTGTTCCTACAATAAATAGAATAGAGACAGTTCCTGCAGTGAACGGAATAGAGACAGTTCCTGCAGTAAATAGAATAGAGACAGTTCCTACAGTAAATGGAATAGAGACAGTTCCTGCAGTAAATAGAATAGAGACAGTTCCTACAGTAAATAGAATAGAGACAGTTCCTGCAGTGAATGGAATAGAGACAGTTCCTGCAGTGAATGGAATAGAGACAGTTCCTGCAGTGAATGGAATAGAGACAGTTCCTGCAGTAAATAGAATAGAGACAGTTCCTGCAGTGAATGGAATAGAGACAGTTCCTGCAGTAATTGGAATAGAGACAGTTCCTGCAGTAAATAGAATAGAGACAGTTCCTGCAGTAAATGGAATAGAGACAGTTCCTGCAGTAAATAGAATAGAGACTGTTCCTGCAGTAAATGGAATAGAGACAGTTCCTGCAATAAATGGAATAGAGACTGTTCCTGCAGTAAATGGAATAGAGACAGTTCCTGCAGTAAATGGAATAGTGACAGTTCTTGCAATAAATAGAATAGAGACAGTTCCTACAATAAATGGAATAGAGACAGTTCCTGCAATAAATGGAATAGAGACAGTCCCTGCAGTAAATGGAATAGTGACAGTTCCTGCAGTGAATGGAATAGAGACAGTTCCTGCAATAAATGGAATAGAGACAGTTCCTGCAGTAAATGGAATAGAGACAGTTCCTGCAGTAAATAGAATAGAGACAGTTCCAGCAGTAAATGGAATAGAGACAGTTCCTGCAGTAAATGGAATAGAGACAGTTCCTGCAGTGAATGGAATAGAGACAGTTCCTGCAATAAATGGAATAGAGACAGTTCCTGCAATAAATGGAATAGAGACAGTTCCTGCAGTAAATGGAATAGAGACAGTTCCTGCAGTGAATGGAATAGAGACAGTTCCTGCAATAAATGGAATAGAGACAGTTCCTGCAGTAAATGGAATAGAGACAGTTCCTGCAATAAATGGAATAGAGACTGTTCCTGCAGTAAATGGAATAGAGACTGTTCCTGCAATAAATGGAATAGAGACAGTTCCTGCAGTAAATGGAATAGAGACAGTTCCTGCAGTGAATGGAATAGAGACAGTTCCTGCAATAAATGGAATAGAGACTGTTCCTGCAGTAAATGGAATAGAGACAGTTCCTGCAGTGAATGGAATAGAGACAGTTCCTGCAGTAAATAGAATAGAGACTGTTCCTGCAGTAAATGGAATAGAGACAGTTCCTGCAGTAAATGGAATAGAGACAGTTCCTGCAGTAAATGGAATAGAGACAGTTCCTGCAGTAAATGGAATAGAGACAGTTCCTGCAGTAAATGGAATAGAGACAGTTCCTGCAGTAAATGGAATAGAGACAGTTCCTGCAGTGAATGCAATAGAGACAGTTCCTGCAATAAATGGAATAGAGACAGTTCCTGCAGTGAATGGAATAGAGACAGTTCCTGCAGTAATTGGAATAGAGACAGTTCCTGCAGTAAATAGAATAGAGACAGTTCCTGCAGTAAATGGAATAGAGACAGTTCCTGCAGTAAATAGAATAGAGACTGTTCCTGCAGTAAATGGAATAGAGACAGTTCCTGCAATAAATGGAATAGAGACTGTTCCTGCAGTAAATGGAATAGAGACAGTTCCTGCAGTAAATGGAATAGTGACAGTTCTTGCAATAAATAGAATAGAGACAGTTCCTACAATAAATGGAATAGAGACAGTTCCTGCAATAAATGGAATAGAGACAGTCCCTGCAGTAAATGGAATAGTGACAGTTCCTGCAGTGAATGGAATAGAGACAGTTCCTGCAATAAATGGAATAGAGACAGTTCCTGCAGTAAATGGAATAGAGACAGTTCCTGCAGTAAATAGAATAGAGACAGTTCCAGCAGTAAATGGAATAGAGACAGTTCCTGCAGTAAATGGAATAGAGACAGTTCCTGCAGTGAATGGAATAGAGACAGTTCCTGCAATAAATGGAATAGAGACAGTTCCTGCAATAAATGGAATAGAGACAGTTCCTGCAGTAAATGGAATAGAGACAGTTCCTGCAGTGAATGGAATAGAGACAGTTCCTGCAATAAATGGAATAGAGACAGTTCCTGCAGTAAATGGAATAGAGACAGTTCCTGCAATAAATGGAATAGAGACTGTTCCTGCAGTAAATGGAATAGAGACTGTTCCTACAATAAATAGAATAGAGACAGTTCCTGCAGTGAACGGAATAGAGACAGTTCCTGCAGTAAATAGAATAGAGACAGTTCCTACAGTAAATGGAATAGAGACAGTTCCTGCAGTAAATAGAATAGAGACAGTTCCTACAGTAAATAGAATAGAGACAGTTCCTGCAGTGAATGGAATAGAGACAGTTCCTGCAGTGAATGGAATAGAGACAGTTCCTGCAGTGAATGGAATAGAGACAGTTCCTGCAGTAAATAGAATAGAGACAGTTCCTGCAGTGAATGGAATAGAGACAGTTCCTGCAGTAATTGGAATAGAGACAGTTCCTGCAGTAAATAGAATAGAGACAGTTCCTGCAGTAAATGGAATAGAGACAGTTCCTGCAGTAAATAGAATAGAGACTGTTCCTGCAGTAAATGGAATAGAGACAGTTCCTGCAATAAATGGAATAGAGACTGTTCCTGCAGTAAATGGAATAGAGACAGTTCCTGCAGTAAATGGAATAGTGACAGTTCTTGCAATAAATAGAATAGAGACAGTTCCTACAATAAATGGAATAGAGACAGTTCCTGCAATAAATGGAATAGAGACAGTTCCTGCAGTGAATGGAATAGAGACAGTTCCTGCAATAAATGGAATAGAGACAGTTCCTGCAGTAAATGGAATAGAGACAGTTCCTGCAGTAAATAGAATAGAGACAGTTCCAGCAGTAAATGGAATAGAGACAGTTCCTGCAGTAAATGGAATAGAGACAGTTCCTGCAGTGAATGGAATAGAGACAGTTCCTGCAATAAATGGAATAGAGACAGTTCCTGCAATAAATGGAATAGAGACAGTTCCTGCAGTAAATGGAATAGAGACAGTTCCTGCAGTGAATGGAATAGAGACAGTTCCTGCAATAAATGGAATAGAGACAGTTCCTGCAGTAAATGGAATAGAGACAGTTCCTGCAATAAATGGAATAGAGACTGTTCCTGCAGTAAATGGAATAGAGACTGTTCCTGCAATAAATGGAATAGAGACAGTTCCTGCAGTAAATGGAATAGAGACAGTTCCTGCAGTGAATGGAATAGAGACAGTTCCTGCAATAAATGGAATAGAGACTGTTCCTGCAGTAAATGGAATAGAGACAGTTCCTGCAGTGAATGGAATAGAGACAGTTCCTGCAGTAAATAGAATAGAGACTGTTCCTGCAGTAAATGGAATAGAGACAGTTCCTGCAGTAAATGGAATAGAGACAGTTCCTGCAGTAAATGGAATAGAGACAGTTCCTGCAGTAAATGGAATAGAGACAGTTCCTGCAGTAAATGGAATAGAGACAGTTCCTGCAGTAAATGGAATAGAGACAGTTCCTGCAGTGAATGCAATAGAGACAGTTCCTGCAATAAATGGAATAGAGACAGTTCCTGCAATAAATGGAATAGAGACAGTTCCTGCAGTAAATGGAATAGAGACAGTTCCTGCAGTGAATGGAATAGAGACAGTTCCTGCAATAAATGGAATAGAGACAGTTCCTGCAGTGAATGGAATAGAGACTGTTCCTGCAGTAAATGGAATAGAGACAGTTCCTGCAGTGAATGGAATAGAGACAGTTCCTGCAATAAATGGAATAGAGACAGTTCCTGCAATAAATGGAATAGAGACTGTTCCTACAGTGAATGGAATAGAGACAGTTCCTGCAATAAATGGAATAGAGACTGTTCCTGCAATAAATGGAATAGAGACTGTTCCTGCAGTAAATGGAATAGAGACAGTTCCTGCAGTAAATGGAATAGAGACTGTTCCTGCAGTAAATGGAATAGAGACAGTTCCTGCAGTAAATGGAATAGAGACAGTTCCTGCAATAAATGGAATAGAGACTGTTCCTGCAGTAATTGGAATAGAGACAGTTCCTGCAATGAATGGAATAGAGACAGTTCCTGCAGTAAATGGAATAGAGACTGTTCCTGCAGTGAATGGAATAGAGACAGTTCCTGCAATAAATGGAATAGAGACTGTTCCTACAGTGAATGGAATAGAGACAGTTCCTGCAATAAATGGAATAGAGACTGTTCCTACAGTGAATGGAATAGAGACAGTTCCTGCAATAAATGGAATAGAGACTGTTCCTGCAGTAATTGGAATAGAGACAGTTCCTGCAGTAAATGGAATAGAGACTGTTCCTGCAGTAATTGGAATAGAGACAGTTCCTGCAGTGAATGGAATAGAGACAGTTCCTGCAGTGAATGGAATAGAGACAGTTCCTGCAGTGAATGGAATAGAGACAGTTCCTGCAATAAATGGAATAGAGACTGTTCCTACAGTGAATGGAATAGAGACAGTTCCTGCAATAAATGGAATAGAGACTGTTCCTACAGTGAATGGAATAGAGACAGTTCCTGCAATAAATGGAATAGAGACTGTTCCTACAGTGAATAGAATAGAGACAGTTCCTGCAATAAATGGAATAGAGACTGTTCCTGCAGTAAATGGAATAGAGACAGTTCCTGCAATAAATGGAATAGAGACTGTTCCTGCAGTAATTGGAATAGAGACAGTTCCTGCAATGAATGGAATAGAGACAGTTCCTGCAGTGGATGGAATAGAGACCGTTCCTGCAGTAAATGGAATAGAGACTGTTCCTGCAGTAATTGGAATAGAGACAGTTCCTGCAGTGAATGGAATAGAGACAGTTCCTGCAGTGAATGGAATAGAGACAGTTCCTGCAGTGAATGGAATAGAGACTGTTCCTGCAGTGAATGGAATAGAGACAGTTCCTGCAGTAAATGGAATAGAGACAGTTCCTGCAGTGAATGGAATAGAGACTGTTCCTGCAGTAAATGGAATAGAGACTGTTCCTGCAGTGAATGGAATAGAGACAGTTCCTGCAATAAATGGAATAGAGACTGTTCCTGCAGTGAATGGAATAGAGACAGTTCCTGCAGTAAATGGAATAGAGACAGTTCCTGCAGTGAATGGAATAGAGACTGTTCCTGCAGTGAATGGAATAGAGACAGTTCCTGCAATAAATGGAATAGAGACAGTTCCTGCAGTAAATCGAATAGAGACAGTTCCTGCAGTAAATGTAATAGAGACAGTTCCTGCAGTGAATGGAATAGAGACAGTTCCTGCAGTAAATGTAATAGAGACATTTCCTGCAGTGAATGGAATAGAATTATCTCCTACAGTAAATGGTACGGACAGAACAAGACCATATTTCCATAGCAGTAAAATGTGTTTGAATCGCAAAAATAAGTCAAATGCAGCCGCAGTGACCTCCTCAGTGCTCCGCGTTTAAATGCTGTATATCTGTTCATATTAATTCCATGCCTCTCAGATATTTATGCCACCAACATCACTGTATAAACAAATATATTCTAGATAACAAAACAAAAAGATGTACAATGGCTCGCGTTTGATTTTTGAAAAGATTTTGCTGCTTAGTATCTCTCATTTATGGCATTTCACGTAATTTCCATAGGTCAGTAATGTTCTCACTCTAATTCTTGGCTGCCGGTGGTAATGCGAAACACTGTTTTTCTCTTCTCGCTATACTCAAATGCGGTGAGAAATCCAGGCTCCTGCAGGACAAAAACAAATGTTTTTGCATGCAAATAAGACATTCAAAGACTGTCACAAATACCTGCCTGTGCCAGGGTTTGCGTGGAAAGGGTGTATTTCTACCAGCAACAGGACTGTAACAGGGTTAGTACGGTGGGGGTTTATTTATACCAGTAATGGGACTGTAACAGGGTTAGTATGGTCAGGTTTATTTATTCCAGTATAAAAACATGTAAGATAGAAAGAAGATAATTGATAAACTAGACTTAGAAAGGATAAAACCCCGGTTTGGATGGAATGTATCCACGCCTATTAAAAGAAGCTGGGGAAGAGATACCAGAGGCACTATTATATATATACAAAAATTCAACTAGAATAGCACCAAAGGAGTGGCGAACAGCTAATGTTATTCCAATATTTAAAAAGGGAGAGAGTCCAGGGAACTATAGACCAGTTAGTTTAACATTGGTGGTAGGAAAAATAATGGAATCTTGACTAGAAGATGCAATAGAAAAACAGCTGGAAACCGAAAGTATAATAAAGGGTAGTCAGCACGAAAATATAATAAAGAGTAGTCAGCACGGATTTCAAAAGAGGAGGTCATGGTTGACCAACCTTTTTAAAGTCCTTGAAAAAGTAACAGAAAGAGTAGACAGGGGTAATGTAGTAGATGTAATATATTTGGATTTGACTATGGTCAGAGCATGTGGAATCAGGGGACAAGTAGCAGTCTGAATAGCCTTCTGTCTGCAGAACAGAAAACAGAGAGTAGGGGTTAAGGGTAGCTACTCAGACTGGCAACAGATAGGAAGTGGTGTTCCACAGGGATCGGTGCTGGGATTGGGTGGGGGGGCTGGTGGGAAGAGCAGAAAAGAAAGATTGTAGTCACAGGAGATTCGATAATTAGAGGGATAGATCGCGTCATCTGCTGTCGTGACTGAGAGTCCAGAAGGTATAGTGGGTACCTGGTGCAAAGATAAAGGATATCTCGGAGCAACTGGACAGGAACTTGGAAAGGGAGGGGGAAGATCCAGTTGTTGTGGTCCATGTTGAGACCAATGACATAGGGAAAAAAAGGGAGGAGGTCCTGCTGAGGGGAATATCAGAAGTTAGGAACTAAATTTAAAAATAGGACCTCACGGGTGGTAATCAACAACAACTTGCATTTATATAATGCCTTTAACGTAACAAAACTTCCCAAGGCGCTTAACAAGAGCGTTACCAATAAAAACATTTTTGACACCGAGCCACAGAAGGAGATATCAGGGCAGATGACTAAAGGCTTGGTCAAAGAGTTAGGTTTTATAGAAAATAGAAATATACAGCACAGAAGGAGGCCATTTGGCTCATTGTGCCTGTGCTGGCTCTTTGAAAGAGCAGTCATACTTAATCCCACATCCCTGCTTTTTGTCTGTAACCCTATAAAGTTCCTCATCCTCCTGTCCAACTCCCTTTTAAAATTATTTATGCAATCAGCTTCCACCACCTTTTCAGGTAGAACCTGACAACTCTTTGAGTGAAAAAAATTCTCATCTCCCCTCTAGATCGTTTGCCAATAATTTTAAATCTATGATCTCTGGTTATTAACCCACTCGCCAGAGGGAATAATTTTTCTCTGTCTACTCTATCAAAACCTCTCATCATCTTGAAAACCTCTACTAGGTCACCTCTTAACCTTCTCTGTTCCAAGGAGAACAGTCCTAACTTTTCCAGCCACTCCTCATAACTGAAGTCCCTCATCCCTGCTAACATCCTGGTAAACCTCCTCTGTACCCTTTCTAAGGCCTTGACATCTTTCCTGAAGTGTGGTGCCCAGAATTGTCCACAATACTCCAGCTGAGGCCTAACTAGTGATTTATAAGGGTCTAGCATGATGGTGTGTATCAGCGTAAATGGTCTATATCATTGTACATGGACTATATCATTGTGTAGATCAGTGCACATGGAGTATATCAGTGTACATGGAGTATATCATTGTGTATGATGTAGATCAGTGTACATGGAGTATATCAGTGTAAATGGTGTTGATCAGTGTGCAATGTGTGTATCAGTTTACATAAAGAAAAGTTTTAAGGAGCATCTTAAATGAGGAGCGAGAAGTAGAGTGGCAGAGAGGTTTAGGGAGGGAATTTCACAGCTTAGGGCCTCGGCAGCTGAAAGCACGGCTGCCTATGGTGGAGCGATTAAAATCGGGGATGCACAAGAGGCCAGAATTGGAAGACTGGAGGAGCGCAGAGATCTCGAAGGCTAGTAGGGCTGGAGAAGGTTACATAGATAGGGAGGGGCAAGGTCATGGAGGGATTTGAAAACATGGATTAGGATTTTAAAATTGAAGTGCTGTCAGACCGGGAGCCAGGTAGGTCAGCAAGCACAGAGGTGATGGGTGAACAAGACTTGGTGCGAGTTAATAGGATTTCAGCAGATGAGCTGAGGTAGGTTGGAGTTGGGCGGCGTTACGTAGGCAATCTTGGTGATGGAATAAAAACAGAAACCGGTGGAAATACTCAGCAGGTCAGGTAGCATCTATGGAGAGAGAAACGGAGTTAACGTTTCAGGTCAATAACCTTTTCTCAGTCTTGGTGATGGAGCAGATTTGTGGTTGGAAGCTCATCTCGGGGTCAAACACAACACCAAGGTTGCGAACAGTCTGGCTCAGCTTCAGACAGTTGCCAGGATGGGAACAGTGGTCAGGAACGGAGTTTGTGGCGGGGACCAAAGACAATGGCTTCAGGCTTCCCAATATTTAGTTGGAGGAAATTTCTGCTCATCCGATATTGCATGTCTGACAAGCTGTGTGACAAATCAGAGACAATGGAGGGGTCAAGAGAGGTGGTGGTGAGATAGAGCTGAGTGTCGTCAGCGTATATGTGGAACCTGATGTTTTCGGATGATATCGCCCAGGAGCAGCACATAGATGAGAAATAGAAGGGGGCCAAGGATAGATCCTTGGAGGATTCCAGAGGTAATGTTGCGAGAGTGGGAAGAGAAGCCACTGCAGGTGATTCTCTGGCTACAATTTGATAACTAAGAATGGAAGCAGGCGAGGGCAGTTCCACCCAGCTGGATGACAGAGGAGAGAGGTTGGAGGAGGATGGTGTGGTCAACTGTGTCGAAGTCTGCAGATAGGTTGCAAAGGATCAGGATGGATAGTTTACCACAGTCACAGTCACAAAAAATGTCATTTGTGACTTTGATAAGGGCCATTTCAGTACTGTGGCGGGGGCGGAAACCTGATTGGAGGGATTCAAACAGAATTGCGGGAAAGATGGGCATGGAGTTGAGAGGGGTAGCTGTGGGAGTCAGTGGGCTTATAGTCAATGTTTGTCAATAGCCTATCGTGGGATATGTGGAACATTCTTTGTTCCAGTCCTACTCAGGTCCCCTCCCTCACCTCTTTTTCCGGTACATTGATGACTGTATCAGTGCCGTTTCCTGCTCTCGCCCTGAACTAGAAAATTTCATTCACTTTGCTTCCGATTTCTACCCTTCCCTCACCTTCACATGGTCCATCTCCGACGCTTCCCTTCCCTTCCTCAACTTCTCTGTCTCCATCTCTGGGGATAGGCTATTGACAAACATTCACTATACAGCTACCTGGACTACACTTCCTCCCACCCCGCTTCCTGTAAGGACTCTATTCCATTCTCCCAGTTTCTCCGTCTCCGCCACATCTGCTCTGACGATGCCACCTTCCATACTAGTGCTTTCGACATGTCTTCCTTTTTCCTCAACCGAGGATTCCCCTCTACTATGGTTGACACAGCCCTTGACTGTGTCCGTTCTATTTCCCGCACTTCTGCTCTCACCCCTTCCCCTCCCTCCCAGAACCATGATAGGGTTCCCCTTGTCCTCACCTTTCACCCCACCAGCCTCCACATTCAACGGATCATCCTCCACCATTTCCACCACCTCCAGCGTGATCCCACCACCAAACACATCTTCCCCTCACCTCCCCTTTCAGCATTCCGAAGGGACCACTCCCTCCGCGACACCCTGGTCCACTCCTCTATCACCCCCAACACCCCTTCCCCTTCGCCCGGCACTTTCACGTGCAAGCGCAGGAGATGCAACACATGCCCTTTTACCTCCTCCCTTCCTTCTGTCCAGGGCCCCAAACACTCCTTCCAGGTGAAACAGTGATTTGCTTGTACTTCTTGCAATTTAGTATACTGTATTCGCTGCTCACGATGCAGTCTCCTCTACATTGGGGAGACCAAACGCAGAACACCTCCGTTCAGTCCGTAAGGGTGACCCCGAGCTTCCGGTCACCTGTCACTTTAATTCTCCGCTCCACTCCCACTCTGACCTCTCTGTCCTTGGCCTCTTACACTGTTCCAATAAAGCTCAACGTAAGCTCGAGGGACAGCGCCTCATCTTTCGATTAGGCACTTTACAGCCTTCTGGACTCAACATCGAGTTCAACAATTTCAGACTATAACCTCTGCTCCTATCTTTTTTTCATTTTTTTTCTCTCTATCACATGGCAGCTGTAGATCATTCTGCCATTGCCATTTACACTTCATCTAGAATCATCTTTTGTTTCTTAACTTGTCCCATTACCATCTCCTTTTGCCTTGCACCATCATCCCTTTTGTCTCTTAGTCTCTCCTGCCTTCCATCCTATCACAGGCCTTCCCTTTTGTTCTTTCCTCCCCTCCCCCCTTTCCCTGCCCCTACACTTGCTTAAAAACCTGTTCCATCTCCAACTTTTTCCAGTTCTGACGAAGGGTCATCGACCTGAAACGTCAACTCTGTTTCTCTCTCCACAGATGCTGCCTGACCTGCTGAGTATTTCCAGCATTTTCTGTTTTTGTTTCAGATTTCCAGCATCCGCAGTATTTTGCTTTTGTAGAAACAGAATCCATATGGATTGAAATAAAAGACAAGGAATCTATCACGCTAATAGGGGTATACTACAGACCACCTAATAGTGGAAAGATGGTGGAGGAAGAAATATGTAAGCAAATATTTGAAATGAGTAAAGGACATAGAATAATAATCATGGGAGATTTTAACTATTCCCAAATAAACTGGCAACAAGAGGTAGTGAAAGGTGTACAGGGAATGGAGTTGTTACAATGTGTGCAGATCTCCTTTCTTACCCAGTATGTAAAAAGCCCAACAAGAGAGGGAGCCCTGCTGGATCGAGTAATAGGAAATGAACCAGAACAGGTAAGAGAAGTAAGCGATGGGGAACATCTAGTCAATAGTGATCACAAGATAATAAGGTTTAAGATAAAGGTTGAGAACGACGTAAGTAAGATAAAGACCAAAGAAATAAATTGGAATAAAGCTGATTTTAAGGGGATGAGAATGGAACAAGTGAAAATAAACTGGAAAAATTTACTGACAAAGAAATAGAACAGCAGTGGGAAACATTTAAAAAGGTGATCAATATAGTCCAGGAGAAATATATCCCACTAAAAAGCAAGAACAAACCAGCCAGTAATGACACACCGTGGATGAATAAAGAGATAAGGACAAAACTGAATCGAGAGAAGGGCTTACACTACCTACACAGACAACAAAGGAGAGGATGATAAAAGGGAATACAAAAAAGGTTAGGAAGGAAGTCAAAAAAATTAGGAAGGCAACGAGAAACTACAAAATTAAATTATCAAGGGATATAAAAAGAAATAGTAAAGCAACAAGTCCAGGGAAATATGGACCAATTAGCTTAAGGTCAGTGGTGGGAAAGATAATGGAATCCTTACTCAAAGATGTAATAGAAAAACATCTAGAAACTGAAAGTATAATAGAGTAGTCAACCTGGATTTCAAAAGTGAAGACCATGCTTGACAAACCTTATTGAATTCTTTGAAGTAACAGAAAGGGTAGATAAGGGTAATACAGTAGACATAATATATTTGGATTTTCAAAAGGCCTTTGATAAAGTATTGCACAGTAAACTCATGACTAAGGTGGAGTCAAAGGACAAGTAGCAGAATGAATAGCAAGCTGACTACAAAAAAGAAAACAGAGAGGGTTACTCAGACAGGCAAAAGGTAGGATGTGGTGTTCCACAAGGATCGGTGCTGGGACCACTGTTGTTTACCATTTACATAAATGACTCCGGAATTGGAAGTAGAATTTCAAAATTTGCGGACTGCACCAAATGGGGGATGTAGTTAATACACAGGAGGACTGCAACAAAATACAGGAAGACATTAATAAACTTGCAGAATGGGCATGTAATTGGCAAATCAAACTTCAATATAGATAAGTGTGAGGTGGTACATTTTATGGTAGGAAGAATATGGAGGCTGCATACTTCGTGGAGAGTAAGTGTCTAAATGGGTTTGAGGAACAAAGGGATCTACGGGTACAGATACACAAATCTCTAAAAGTAGCGATGCAGGTTAATTTTTTTTTATTCGCTTATGGGATGTGGGTGTCGCTGGCAAGGCCAGCATTTATTGCCTATCCCTACCCTTGAGAAGGTGGTGGTGAGCTGCCTTCTTCAACTGCTGCAGTCCGTGTGGTGAAGGTACTCCCACAGTGCTGTTAGGTAGGGAGTGCCAGAATTTTGACCCAGCAATGATGAAGGATCGGCGATATACTTCTAAGTCAGGATGGTGTGTGACTTGCAGGGAAACTTGGAGGTGGTGGTGTTCCCATGCACTTGCTGCCCTTGTCCTTCTAGGTGGAAGAGGTTGCGGGTTTGGGAGGTGCTGCCGAAGAAGCCTTAGCGAGTTGCTGCAGTGCATCTTGTAGATGGTACACACTGTAGCCACGGTACGCCGGTGGTGGAGGGAGTGAATGTTTAAGGTGCTGGATGGGATGCCAATCAAGCGGGCTGCTTTGTCCTGGATGGTGTCTAGCTTCTTGAATGTTGTTGGAGCTGCACTCATCCAGGCAAGTGGATAGTATTCCATCACACTCCTTACTTGTGCCATGTAGATGGTGGAAAGGCTTTGGGGAGTTAGGAGGTAAGACACTCGCCACAGAATACCTAGCCTCTGACCTGCTCTTGTTGCCACAGTATTTATGTGGCTGGTCCAGTTAAGTTTCTGGTCAATGGTGACCCCCAGGATGTTGATGGTGGGGGATTCGGCGATGGTAATGCCGTTGAATGTCAAGGGGTGGTGGTTAGACTCTCGCTTGTTGGAGATAGTCATTGCCTGGCACTTGTGTGGCGCGAATGTTACCTGCAACTTATCAGCCCAAGCCTGAACGTCGTCCAGGTCTTGTTGCAAGCGGGCATGGACTGCTTCATTATCTGAGGAGTTGCGAATGGCACTGAATACTGTGCAGTCATCAGCGAACATTCCCATCCTAGGGCTGTGATGATTGACCTTCAACCACCACAACCATCTTGCTTTGTGCTAGGTATGACTCCAGCCAGTGGAGCGTTTTCCCCCCGATTCCCATTGACTTCAGTTTTACTAGGGCTCCTTGATGCCACACTCAGTCAAATGCTGCCTTGATGTCAAGGGCAGTCACTTTCACCTCACCTCTGGAATTCAGCTCCTCTGTCCATGTTTGGACGAAGGCTGTAATGAGGTCGGGAGCCGAGTGGTCTTGGCGGAACCCAAACTGGGCATCAGTGAGCAGGTTATTGGTAAGTGCCGCTTGATAGCACTGCTGATGACACATTCCATCACTTTGCTGATGATTGAGAGTAGACTGATGGGGCGGTAATTGGCCGGATTGGATTTGTCCTGCTTTTTGTGGACAGGACATACCTGGGCAGTTTTCCACATTGTCGGATAGATGCCAGTGTTGTAGCTGTACTGGAACAGCTTGGCTAGAGGCGCGGCTAGTTCTGGAGCATAAGTCTTCAGCACGATAGCCGGGATGTTGTCGGGGCCCATAGCCTTTGTTAATCCAGTGCACTCAGCCGTTTCTTGATATCACGTGGAGTGAATCGAATTGGCTGAAGACTGGATTCTGTGATTGTGGGGACCTCAGGAGTAGGCCGATATGGATCATCCACTCGGCACTTCTGGCTGAAGATGGTTGCAAACGCTTCAGCCTTATCTTTTGCACTCACGTGCCATAAAAGCAGCAAATAAAGCACTCGGGTTCATTTCTAGGGAGATAGAATTGAAAAGCAGAGAATTTATGTTAAACTTGTATAGAACCTTGGTTAGACCACACTTGGAGTACTATGAACAGTTCTGGTCTCCATATTATAAAAAGGAAAGATTGAACAGGCTATTTCTCTAGTAAAGAGAAGACTGAGGGGTGACCTGATAGGGGTCTTTAAGATTATGAAAGAGTTTGATAGGGTAGACGTAGAGAAGATGTTTCCACTTGTGGGCGAGACCAGAACTAGGGGCCATAAATATATTGTCACTAATAAATCCAAAAGGGTATTCAAGAGAAACGTCTTTACCCAGAGAAACATAGAAACATAGAAACATAGAATCTAGGAGCAGGAGTAGGCCATTCAGCCCGTCGAGCCTGCTCCACCATTCAATACGATCATGGCTGATCATTCAAATCCAGTACCCTGTCCCTGCTTTAATCCCCACAGTACACATATCCCACCCTAGCCCCGTAACCCCACGTATTTAATTCCCCCTAACATATCCCATCCTATCCCCATAACCCCACATATTTAATCCCACCCCCCCTAACACTAAGGGTCAATTTATCATAGCCAAATCAACCTAACCCGCACATTTTTGGACTGTGGGAGGAAACCGGAGCACCCGGAGGAAACCCACGCAGACACGGGGAGAATGTGCAAACTCCACACAGACAGTCACCCGAGGTCAGATTCGAACCCGGGTCTCTGGCGCTGTGAGGCACCAGTGCTAACCACTATGCCACCGTGTGCAGAGAGAGTGGTTAGAATGTGGAACTCGCTACCAACAAGGAATAGTTGAGGCAAATTGCATAGATGCATTTAAGGGGAAGCAAATGAGGGAGAACAGAATAGAAGTATATGATGATAGGGTTAGATGAATAAGAGTGGGAGGAACATAAACAGCAGTATAGACCAGTTGGGTCGAACGGCCTGTTTCTGTCCTATAGACTCCGGGGTTTATTTATACCAGTAATGGAACTGTAACAGGGTTAGTATGGTTGGGATATATTTATACCAGAAATGATAATCTTACTATGAGCTTGTTGGCTGCTTCCTTGATTTTGTCCACCTTGGCCTCAGAAAGACCCTTAATGTTGCAGAGTGCCCTTCGTGTTGTCATCTGAATCCCCTTCACCGTGCAGATCCCAACAGTTTTCATTTTCTTAATGTCCGCCACATTCTGCAAGAAAGGCACCATCAAGGTTCTGAATCATTAACTGAGAAAACAAGGACATTATTTTGTTCAAAATACACACACAAGCTAAAGCCACGTGAGGTTAAGTCCATTAACTCTAAAAAAAAAAATACAGAACTCCAAACCTAGAGAGCAATATGCCTAAACAACCCAAATTCTCAGTGCATGCAATTTGTGTGTGGACATTTTCTGTGACTGTCATGCATTATTCCTCCTCATTCTCCATGCAGATTTTGACATGGCCAACCAAGCCATCCTTCTCCAACACCGCTTCTCCGCTGTCGAACTGGGTGGGACTGCCCTCATTTGGTTCCTCTCTTGCCAAAGCCTCTCTGGCAATGGCTTCTCTTCCTGCCCCAGGTACTATCATCTCAGGAGTTCCCCAAGGATCCATTCTTTGCCCCTCCTCTTCTTCACCTAATGCTGTTCCTTTTTCGACATCATCCGCATACATGGGGTCAGATTCCACCCAGCTCTAACTCACCACTACCTATTTCAACCCTATCACTATCTCTGTGCTTTCAGACTGCTTGTCTAATATCCAGTCTTGGATGGGCTGCAATTTCTTCCAGCTAAACACTGAGAAGACTAAGGGGGAAAAATTCTGTTGCGTTGCGCCTCCCGTTAGCGCAAAGCAACCAGTGCCCGGGCGCGGCGCCAACGCCTCCCGTGAAATTCAGCGGGAGGTTAGCAGCGACAGTAACCGTTAGCGCCCCGTGGCGCTGCGCCACCAGCGATGACGTCATCGCTGTGCGCGGCACCCCGCTTGCGCCCCGGCCGCGATCTTCGGTTGCGCCCCCTGACTTACCGCCGGACACTATGTCCAATGGGGTCAGGGGGGCCTACCTGCGGCCGGGGCAGTGCTATTTAAAGGCAAGGTGCCGGGCAGCCATTTTTGTTGCCTCTTTTGTTGCCACCTGCCTCTGCTGCGTCCCCGGCCTCCTGACCCGCCCCCCCGCGGAGTGGCGGCTGCGCTCCATGAGCCCGGCACTTCTTGAGTGCCGGGCTCTTTTGCCGGCACTCCGATCCCCGGTGGCCCAGCTGGGCCCCGGGTCGCACTGCGCAAGGCCCCTCCCCTTTAAGAAGGGGAGGAAAGCCTGCAATACCCCGGCACGTAACGCCGCGATATTCCCTCGCAGCGCCCCAAGAGGGAGGCGGGGCGCTTCCAGTCGCGCCCCGCTTCCCTCTTGGGGCGCTACCACTCAATGTTGGCCGCGGGGGTGCTACTTTTTCCGGGGCGCTAACCCGGCGAAGTTAGCGCCCCAAAGGGAGCGCGACTCAATTTTTCCCCTAAAGCTATCATCTTTGGCCCCTGCCACATACTCTGTATCCTCACCACCAACTCCATTTTCCTCCCTGGCTACTGTCTCAGGCTGAACTAGACTCCCTGCAACTTCAGTGGCCTATTCAACCCCAAACTGAGCTTCTAACCCCAAATCGTCTCCAACACAAACTTCCACCTCCGGTATTACCTCAGTCCATCTGCCATTGAAATCCTCATCCATGCCTCTGTCACCTCCAGATTTGACTATTCCAATGATCTCCAGGTTGGCCTCCCTTATGAAGGGTGGAGGATGGGAGCGGTCTGCACAGAGCGGGATTAAACGGAGTGGACTTGAACAGAGTGTTTTAGTTGGGAATTTGGAAAGAGTGGGAATTTCTGGTAAGTATTGGGTAAGTAAAAGCTGGTAAAAGTGAAATTTAGTTTAAGATTTTGATTTTAACATAAAACTTTAAAAACTGTAGTTAACAGAAGCTGCCTGCCAGTGGCAGTTAACTGTCAGTCAGCTGTAAGTGTTTGTCTTGAATAGGCGCTAATCACCAGGAGCAGGGGAGCTGAGTAAACACTTGTAAATTGGGTGAGGCTCCTAGTGTATAAAAGTAAACATTTCTGTAGACCATCCAGCGGTCTGCACAGAGCGGGATTAACAGAGTAGACTTGAACAGAATGCTTTAGTTGGGAATTTGGAAAGAGTGGGAATTTGGAGAAGAGGGGGAATGAGTTGTTGCTTTTTGCCTACACTACTTGTAGTGCTTTGTGTTACAGGTAGATATTTAATTTCAGTACACTTAACTTAATCTAGATTAAGTAATTAGTCAAGAAACTACACTGTAAACTAAGTTACCTAATTACAAATTTAATAAAACAAGATCATATAGGGATGGCAGTGCAGGTGGTGTGCCGCAACTGCAGCATGTGGGAGTTTGTGGAGAGCATTGTGATCCCGGACGACCACGTTTGCAGTAAGTGCCTGCATCTTGAGGAGCTTCAGCTCAGAGTTTTTGAGCTGGAGTCTAAGGTGCAGACATTGCGGGGCATCAGGGATGGGGAGACTTACCTGGACACTTTGATCCAGGAGGCAGTCACACCCCTTAGGTTAGGTAGTGGTACAGGTCTGGTTAGTGGTCAGGGACAAGAGGGTGTGACTGCAACTCAGGCAGGTAAGGGGACCCCAGGTGCAGTGCAGGAGGACCCTCGGCCTTAGCCCTTGTCCAACAGGTATGAGGTTCTTGCTGCCTGTGTGGATTAGGGAAAAGCCTGCAGGATGGATGAGCAAGCTGACCAGGGCACCGTGGTGCAGGAGGCCATTCAAGTGGGGGAAGTGAAAGGGAATGTAGTTGTGGTAGGGGATAGTATAGTCAGGGGGATACATACTGTTCTCTGCAGCCGCGCCGAGAGTTCCGAAGGTTGTGTTGCCTGCCCGGTGCCAGGGTTAAAGACATCTCCTCGCGGCTGGGGAAGAACTTGGAGTGGGAAGGGGAGGATCCAGTTGTTGTGACCCACGTAGGAACCAACGACATAGGTAGAACTAGGAATGAGGTTCTGCTGAGAGAGTTTGAGGAGCTTGGATCCAAATTAAAAAGCAGAACCTCAAAGGTAATAATCTCTGGATTGTTACCTGAGCCACGTGCAAATTGGCATAGGGACAAACAGATTAGAGGTTTAAATGCGTGGCTCAAAGAGTGGTGTGGGAGGAAGGGGTTTCAGTTCATGGGGCACTGGCACCAGTACTGGGGAAAGAGGGAGCTGTTCCGTTGGGACGGGCTCCACTTAAACCGGGCTGGGACCAGTGTCCTGGCAAACCGAATAACTAGGGCAGTAGACAGGGCTTTAAACTAATGATGGGGGGGGGGGGTGGGAGGATTCAGGAAAGAGTAAATTTAAAAGCAGCGAGAGAAATGTTAAGGCTCTAGAGCAGAGTTTTGAGTAAAAATAAGCAGAGTGGGTCAGGAAGGGACAGAGATAGTAACAAAGGTAATAAGGATTCAGTGATTAAGTTGACATCAGGGAAAAATAGAAATAAGTCAAAGATAAAGGCACTATATCTGAATGCGCGAAGCTTTCGCAACATAATAGATGAATTAATTGCGCAGATAGAAATTAACAGGTTTGATCCAATAGCCATAACGGAGATGTGGTTGCAAAGTGGCCAAGGTTGGGAACTAAATATTCCAGGATACTTAACTTTTAGAAGAGATAGGCCAAATGGAAAAGGAGGCAGGTAGCCCTGATAATAAAGGATGGGATAAAGACAGTAGAGAGAAAGGATCTTAGCTCCGAAAATCAAGAAGTAGAATCAGTTTGGGTGGAGCTAAGAAACAGCAAGGGGCATAAAACATTGGTGGGAGTTGTTTATAGGCCCCCAAACAGTCGTTGTAATATAGGGCAGAGTATAAATCAGGAAATTAGAGGCGCATGTAACAAGGGTAATACAGTAATCATGGGGGACTTTAATCTACATATAGACTGGGCAAACCAAATTTACACTAATAGTGTGGAGGACGAATTCATGGAATGTATGCAAGATAGGTAAGCCTGACATCGGTAGTGGGCAAAATGATAGAGTCCATTATAAAAGATGTAATAGCAGAGCACTTGGAAAACAGTGACAGGATCGGACAAAGTCAACATGGATTTACAAAAGGGAAATCATGCTTGACTAATCTACTGGAATTTTTTGAGGATGTAACTGGTAGAATAGATAAGGGAGAAACAGTGGATGTGGTGTATTTGGACTTTCAGAAGGCTTTCAATAAGGTCCCGCATAAGAGATTAGTGTGCAAAGTTAAAGCACATGGGATTGGGGGTGAGGTACTGATTTGGATAGAGAACTGGTTGGCAGACAGGAAGCAAAGAGTTGGAATAAACGGGTCTTTTTCCGAGTGGCAGGCAGTGACTAGTGGGGTACCACAGGGATCGGTGCTAGGACCCCAGCTATTCACAATATATATTAATGATCTAGACGAGGGAACTAGATGTAATATCTCTAAGTTTGCAGACGACACAAAGCTGGGTGGGCGTGTGTGCTGTGAGGAGGATGCAGAGAAACTCCAGTATGATTTGGAAAGGTTGGGTGATTGGGCAGATGCATGGCAGATGCAGTATAATGTGGATAAATGCGAAGTTATCCACTTTGGTGGCAAAAACAGGAACACAGATTATTATCTGAACGGCAATAGATTGGGAAAAGGGGAAGTGCAACAAGATCTGGGAGTCCTTGTGCACCAGTCGCTGAAGGTAAGCATGCAGGTGCAGCAGGCGGTTAAGAAGGCAAATGGTATGTTGGCCTTCATAGCGAGAGGATTCGAGTACAGGAGCAAGGATGTCTTGCTGCAGTTGTACAAGGCCTTGGTGAGACCACACCTTGAGTATTGTGTGCAGTTTTGGTCGCCTTATCTGAGGAAGGATGTTCTTGCCATGGAGGGAGTGCAGCGAAGATTTACCAGACTGATACCTGGGATGGCAGGAATGACGTATGAAGAGAGATTGGGTCGATTAGGCTTATATTCGCTAGAGTTTCGAAGAATGAGAGGGGATCTCATTGAAACTTATAAAATTCTAACAGGACTAGACAGACTAGATGCACGAAGGATGTTCCCGATGGCGGGGGAGTCCAGAACCAGAGGTCACAGTCTAAGGATAAGGGGTAAGCCATTTAGGACTGAGATGAGGAGGAATTTCTTCACCCAGAGAGTGGTGAACCTGTGGAATTCTCTACCACAGAAGGCAGTTGAGGCCAATTCATTAAATATATTCAAGAAGGAGATAGATATATTTCTTAAGGCTAAAGGGGTCAAGGGATATGGAGAAAAAGCAGGGACAGGGTACTGAATTTGGATGATCAGCCATGATCTCATTAAATGGCGGAACAGGCTCGAGGGGCCGAATGGCCTACTCCTTCTCCTATCTTCTATGCTTCTATAGTTTTCTAAATCAGTATGTTGAGGAACCAACTAGGGAACAGGCTATTTTAGATCTCGTATTGTGCAATTATAAAGGGTTCATTAATAACCTTGTAGTAAAGGCGCCTTTAGGGAAGAGTGACCATAATATGATAGAATTTTATATTGAGTTTGAAAGTGATTTAGTTAAATCCAAAACTAGGGTCTTAAATCTAAACAAAGTAAACTACGTAGGTATGAGGGGATAGTTGGCTAAGGTAGATTGGGAAACTACATTAAAAGGTATGACGGTAGAGAAGCAATGGCTAGCATTTAAAGAATTAATACATCATTTACAACAAATATACATTCCTTTAAGGCACAAAAACCCCACAGCAAAAGTGGTCTAACTGTAGCTAACAAGAGAAGTTAAGGATAGTATTAAATTAAAGGAAGAGGCTTATAATGATGCCAAAAAGAGTAGTAAGCCTGAGGATTGGGAGGATTTTAGAATTCAGCAAAGGAGGACCAAGAAATTGATAAAGAAAGGGAAAATAGAATATGAGAGTAAACTAGCGAGAGGCATAAAAACAGACTGTAAAAGCTTCTATAGGTATGTAAAAAGGAAAAGATTAGCGAAAGTAAATGTAGGTCCCTTACAGGCTGAGACAGGAGAAATTATAATGGGGAATAAGGAAATGGCTGAGAAATTAAACAAATACTTTTGTGTCTGTCTTCACGGAAGAAGACACAAAAAACTTCCCGGAAATAGTGGAGAACCAAGGCGAGAATGAGGAACTGAAAGAAATTAGTATTAGTAAAAAAATAGTACTGGAGAAATTAATGGGACTGAAAGCCGATAAATCTCCTGGACATGATGGCCTGCATCCTAGGGTTTTGAAAGAGGTGGCTATAGAGATAGTGGATGTATTGGTTGTCATTTTCCAAAATTCCATAGATTCTAGAACGGTTCCCGCAGATAGGAAAGTGGCAAATGTAACCCCACTATTTAAGAATGGCAGGAGAGAGAAAACGGGGAACTACAGACCAGTTAGCCTGACATCAGTAGTAGCGAAAATGCTAGAATCTATTATTAAGGACGTGGTAACAGGGCACTTAGAAATAATAATAGGATTGGGCAGAGTCAACACGGATTTATGAAAGGGAAATCGTGTTTGACAAATCTGTTAGAGTTTTTTGAGGTTGTAACCAGCAGAATAGATAAGGGGGGAACCAGTGGATGTGGTGTATTTGGATTTTCAGAAGACATTGGATAAGGTGCCACACAAGGGGTTATTGAACAAAATTAGGGCTCATAGCATGGATTGAGGATTGGTTAACGGACAGAAAACAGAGAGTAAGAATAAACGGGTCATTTTTGGGTTGGCAGGCTGTAACTAGTGGGGTACAGCAAGGATCAGTGCTTGGGCCTCAGCTATTCAGTCTACATCAATGATTTGGATGAGGGGACCAAATGTAATATATCCTAATTTGCTGATGATACAAAGCTGGGTGGGAATGTAAGTTGTGAGGAGGATGCAAGGAGGCTTCAAGGGGATATAGACAAGCTAAGTGAGTGGGCAAGAACATGGCAAATGGAATATAATGTGGAGAAATGTGAAGTTATCCACTTTGGTAGGAAAAATAGAAAAGCAGAGTATTTTTTAAATGGTGCGAGATGGGAAATGTTGGTGTTTAGAGGGACCTGGGTGTCCTTGCACAAGAATCACTGAAAGTTAACATGCAGGTACAGCAAGCAATTAGGAAAGCAAATGGTATGTTGGCCTTTATTACAAGAGGATTTGAGTACAAGAGTAAAGAGGTCTTACTGCAATTATATAGGGCCCTGGTGAGACCACACCTGGAGTATTGTGTACAGTTTTGGTCTCCTTACCTAAGGAAGGATATACTTGCCATAGAAGGTTCACCAGACTGGTTCCTGGGATGGGGGGATTGTCCTATGAGGAGAGATTGAGTAGACTAGGCCTATATTCTCTAGAGTTTAGAAGAATGAGAGGTGATCTCATTGAAACATATAAAATTCTTACGGGACTTGACAGGTTAGATGCAGGGAGGATGTTTCCCTTGGCTGGGAAGTCTAGAACCAGGGATCACAGTCTCAGAATAAGTCCAACACCGGCATCTCCGCATCAGAATAAGGGGCCAGCCATTTAGGACTGAGATGAGGAGAAATTTCTTCACTCAGAGGGTGGTGAATCTTTGGAATTCTCTACCCCAGAGGGCAGTGGAGGCTCAGTCGTTGAGTATATTCAAGACAGAGATCGATAGATTTTTGAATATTAAGGGAATCAAGGGATATGGGGATAGTGCAGGAAAGTGGAGATGAGGTAGAAGATCAGCCATAATCTTATTGAATGGCGGAGTAGGCTTGAAGGGCCAAATGGCCTACTCCTGCTCCTATTTATGTTCTTATAAAATTCAACTCATTCAAAACTCTGCTGCCTATATCCTGTCTCACAACACCCTCCTAATATCTCCTTCTCTGGCTCCTCATCATTTTTTTCTGTTTATGCTTCTATACATAGATACATAGAAGATAGGAGCAGGAGTAGGCCATCCGGCCCTTCGAGCCTGCTCCGCCATTTAATGAGATCATGGCTGATCCTCCAATTCAGTATCCCGTCCCCGCCTTCTCTCCGTAACCCTTAACCCCTTTTGCCTGTAGAAATATATCTAATTCCCTCTTAAATATATTTAATGAGCTGGCGTACACTGCCCTCTGTGGCAATGAGTTCCACAGGTTCACCACCCTCTGAGTGAAGAAATTCCCCCTCATTTCTGTCCTAAATGGTTTAGCCCTTATCCTTAAATTATGTCCTCTAGTTCTGTTCTCACCCGCCAAGGGAAACATTCCTTCTGCATCTAGTCTGTCTAGACCTGTCAGAATTTTATACACTTCTATGAGGTCCCCTCTCAATCTTCTAAACTCCAGTGTGTACATCCCTAAACTACATAGTCTCTCCTCATAGGTCAATCCCGCCATTCCTGGTATCAGCCTGGTGAATCGCCGCTGCACCCCCTCCATGGCAAGAACATCTTTCCTCAGATGAGGCGACCAAAACTGTACACAGTACTCGAGGTGTGGTCTCACCAGTGCCCTGTACAGCTGCAGCAAGGTATCCCTGTTCCTGTATTCCAACCCTTTTGCTATGAAGGCCGTTTGCCTTCTTGACCGCCTGTTGCACCTGCATGCTCGCCTTCAGTGACTGGTGTACAAGAACACCCAGGTCTCTCTGTACTTCCCCCTCTCCCAATTTATTGCCATTTAAATAATAATTTGCCCTCCCGTTCCTGCACCCAAGGTGGATAACTTCGCACTTGTCCACATTATAGTGCATCTGCCATTTATCCGCCCAATCACCCAGTCTGTCCAAATCGCTCTGGAGCTTCCTGGTCTCCTCCTCTGAGCCCACCCCCCCTCCTAGTTTAGTGTCGTCTGCAAATTTGGAAATGCTGCATCCGACTCCCTGATCCAGGTCATTAATGTAAATTGTGAACAGCTGGGGACCCAGGACAGATCCCTGTGGTACCCCACTTGTTACTGCCTGCCATTCAGAAAATGAGCCGTTTATTCCAACTCTCTGTTTACTATCTGACAGCCAGTTCTCTATCCACGTCAATACTTTCCCCTTTATCCCATGAGCTTCAATTTTCCATGCTAATCTTTTATGTGGGACCTTGTCGAAGGCCTTTTGGAAGTCCAGGTACACCACATCTACTGGCTCTCCCCCATCTATTTTACCAGTTACTCCCTCAAAAAATTCCAATAGATTAGTCAAGCACGATTTACCCTTTGTAAATCCATGTTGACTCTGTCCTATCCTGTCCCCATTTGCTAAGTGCTCCGCTATTTCATCCTTAATGATGGACTCCAGCATTTTGCCCACAACTGATGTAAGGCTTACAGGTCTGTAATTACCTGCTTTTTCCCTACCCCCCTTTTTGAATAGTGGGGTAACGTTAGCTACCCTCCAATCCATGGGCACTGTTCCCGAGTCTAATGAATTCTGAAAAATCATACTTAGTGCATCCGCTATCTCTAGGGCCACCTCCTTCAGTACCCTAGGATGCATGTTATCAGGCCCTGGGGATTTGTCCGCCTTCAATCCCTTTAGCTTCCTTAACACCATATCCTTAGAGATATTGATTTGCGTCAGTTCCTCCTTTGCCAATGTCCCTATTTTTCCCGATATCCCAGGGAGGTTTTTTGTGTCTTCCTTCGTAAAGACTGACCCAAAGTATGCATTTAGTTGGTCTGCCATTTCCTTATTTCCCGTTATATATTCCCCCGTATCTGACTGCAATGGACCAACTTTGGTTTTCACCAGTCTTTTCCTCTTGATATACTTATAAAAGCTTTTGGAGTTAGTTTTTATATTTTCCGCCAGCTTGCTTTCGTAAGCTATTTTGCCCCTCTTGATTAAGCCCTTTGTCCTCCTTTGCTCTATCTTAAACTGTTCCCAATCTTCCGCTCTGGCGCTTTTTTTGGCTATTTTATACGCCCTATCTTTGGATTTTATGCTGTCTCTAATTTCCCCTGTTATCCACGGTTGAGTCACCTTTTTAGATTTCCTTTTATGCCAGATTGGTATAAACAATTTTTGCAATTTTGTCATTCTATCTTTAAATGCTTGCCATTGTTTATCTACCTCCAGTCCTCCCAGGAACGTTGTCCAATCAGACCTACTCAGTTCCCGTCTAATGGCATCATAATTCCCCTTGTTTAAATTCAGGACCTTAGTCTCTGAGTCAATTTCTTCGCTCTCCATTTCGAGTGAGAAATCGATCATGTTATGATCGCTCTGACCCAAGGGTCCCCGTACAACAAGATTACTAATTAGTCCCTTCTCATTGCACAGTACCCAGTCCAATATAGCCTGTTCCCGAGTTGGTTCCTCGACATATTGATCCAGATAACCATCCCTTAAACACTCAAGGAATTCCTCCTCCTCATTATTTTTACTGATTAGGCTAGTCCAATCTATATGTAAGTTAAAGTCACCTATGATGACAGCTGTGCTCTTATTGCACGCTTCTCTAATTTCCCTCGTGATGCCCTCCCCAACCTCTATTTTACTATTTGGAGGCCTATATACCACTCCTATTAATGTTTTTCGCCCCTCGCTATTTCTTAGCTCCACCCATATAGATTCTGTATTAACTGAGTTAATATCCTTCCTTTCAATTGCATTTATCCCCTCTTTTACCAGCAATGCTACCCCTCCTCCCTTTCTTTTTTGTCGATCCTTCCTAAATACTGAATACCCCTGTATGTTAAGCTCCCAGCCCTGCTCACCCTGCAACCATGTTTCCGTAATCCCAATTAGATCATAATTATTAACCTCTATTTCCACAGCTAATTCATCTACCTTGTTCCTGATGCTTCTCGCATTAAGGTATAAAACCCTCAGGCTTTTTTTATGCTCACATTTTTTATGAATTAGTTTGGCCCTTTGTTTTTTGTTCCTCACCCTTTTACCATTTATTTCTGTCTGCCTTTCACTTTCCTCTATTTCACTACATAGGTTTCTAGTCCCCTGCCATACTAGTTTAAATGCTCCCGAACTGCTTTATCAAAAATTACCCCGAGAACATCAGTTCCATCTTTGCACAGGTGTAGACCGTCCCTTTTGTATAGGTCACACCTACCACAAAACTGGTTCCAATGCTTCAAAAATTAAAACCCTCCCTCTTACACCACTGCTCAAGCCACGTATTTAGCCTAACTATCCTGTTCTCTGTACTCTTACTAGCACGTGGCACTGGTAGTAATCCAGAGATTACTACCTTCGAGGTCCTACTTTTTAGCTTGGCTCCTAACTCCCTAAATTCTACTTGTAGGACCTCTTCCCTTTTTTTAGCTACGTCGTTGGTACCAACATGTATCACGACAACTGGCTGTTCCCCCTCCCCCTCCAGAATGTTCTGCACCCGCGCCGAGACATCCTTGACCCTTGCACCAGGGAGGCAACATACCATCCTGGAGTCTCGGTCGCGACCACAGAAACCCCTATCTATTCCCCTTACAATCGAATCCCCTATTACTATAGCCCTGCCACTCTTTTCCCTCCCTTCTTTGCAACAGAGCCAGTCATGGTGCCATGAGCCTGGCTGCTGGTGCCTTCCCCCGATGAGTCATCCCCCCCGACAACAGCACCTAAGGCGGTGAACCTGTTGCTAAGGGAGACAACCCCAGGGGATTTCTGCACTACCTTCCTGCCCTTGCTCTGCCTTTTGGTCACCCATGTACTATCTACGCTGGCCTTAACCTGCGGTGTGACCAACTCACTAAATGTGCTATCCACAACCCTCTCAGAATCGTGGATGCTCCAAAGTGAGTCCATCCGCAGCTCAAGGGCCTTGGGATTTTTTTTATGTTAAAGGCCCTATTTAAATGCAAGCTGGTGTTTGCTGAACCGTCTTTGGCGGAGGAAGAGCTGTCAGGATCAGTTAAGCCACACATAAGGACATCCTGGCTGATCACCAGGCACCACTGACTACATCTAAGGATGGCAATCAATCCTGAATTATAACTGCTTTCATTTGAGGTGGCAACCTGGGTTACGTGCTTCCTTTTGGGGTGGTGGAGGGAAGCTAGACTGCTGTCCATCATGGGGTGCATTTAGACACCTTCTAGCTCTTAGCTCAGAATGACACTTGCGGGACTTGGGAGCAAATTGCCCACACTCTCTCTCAAAAGGCATAGCCAAGGAAATCAGGGGGACCGGAAAGAAAACAGAGGAATTCAAAATCTGAAAGAAATTTACCAAAAATGTGTCTTGAAAACAGGATCAGAGTCGTTATTTAATTTTCTCCCACTCTACCTACTAAAGAAATAAATCCACTGAGCTCTCACATCTATCACTTACAGGAGACCTTCGACCACTTAGTTTGGGATGCATGCAAATCCAGCTTTTAGGGGTAAACTCATATAAATATCCATATCATGTGGGGGCTGCATGAGCCTTGAAAAGTGCAACATAAACTGTGACTCTATAAAGAACCCAAGCCACTAACTAGAGAATTTACTGACAACCAAAAGGAGGAGAGTAGACCTGGGATTAGAGCTCAGATGCTCTCAGTTTACTGTACTTACAATGCCGTGTTTCTGTAAGAGGTCGATGTCCTGGAAGAAAGACTCCTGAAGGAACAAAAATGGAATCACAGAAAGTTCACATCTTTCATCAAACCGCATCAAACTCAGTTGCTGTTATAATCAATTATGGGATAAGTTTCCGATGTGCAGGGATTAAGGCTCTTTATACAGTTATATTGCTTTTTGGAGATTACAGCTTTTCTGCCCAAATATTATTACAAAAAGCAACAGTTTAATTGAACAGTAGCAAGTAATAACCTGTGTATTTGCACATCCTCTGCTCCTCTACTCCATTTAAACTCTTACCATTTTCTTTCCCTATTCTTACTTCCAAAATGTATTGGCCCAGAAATTAAACAGTGAGTGTTCCCGCGGGGGTAAGGCTTCCCCGCGATATCTCACTCCACGCCTACCTTTTTCCTCCGGGCCCACACGAACTTTAGTTTCAAGGCCAGTCCCACATGCAGCTGTACAGTGTGTGCGTATCCCAGAGGCGCAATTAGTTTGTGCGAGCTCTGGGATCACGTGATTCAGTTAGAGCCAATGGCAGCACACCATCTTTCATTCATAGTTTTCACAGCAAGAGCTGTCAAAGCTATGAATCCTACACACCCCCAAAAGAACAGCTAAACCTCAATTAAATTTAAAAAAAGCCATCACATTAATAAAATAAGTATAGTTAAATAAATTAACCACTTTAAACAAAAAATTAAATTTTTGAAAAAATTTAAAATCTTTTTAAAAGTTATAAAAATAAACTTACCTTTCTTTAAAGTCTCTAAAAAAGATAAACCTGTTGAAAAAAATTTAAAATACTTAATTAACTACTTACCTTGTTAAAAGAGGGTCTTACGCCTCCTTTCTTCATGTGTAAAATCTTCCATGCTTACCTGCGCGTTCAAAGCTGCAAAAATAACTAAGTGCACTGCGTGCGCGCAGCCTGTAGCGCGCACGCGGTTCACTTAGGAACCGCCCCCTTTTGAATTCACGAAGTGCCGGTTTCCCGCGCATGCACAGTGCATGCAGGAAACCGGCAATTGGAGACCTAAAACGCGAGAGTACACAGTGCGTACTCTCGCGTATTAGGTCTAATTTTCGGGCCATTACTTTACATTTCTCTACGTTGAGAAGCACCTGCCACTATCTACCCATCCTGCCACCTAGCTAAGTCCTCCGACAGTCTTTCACAATCTTTGTCACAATCCACAATTTGGTAACACCAGCAAATTTCAATATTGTTTCTTCAATCTCCAAGCCTGGCTCGTTTGTCTATATTCTCAATAAGAGTGGGCTCAGCACTGTGGAATGCCATTTGACTCATCGTTCTGGTCTAAGAAACTTTCTTTCACTCCTTCCCTTTGCTTTCTGCCCTCCAACCATCTCTTTATTCAAGTGGCCACATTCATCTAATTCCATGAGCCATTGGGAGTTGAATTGGCTAACTCCCGAAATCGGCCTTGCGCAATTAACCCGCGCCCGTTCATTGTGTTGCAGGCAGCACGTTAAATTAGTGCTGCCTGCACTGTTCTTTAGCTGCACGCATCAGCAGGGGGGCCCAATGACACAAGTGGCTATTGCTACGTACCGGCAGCCTGTACCCCTCAAAGGGGAGGTGTATTGTGGCTGCAAGAAGTGGTGGGAGGTTTTTGAAATGTGAATCTGTGCTGTGATACTTTGAGGAATGGCTGAACATACGAAAGAGTGAGCAGCAAGGTTTTCTGACAATGCACTGGAGGTCTTGGTGCAAGACGTGGAAAGGACATACAGCCTGTATCCGCAGTGGGGGGGCAGGAGGCCCTCCAGACATATGCTCAGAAGGCAATGGGAACAAGTAGTGGCGGAAGTCAAAGTCAGGAGTACTGCTCCAAGAACATGGATGCAGTGCAGGAATAAGTTTAACAATCTGACATGAGTTGTCATGGTGAGTGAGTTCATCTTCAAATGGCATATCCTACCAACTGCACAATTCACTATACCCCCATCACCCACCTACCAACAATCTTTATCAATCAGTACTCAACCCTTAAATTCATATGCTTTACCTCACCCTCACACACTTAGCACTGTTGCAAGCCTCGCACACACTGGTAGCTATTCAATCATGACAGCCACATCGCCAAAACATATTGCAGAACCCTCACTGACACACTTCCCTCATTCTTGCGCAGGAGGCAGCAGGAAATAACTGGAGGAGGACAAGCACGCCTGCATGTTTTAACCCGCATGGAGCAAACAGTGCTAGCCATCATGGGAAGTGGCATCGATGAGGCTGTGGCCACTGGAGGAGCTGTAGGGAAGGACGCTGAGGGTGTCTGCATACCTAATCCTTCTCTCATCTCACTTCTCCCTCATCCCACAATTGCTTCTGACTCAGAAGCTGCAGATGGTGTAAGCACACACTTCTTACTTTCTTCTCTCCCCTTACCACAGCCCAATCCTTGTCCCATTTTCATTTCAGATACCCAAGAACTGGAACCTTACCAGTCAAAGGAGGAAGAGCAAGATGACAGTGAAGATGAAGAGACACCGTCACTCGATCTTACACTCACAGCCACCAGCTCAGAGACTGACACTGCTTATATTTTAGAGGCTAGGTTAGAGCAGAGATCTGTACATGGTGAGACACTGAGCACAAGTGCGTAGGAACCAGCTCACCAAAGGACAAGGTCGCACACTAGTTCTGCTGCAGAGGAGGACTTTGATGGACCAGGCTACAGAAGAAGGCTGATGGGTGTACATAACCAAAAGCTTGGTGCACTGGAAAGCTTGCCAGAAAGCTTGCGCACAATGTCAAGGAGCATGGAGGAGTCCGGCACAAACTTGGCACAGGACTTTGCACAAACCTTGAAGCCCATCCTTTCCAACCTGGAAGGGGTGGTCACCTCCATCAGCACACCTGTGGAACCCACCATGATGCAATGTCTGATGGCCAATGTCACAGCTTCCATTACAGCACAAACAGCTTCCATCAAAGGTCTGAGTGCTGTAGTGGAAGCTCAGCTTGTTGACACACAAGCTCAGACTGCTGCCATCACGGCTCCGGATGCCCCTGTTCAAAAGGGCTTCCAGGGCATCACAGCAGTCCATCAATTTGTTTTCCAACAGATCAATAGGATTTCTGAGGCGCCATCCTAGGAGAGTGCGAGTGGCTCCATGGAGCATGAACCTGCTGCCCTCTCTCAGGATGACAGCATTCCTGCTCCCACCCCTGCCACTCTGCCAGTGTCCTTGCTGTTGCCCGTCAGCCAGCCAGCCCAGACTGCTGCAGCCCAGATCAAGATGGTGCAGTCTGAAGCCGAGCCCTCTAGACCCAGAGCTGCTCAAGGTTGCCCTCCAAAGCCATCTGCAGTGTCCTCAATTGAAGGTTAACAGCTTTCCACCATCCATGCTGCAGCCACTGGGGAAGCACCTTGTAGGAGCACTAGGAGAGGCAAAGGGACACGGAAGACAGGTACTAACGGAATGCACAAGGGTGATCAGTTTATTTTTGTATGCATTATGTCAGGATTGAATTTATAAAATTGAACTAGAATGTGCATTTTCTGGTGGGTTTTATTTTTGTGTTGTCAGAAAGAGAACGATATTACGGTCCGTGATAGAGGAAAGGTATGGAGTGTGGAACGGGGAGGTGTGGTTTAGGTTACTGATATCGCTCATGAATTAATTAATCACAGAGTCCAGGCAGAAAGGGGCTGTCTACGTTATAGCCTCCCTTCCGCTTCGTGTTCCTCCACTTTGTATTGCACTTCCTCCTCCTCCTCTTGTTCGTGCTCCTGCTCCTTAGTTTCTTGCCTGATAGGTGGTGGCAAGGGCTGTTCCTTCATAATGGTGAGGTTGTGCAGCATACTACCGCGTATCTTGATATCGCTCAGTTGAGTATTGGTGGGCTCCTCCAGAGCAGTCCAGGCAGTGGAAGCATTGCTTGAGGATGCCGATGGTGTGCTCTAGGATGTTCCTTGTAGCAGCATGGCTCTCACTGTAGGAGTGTTGTGCACATGCGCGTCGGTTCTGGACCAGAGTCGTGAGCCATGTCATGAGTCGATAACCCCATTGCCCAGTAGCCAGCCTTTTACTTGCCTTGGTGAATCCCTTTCAATGGCACCCTGCCCCATGGGGAAGCCTGCAATCCATACAAACCCTCGTGCTCGCTCCGCCTGCTTGTCTCTGGCATGAGGGAATGACATTAAACTGTTTCTCTGTGTATAGAGAGCCTCAGTGATGCCCCTTATGCAGCAGTGCATTGCAAACTGCGAGATGTTGCTTATATCTGCAGCAACAGCCTGGAAGGAGCCAGATGTATACAAGTTAAGAGCAACAGTCACCTTGACAGCCACAGTTAATGCTGTCCTTGCCCTACTTTGAGGTTGCAGTTGTGGTTGCAGCAGGTGGCAGATTTCAGTCACAACCTCTTTTGTGAAGTGAAGACGTCTCATGCATTGGGCCTCGCTGAAGTTGAGGTAATAGAATTGCTCACTAAATACCCTCGGTGGATATGGCCTCCTGCTGAAAGCCCTTCTCCCCCTCTTCCCTCTTCTAGCAGCTTGTCTTGCTCTGGGTGACCTCTCTTCATTCTCCCAGTCTTGCTCAATTCACAGAGGATGCCCTACCATGCCACCCACATCTGGAAGCAACTTCTTTCAGCACAACCTTGTTTCAGAACAGAAAAGTACTTCAGCACCAGCCAGACCACTCCCTGTACACTTTTAAAACTTTAGCCAAGTATAGGAAAGCTCCAAAAACACTTAGAATTGCACCAGCAGCCAGAAGAAATAATCCAGCAACTGACCTGTAAGTAGTGCATTATCCCTTTAAGTAGTGCAGTTGGGGGGGGGCGGGGGTCTTTCATTCTGGTTAATGTCGTGTTCGGCTGTGTGAGGTTGGCTGGAGAGTGGAGTTCGAAAATCAGCGTTCCACACTGATTGATGTCATAATCTGCCTGCTCTGCGTGTTGCCGGCGGTCGTTAGATATGCGCGCACAAATCCCTTTACCAAGATGGCGTCCTGCGCACTTCCCGTTGGAAGTGTGCCGTGCGCATCTTGAACCCCATTTCCGAGCGTTGGGTTGCCGCATGGAGCCTAAAGAACGGGCGCTGCAGAGCCCAATTTAGCCCCCATTATCATTGCCATGAGTCTTTTGTGGGACCTTATCAAATGCTTTTTGAAAATTCATATAACTCACATCTACTGCATTTCCTTCATCTATAATCATTGTTATTTTTTTTCAAAGAAATCTCTAAGAATGATCAAGCTCGACCTGCCTGTTAGAAATCAGTGCCCTGATTAACTCATTTCTCCTGGTACTTAGTAATTTCATCCTGCATTATAGACCCCAGTATTCTGCCAACAGTTGAAAACTAATGGGCCTACAATTTCCTGGCATATCCCTGTCTCCTTTTTTCAAAAAGAGGTGCGACGTTTGCCATGTTGATTGGGCCTCTGGCACATTTTTCCACCAGAGCCTTTGCTCTTTCTTCCTTACCTTCCCTCAAGATTTTTGGATATAATCCATCAGGTCTCAGTGATTTATCTACCGTAAGTTTGGAATAAGAACCTCCACTATCCTATGCCTAATTCTGGTGTTTCTACAATCGTTTCCATCTCTTCTGTGAAAACAAGGCACTGAACTTATTTACTACCTCAGCTATCGCCTCAATCTCTAATAGAAGCTTGCACCCTTCTTCATCTACCTCGATTTTCCTATTACTACTAATGTGCCTAAAGAAAGCCATTCTTTTACCCTTTGGGCATTGTTGCTAATTTTATGTCATATCTCCTCTTAGCCTTTTGACTCCCCGTTTGTAGCTTTCCTACATTTTTCACACTTGATCTGGCCTACGTTTTGTTATCTGTACGCTTTAAGGCAGGGATGCAAGTACAGACTTCACATTTCTGAGACAAGTCTGATGCTTTGTTATGGGAAACAGTCTAAGATTCTACGCTTAATGATACTGTACCTCTTCATCATGGAAGCTAACTTCCTCCTCCACCACCTGATCCTCCATGGCCTTCATGGTTACAAACAATGCAATCCGTGTCTTATCTTAAAGAGTCGGTTGTGTGCCTAGAAGCACAAAAGGCTAAAACAGATCACTGATCACACAGGTTCAGGAAAAAGACTTGCATTTCTATAGCGCCTTTCAAGACCTCAGGACATCCCAAAGTACTTTACAGCCAATTAAGTACTTTAGAAGTGAAGTGTTGTCACTGTTGTAATGAAGGAAATGTAAGAATGACAGAAAATGGTGCATGATGTCATCACAGAAATACTGCCTCATGTAAAAGTGGCTAATGTCTGGCGGAAATTACACAATACGCCAGATGCAATAATGTGGAGGATGCGGTGTAAAAAGATAGAAACAGATGAGGAAACACGTGCCAACCAGGACACAGAAAAAAATACATAGCACATGTATGATTGTTGGTAAATTATAAGATGTAAAACAGTTTGTGAGTGTTTTTAGATCATTGTGTGTATTGATTATCTGCTAAAGTGGAGTGTAACACGGGTGAAAAGGGCAGACTTTAACAGCATTGAAACACCAGCAACTTTGTGTGGAGATGGGAGCTGTCATCGTTGTCAGCTCGACCAATCAGATAACCGCCCCAGGCCAGCAGAAGAAAGCAACCCAACCAATAATGAGCGGCTCCATCAGGGCATTGCATCTGCAGGCCCAGCCCCACGTTGCCTACGGCTGCTGGCTGGGAGTTGGACATGCGGCTTGGACCGAGACCTCTTCCCATGTGAACTCCTGCTCTGCTCAGCCATTCCACATGGCCATACGGCCTTGAGAGTGACGCCCCGTCTGGCAACTCGGACCCACAGGGCGCTTACCTCCCCCCTCCCCTTAA
>CM059450.1:24836893-24886951 GCA_030390025.1 Squalus acanthias | reverse complement strand
AGTGCAAGTCCTCGCCAGTATTCGATATCGAGAGCTGTATTGGATTACAGGTGATATTGAATTGCGTGTTTGACTTTGCTCCATATCGATCCGTGTAGGGCCAGGCTGCTCTTCAGCATAACCTGGCCTTTGGCCATCACACAGGAAACTTATAAAGGACAAAACGTGATGGTTACACAGATTGAAGAGAGGGGAAATATGACTGTATTTAAGTCATCAAGATCCAGTAAGGAGGCAACTGTCTAACTCTTTTTTTGTATTAGTCTGATCTGCAGTCTCGTATGCAGAGAATAGAGCACCAGTTGGCACAGCTGGCTTCTGACTTTCATACTCAGCTACAGCAAGACACTGAACCCAGTCAGCCAATCCAGCCGGCAGCGGCGGGGGAGACAGTCCCGGTCGAACCTCCACTCACACGGGAGGATGTGACCAAACTGCTCAACGAGTTTGCCAGTCAACAGCACGAGGTGGTCCGAGATGAACTGCCGAGCGATTCAGTCTCGAGGATTCAGGTGAGTTTTAATTCTTGTCTTCACAGCAGATCTTTGATAGCAGGGCCCCAGTGACTTGTAACACTAACATGATGTAGTGCCCACTGGCTCAGCAAGAGTTTCTCACCACCCTCCATATCTCTGCTCATCACCACACATTAAGAACATCATCGAAGTGTACATTTATTGAGCTTCTGCACACAGTCCACAGCCGATAGTCACAGTGAAGTGATGCGGGTGTTGATGGGGATGTTCAGACTATGGAAGTAAATTGAACCTTTAGTTAATGCGTTGTACAAAGTGCCTGGCAGACTCCATTTGTAAATGTTCTGGAAAGACCCTCCCTTGTACAAGGAGGGGGATTCTAAGCAATGTTTTGTCTTTTTACCCTAGAGTGATTTAGCCACCATCCGGCAACAACAAGAGGCCCAAATGGAGCAGCTGCAGCAAAAACTATATCACCAAACAGAGGTGGGTTTTTTAAACCTGTGTGGGGGGGGTGGGGTCGGCTGGGGACGCGGCTGGTGGCGGGACGGTGCGGGGGGGGGGTCGGGGGCGGGACGGTGCGGGGGCGGGACGGTGTGGGGGGGGGGGCGGGACGGTGCGGGGGGGGGATCGGGGGCGGGGGGGTTCGGGTGCGGGGGGGGGGATCGGGGGCGGGACGATTCGGGTGCGGGGGGGATCGGGGGCGGGACGGTGTGGGGGGGATCGGGGGCGGGACGGTTCGGGTGCGGGGGGGGATCGGGGGCGGGACGGTTCGGCTGCGGGGGGGATCGGGGGCGGGACGGTTCGGGTGCGGGGGGGATCGGGGGCGGGACGGTTCGGGGGCGGGGGGGGATCGGGGGCGGGACGGTTCGGGTGCGGGGGGGATCGGGGGCGGGACGGTGCGGGTGGGGGTCTGGGGCGGGACGGTGCGGGTCGGGGGCGGGACGGTTCGGGTGCGGGGGGGGGGGCGGGGGCGGGACGGTGCGGGTGGGGGGCGGGACGGTGCGGGTGGGGGGCGGGACGGTGCGGGGGGGGGTCGGGGGCGGGACGGTGCGGGGGGCGGTCGTGGGTGGGACGGTTTGGGGGGCGGGACGGTGCGGGGGGGTGGTCGAGGGCAGGACGTTGCGGGACGGGTCGGGGGCGGGACGGTGCGGGTGGGGGTCGGGGGCGGGACGGTGCGAGTGGGGTATCGGGGGCGGGATGGTTCGGGTGCGGGGGGGGGATCAGGGGCAGGACGGTGCGGGGGGGGCGGGGGGGCATCGGGGGCGGGATGGTGCGGGTGGGGTTCGGGGGCAGGACGGTGCGGGTGGGGGTATCGGGGGCGGGACGGTTCGGGTGCGGGGGGGGATCGGGGGTGGGATGGTTCGTGATCGGGGACGGGACGGTGCGGAGGGGGGCGGGACAGTGCGGGGGGGATCGGGGGCGGGGGGGGTCGGGGGCGGGAGGGTGCGGGGGGGGTCGGGGGCGGGACGGTGCGGGGGGGGGATCGGGGGCAGGACGGTGCGGGGGGGGGTCGGGGGCGTGACGGTGCGGGGGGGGTCGGGGGTTGTGACGGCGCGGGGGTGGTCGGGGGGCGGGACGGCGCGGGGGTGGTCGGGGGCGGGACGGTGCGGGGGGGGGGTCGGGGGCGGGACGGTGCGGGGGGCGGTCGTGGGTGGGACGGTTTGGGGGGCGGGACGGTTCGTGTGCGGTCAAGGGCAGGACGTTGCGGGACGGGTCGGGGGCGGGACGGTGCGGGGGGGGTCGCGGACGGTGCGGGGGGGGATCGGGGGCGGGACGGTTCGTGTGCGGTCGAGGGCAGGACGTTGCGGGACGGGTCGGGGGCGGGACGGTGCGGGGGGGGGGTCGCGGGGGGGGATCGGGGGCGGGACGGTTCGTGTGCGGTCGAGGGCGGGACGGTTCGGGGGTGGGCGGGGGCGGGACGGTTCGGGGGGGTCGGGGGCAGGACGGTTCGGGGGGGTCGGGGGCGGGACGGTTCGGGGGTGGTCGGGGGCGGGATGGTTCGGGGGTGGTCGGGACGGTGGGAGGGGGGTTAGTCGGGGACGGCGTTGCGGAGGGGGGGCAGTGGGGTGTGGGGGAGGAGGGAGGGGCTCGGCATGGGGCGGTCGGCAGTGGGGAGAGGGGGCTGGCAGTGTCGGCTTCCACGACAGGTAAAACTAGGAGCCAGTTCCTGGGCCAAACCTTGCTAACTGCTGGGGATGACCCCACAGGTCCTTGGCTACAGCCTCCTGCTGCTTGTTTGCGATCTTGCACACTGGCCAAGCTGTCGATCTGACCGGCCATTGGACGGGAGACTGCAACATTTTATTTAAATGAGGCCCTGTTGCTAAGATCAGCGGGGCCTCCACATCCCCAGCCTTGTTGGATTTTCCCCGTGGTGCCGCACTACCCTGCGCTCTCCCTGTCTCTCCATTAATATCGGGGCCAATATTTCAGTGAGCATGTGGTCAATCTATGGAACAGGCTCCCGAGGGAGACAGTAGAAGCATGTAGTGTTGATTCAGTCGAATGCAAATTAGAATTTGCATCTCTGAGAATATTTTGTGATACAGTGTACGAGTAATGTGAAACATGACGTGTGGTAAGTGTAGCATACTTGGGAGGAACAGGTGACTTTAGGCCCCTGGGGGTATAAATCAGACCTCATTGTTCCTATGGTTTATTGGTGGCAACTTGCAAAACGGTAATGATGGGTATTACATTGGGGCCTCAGTCAGCTTCTGAATAGCTGCACAGCCAAGATGAGGAAGAAAAGGTTGTGAGGGGTCAACAAAAATGCAAGAACAACAATCTATGAAGTGCTTTGGTCTCCACACAGCACTGGGCTTGAGCCAGGCCCGGGTGTGGACCCGTGCAGTTCTGAGCTTAGGCCAGGCCTGGGTGTGGACCTGTGCAGTTCTGAGCTTAGGCCAGGCCCGGGTGTGGACCTGTGCAGTTCTGAGCTTAGGCCAGGCCTGGGTGTGGACCTGTGCAGTTCTGAGCTTAGGCCAGGCCCGGGTGTGGACCTGTGCAGTTCTGAGCTTAGGCCAGGCCCGGGTGTGGACCTGTGCAGTTCTGAGCTTAGGCCAGGCCTGGGTGTGGACCTGTGCAGTTCTGAGCTTAGGCCAGGCCCGGGTGTGGACCTGTGCAGTTCTGAGCTTAGGCCAGGCCCGGGTGTGGACCTGTGCAGTTCTGAGCTTAGGCCAGGCCTGGGTGTGGACCTGTGCAGTTCTGAGCTTAGGCCAGGCCCGGGTGTGGACCTGTGCAGTTCTGAGTTTAGGCCAGGCCCGGGTGTGGACCTGTGCCGTTCTGAGCTTAGGCCAGGCCCGGGTGTGGACCTGTGCAGTTCTGAGTTTAGGCCAGGCCCGGGTGTGGACCTGTGCAGTTCTGAGCTGGGGCTGGGACCTAGAGTTGCCACCGTTTGCCAAATCCAAAACTGATGGATGTGGGGCAGGGGTGGTTCATGATGTTTTGTGTTGCTGGAAAACTCAATAAAAACTTCAATAATTAGCGTGTGAACATCATAACAGGTAGAAAGAAATGGGGGGAAATCTTCTGTTTTAGAAACCAGATTCTTGGCATTTGCTTTACATCTTCAAAGTTTCTGGACAGCCCACTTGAAAATCAGACTGTCTGATCTAAAGCCAGCAGGATCTGTGCAGCCTAGATAGTTGTAACTGAGAATCAATGCAAGCCTCACAAAGCACAAGCACATTACACTGAGTCCCATTTTCTGCTTCTTTCCCTTTCCAGGAGATGTACAAAGAAATGAAGGAAGCAAAGTCTGCTTTTGAGAGGTACGGTGGATGGGCCGGTGACACTGATTCTCTACCACATATCAAACTGTCCAACAGGAGTGTTTCCAATCAGAAATAGCCACGGTGATGACTGTTACTAGTTTAGGAGCTGGGTATTGGGCTGTTGGCTGCAGTGTCAACAGCTGCCTTAAAAATGCCACCTACCATGTAGCAGGATAAGCAAGTCCTTCTCCAGCTGACGCTGTATTGGAACAGTACAACTTGGTACTGTCCAGCTGGTCACATGCATTTCCAGCCAATTGTGCTGGGTATCCCTTCTATATTTGGAGCAATGCCAATAGAACAGTGCCTGTGAGAGTGCAGCTGCATATGTGAGCTGTTTAGTGGCTGGTATGTGAAGCAGAGTACTGCCCTTCGCTGGGCAAATCCGTTGTTGCCTTTTGCAGCCTTGCAGAATTAATGAATCAACTTGCATGAATACTTTTTGTTTCCTCCTCCTCCTCCTCCTCCTCCTCCTCTCCTGAGGGTGCTGAGCTTTGCCAGGGTACAGTTCCACAGGCGCCAACCGCCCTCGGGGCTTTACTGCCCCAGCCTCATGTCCACTTTCCAGCAGTAATCACTGGACAACAATCACTGGCTAATTTTTCCCTTCCCTAGCTCGGGCACACTCAGGAAAATGGTAGCACCCCCAACTACTGCCCCAGATGGGATCAGCTAGTTGAGCCAAAAATTGGAATTGAACCTGACACCTCTGGTCCTGGATGGCTCGGTGCTGCGCCAGCTGGTGACAATCCACTGAGCAGTGCACAGTTTTTATTTAGATATGTTTTAAGAATCTGTTTTTTTTAAAAATGAAAATACTACAGCTTCTCCGCTAGATTCCGAGGTAACAAGCTAAATGCTGTGGGTTTTTTAAACTGTTCTTATCCATCTGTTTTTCCTCATGTTACATAAGAACATAAGAAATAGGAGCAGGAGTAGGCCATTCGGCCCCTCGAGCCTGCTCCGCCATTCAATAAGATCATGGCTGATCTGATCTTGGCCTCAACTCCACTTTCCTGCCCTCTCCCCATAACCCTTGACTCCCCTGTAGCTCAAATATCTGTCTATCTCCGCCTTCACTGACTCCGCCTCCACAGCTCTCTGGGGTAGAGAATTCCAAAGATTCACGACCCTCTGAGAGAAGAAATTCCTCCTCATCTCTGTCTTAAATGGGCAACCCCTTATCCTGAAACTATGCCCCCTTGTTCTAGATTCCCCCACGAGGGAAACATCCTCTCAGCATCTACCCTGTCAAGCCCCCTCAGAATCTTTGAATGTTTCAATAAAATTACCTCTCATTCTTCTAAATTCCAATGAGTATCGGCCCAACCTGCTCAACGTTTCCTCAGGAATCAACCTCGTGAACCTTCGCTGAACACCCTCCAATACAAGTATATCCCTCCTTAAATAAGGTGACCAAAACTGTACGCAGTACTCTAGGTGTGGTCTCACCAATTGTAGCAGGACTTCCCTACTTTTATACTCCATCCCCCTTGCAATAAAGGCCAACATTCCATTTGCCTTCCTAATTACTTGCTGTACCTGCATGCTAACTTTTTGTGTTTCATGTACAAGGACACCCAGATCCTTTTGTACTGCAGCATTCTGTAGTCTCCATTTAAATAATACTTTGCTTTACTATTCTTCCTACCAAAGTAGATAACCTCACATTTTCCCACATTATACTCCATCTGCCAAATTTTTGCCCACTCACTTAGCCTATCTATATTCCTTTGCAGACTCTTTGTGTCCTCCTCACAACTTGCTTTCCCACCTATCTTTGTATCATCAGCAAATTTGGCTACAGTACACCCGGTCCCTTCATCCAAGTCATTAATATAGATTGTAAATAGTTGAGGCCCCAGCACTGATCCCTGTGGCACCCCGCTAGTTACAGTTTGCCAACCTGACTCTCTGTTTTCTGTCCGTTAACCAATCCTCTATCCATGCTAATATATTACCCCAACACCTCTTATCTTGTGCAGTAACCTTTTATGTGGCACCTTATCAAATGCCTTCTGGAAATCCAAATACACTACATCTACTGGTTCCCCTTGATCTACCCTGCTCGTTACATCCTCAAAGAACTCTAATAAATTTGTCAAACACGATTTCCCTTTCATACAATCAAGCAGAGTCAACATGGATTTATTATGATTTTCTAAATGACCTTCTACTACTCCCTTAATAATGTTCTCCTACTGTTTCTTCTCTTTGTCCTCAGTAGTGTGACTGATGAGCAGAGAACACTCCTGTCTGCACTGAACCAACTAGAAGAGCAGCTCAGCCAAACCCAGCTTGAGTTGATGGGCATGCATACTGCACAGAGGAACATGGCATCAAGCATGGAAACATTAAGCAGCAGGATTGAAAGTGTAAAGGACAACGTGAGTCATCCAGATAGCTACTGCTTTTATTAAACTGAAACATCAAAATCGTGTTAGTGGCCCATTCTAGACTGGAGTCAGCAGCCTAGTCAAAGCAGTTAAAGTATGGAAGCCAACTGCTTGGAGTGTTTTTGTGTGGTAAAGTCATCCATTGGTATAAGAGTGGGAGGCACTGTGTGCTAGCCAGAGTCTAACTAAAATAACAGAGAGGGCTCAGAACTGTGGCTGCAACCCTAAAACATCAGTAATGGAAAGTTTGATGATTATTAATGAAATGGAAGCCTTTGGAAGGGAATGGAGAGATTTGGGATAATCAGCAGATCCCTCTCAGACAACAACCTCACTCCACTCACTGCATAAGAGCTGGGTGATTCCACACATGTCCATATTCCTGATCTCAACAGAGACTCAAGTGAAGCTTGGGTTGGGTAATGGTCCAACACCCTCCCGCCCCACACCTAGTTTCTCGTGTCCCACCAAGTGTTTGGCCAGGTGTGCTGCGTAAAGCATAAATGGACCATAAAAGATAGAACTACCACAGGAAGTGTTTGAGGTAAATGGCTTGGATGCTTTCAAAAGGAAACTAGACAAGTACATGAGAGAAAATAGCTGAATGGCTAAGATGAGATAGATAGAATGGTAGGAAACTTGTGTGGAATATAAACACCAACACAGATTAGTTGGGCTGAATGGCCTGTTTCTGTGGTGTATATTCTATGTAATGTGTTTAAAAATGCCCAAAAAATGCTTATTTGTACAGGTTCCATAGTCCGTGTCTATAGAGTTTGCTTAATTTGCAATGAAAAACATTGGACTCTTCAATACTTGTTTTCTTTTAAATTTAGGTGGAGGCAGAAGTGGTTGAGTTGGTCCACAGACTGCTCTTTGGTTCATCACAGGACAGCACAGCTGTATCTTCAGAGCAAGCACTGACATCACAGTTTGTCCATCGCAAGGACCTGGAGGCCCTCCTTCATGACTTGGAAAAGAAGATCCTTACAGATCTTTCACGGTATCACGGCCAAACAGCAGAGCAGAACTCAGCCACTGTCAGAGCCACGTTAGCTGGAGCAGGGATTACAGAGGTAAATTAGAATGAGCATTTCTAGGCAAGCAAGCAGTGCTTATAAATCTGGGGTGGGGCAGAGCACTAACCGCAGCATAGAACCCTTGTCCATCCTATCTTGTGTGGTGGGCAGGTTCATGTGGTAGGAGCTGCCTGCTGTAACACATTTAAGTAATAATGATCAAGATAATTTCAACACAGTGCTAAATAGATCCTAGATAATGACACATCACTATCTCCTTCGTTTTAATCTTTAGATTACAGCATCGTCTCTGTATTTTAAGCATCGTTCTTTTTCCTGATTCTTTTGATCCTGCCTTGTTCTAATGAGAAGGATTTGTCAGCTCCCCACTACTCCTGTCCATTTTTATTAGACCTGATTGATTACAGCTAGTGAGGACAGAGAATCATAAGAGGGAGTGCTGTCTGCTATCACCTTGCCCACTGCCTCTGTGCACGTGCGAGGGTTCTGCGCTACACTAACTTCTCACTGTCCCAGCCTAATGCTGCCTTCTCCCTTTGTGTTTACAGGAAGTTAAGAATATTGTGGAACGTGCCCTGAAGCTGTACAGTGCCGATCAGATTGGAATGGTAGATTATGCACTGGAGTCTGCTGGTAAATATCAGACACAAATCACAACCTGTACCCAAACTCTGGAAATCCAGAGCCTGCTAGTAAAACTGAGCTTCTGAGTATAACAGATTGAAAGTGGGTTGCTGTAGAGTACCAGAATGTAGGCCTTTTACAGGGAATATAGAGCTGATTTTCCAATCGGCATAGTGCCAGCATACCTGGAGGTGCAAAAACCCATCTTGTATCAAACATACATGATGCAGATTTCACGAGAGCTGCCCAGGTTCACATAGTTAAATAATGATTTATCTCTCCTGCAGATTGGGCCATGTGCTGGCAGCAGATTTAAAGAGCTGCTGCTGTGCCTTAAAGCGCCATTAGCCAGTGTAGCAGTGCAAGTTAGTAGCTACTAAAATTGCAATTCACTGCCTTGCAAGAGTTTTTCGTGACACTGCCAGAGCCCAGGGGCGGTGGGGGGTGACTGTCCCCTTTACCAACAGAACCCTGGGGATAATGCTGAGGGAGGTACAGAAAGGGGAGTTTCTATCTTCAGGTCAGATGAGTACCATCCTCAGATGTCTGGTGTATGTGTTGCCTGCTAAAGTTACAGAATAGGTGACTGTCATGTTGCATGTTAGAAGATCATAAGCGCAGATGTGGAAAAAAAAGTTTAATATGCTGACAAATTTTGCTGTGGTAATCGTACCCTGCTCGAAGCGTAATGCTATGGAATGGCTGAACACACACTCTTGCCACGACCAGCTATATGTTGATGCCTGATCAACATTTGGGAACCTTTTCCACGTAATTGCAAAGCAGCCCATATTCATAAGTGGCAAATCTTCCGAGGAAACATTCCATGGATGTGGCTCACTGCCTGATGAAGTTTCCACCATCCCCTTGCCTGCCTCAGGCTTATTGACTCAAGTTCAAGGACTCGTAAATTTTCATAGCAATGTCAGGGCATTTCCTCAATCTGTGAATGCTTGCAGCGAAGAGACATCACCTCCAGCAGCAGCACAAAAGTGAGCAACTGGCTGAGGTTCTCCCACAAATCTCACTTTCACCGTCAGGGGCAGAATCATCCCACTCCTTGTTGCTTCAAATCATCGTGCAGGAATTGGTGGAGCTCATTGGATGGCATACAGCACCTCATCGCTGCTTTCCCTTCTTCCTGCTAATCTTTCACACACACAGGCACTCTGTCAATCACAGACTTAGTATACACCACAATATCATAGCACATCATGTATTGGCAAGTCTTATTTGTTACCAGGAGTATGTTGCTGATATTGTAACGCTTGTACCTCTTGTATTTCTCTGGGTATCGCTGTGCTTACCACATCACACCACATAGTGCCATTCAATCCACCTGCAGCAAGGATCAGCACAAGAATATCCACTCCAAGATATTCATATTTAAACTTGGAGGAGGGATGGGGTTGAAACCATCAGCACGAGTGGGGAGGAGCAAATGCAGATGGTGGCAGAGCAGCAGCAGTTGGCTGGCAAGCCAGCTCAAGGCCACCCTCAGCTGTAGAGTTCTGGGATTGATGCTATTCAGGGCCTACATACAGAGGAAAGTTGCTGTCTGAACATTGTCATTTGAGTGTGCGTACCCTGTAAGGTGTTTCAGCGAGTATAGAGGAATACAGCAGCCATTATATGTGCAATGGTGTTTGACCATGGGCTTGTCCACAAGTCTGTTCTGTCTGGATTCAGCAGGCTGGGGAGATGGCCTGATTAGAACTGACACCAGCAATCTGATCCCATGTAGATCACAGGGACATGAAAAGAGTAGGCACAGATGAGGGAGGTATTTCGGAGTGGCTCACCATCCAACCGCTCCACTCAAATGACCTATGCAGAGCCAGAAAGAGCCAACCCAGACAACTACTACAGTATCAAACTTAATTCCAGCAGTTGTGGGACCATATTATGACCCTGCAGAAGGAAATAAAAAGCCACATCCATCCCAGGAAACACACTCTGATATCCAGCTCCTTCTCCCAGTAAGGTAGCACGTAGAAGGAGCACGACAGCAGGATATGCTTTCCATACATAAGCACAAAGGGAAAAACACCTGAAAGAGCACTGTTCAAATATAGAATGATACAGCACAGGGAGGCCATTCAGACCATTGTGCCTGTGCTGGCTCTCTGAAAGAGCTATCCAATGAGTCTAGCTCCCCTGCTGTTTCCCACAGCCCTGCAAATTTGTCCTTTTTAAAGTTACTATTGAATCTGCTTCCACCACCCTTCCAGATCATCATAACGTGCTGCATAAAAAATTCTCCGCATCTCCCCTCTAGTTCTTTTTCCAGTTATCTTAAATCAGTGTCCTCTTTGCTCTAAGGAGAACAATCCCAGCTTCTCTAGCCTCTCTACATAACTGAAGCCCCTCATCCTGGTACCATTCTGCTAAATCTCCTCGACACCCTCTCGAAAGACGTGACATCCTTCCTGAAACGTGGTGCTCAGAATTGGCCACAATGCGGTTGACGTGTACATGGATTTCCAAAAGGCGTTTGATAAAGTGCCACATAATAGGCTTGCCAGCAAAGTTGAAGCCCATGGAATAAAAGGGACAGTGGCAGCATGGAGAAACGAATGGGACAAAAAGCTGACCAATCCCCTGGACCTGACGGCCTACATCCTAGGGTTCTAAAAGAGGTGGCTGAAGAGATAGTGAATGCATTGGTTTTGATCTTCCAAAATTCCCTAGATTCTGGAATGGTCCCAGCGGATTGGAAGGTCGCAAATGTAACACCGCTATTCAAGAGAGGGAGAGAGAAAACGGAACTACAGGCCAGTTAGCCTGACATCAGTCGTCAGGAAAATGCTGGAATCCATTGTTAAGGAAGTGGTATCAAGTCACTTAGAAAATCATAACATGATTAGGCAGAGTCAGCATGGTTTTATGAAAGGGAAATCGTGTTTGAAAAATTTATTAGAGTTTTTTGAGGATGTAACTAGCAGGGTAGATAAAAGGGAACCAGTGGATGCAGTACGTTTTGGATTTCCAAAAGGCATTAGATAAGGTGCCACATAAAAGGTTATTAGACAAGATTAGGGCTCATGAGGTTGAGGGTATGGATAGGGGATTGGTTAACCGACAGAAAACAGAGAGTAGGGATAAACTGATCTTTTTCAGGTTGGCAGGCTGTAACTAGTGGGGTGCCACAAGGATCAGTGTTGGGGCCTCAGCTATTTACAATCTATATTAATGACCTAGATGAAGGGACCGAGTGTAATGTAGCCAAGTTTGCTGATGATACAAAGTTAGGTGGGACAGTAAGCTGTGAGGAGAACACAGAGTCTGCAAAGGGATATAGACAGACTAAATGAGTGGGCAGTAAGGTGGCAGATGGAGTATAATGTAGGGAAATGTGAGGTTATTCACTTTGGTAGGAAGAATAGAAAAACAGAATATTTTTTAAATGGTGAGAAACTTTCAAATGTTGGTGTTCTGAGAGATTTGGGTGTCCTTGTGCAAGAAACACAGAAAGCTGCCATGCAGGTACAGCAAGTAATAAGGAAGGCAAATGGCATGTTGGCCTTTATTGCAAGGGGGTTGGAGTATAAGAGTAAAGAAGTCTTGTTACAATTATACAGGGCCTTGGTGAGACCACACCTGGAGTACTGTGCACAGTTTTGGTCTCCTTATCTAAGGAAGGATATACTTGCCATGGAGGCAGTGCAATGAAGGTTCACTAGATTGATTCCTGGGATGAGAGGGCTGTCCTGTGATGAGAGATTGTGTAGAATGGGCCGATACTCTCGAGTTCAGAGGCTGAGAGGTGATCTCATTGAAACATACAAGATTCTGAAGGGGATTGACAGGGTAGATGCTGAGAGGTTGTTTCCCCCTGGCTGGAGTGTCTAGAACCAGGGGTCACAGTCTCAGGATAAGGGGTAGGCCATTTAAGACTGAGCTGAGGAGGAATTTCTTCACTCAGAGGGTTGTGAATCTATGGAATTCTCTGCCCCAGAGGGCTGTGGATGCTGAGTGAGTATATTCAAGGCTGAGATAGATAGATTTTTGGACTCCAGGGGAATCAAGGGATATGGAGATCGGGCGGGAAAGTGGAGTTGAGGTCGATGATCAGCCATGATCTTATTAAATGGCAGAGCAGGCTCGAGGGGCCATATGGCCGAGTTGCTCTTATTTCTTATGGATACAAAATTGGCTAAGTGACAGGAAACGGAGAGTAGTGGTGAACGGTTGTTTTTCGGACTGGTGGAAGGTATACAGTGGTGTTCCCCAGGGATCGGTACTAGGACAACTGCTTTCCTTGATGTATATTAATGACTTGGACTTGGGTGTACAGGACACAATTTCAAAATTTGCAGATGACACAAAACTTGGAAGTATAGTGAACAGTGAGGAGGATAGTGATAGACTTCAAGAAGACATAGACAGGCTGGTGAAATGGGTGGACACGTGGCAGATAAAATTTAACGAAGAAAAGTGCGAAGTGATACATTTTGGAAGGAAGAATGAGAAGAGGACATATAAACTAAAGGGTACAATCCTAAAGGGGTTGCATGAACAGAGACCTGGGGATATATGTGCACAAATCGTTGAAGCTGGCAGGGCAGGTTGAGAAAGCGGTTAAAAAAGCATATAGGATACTGGGCTTCATAAATAGAGGTATAGAGTACAAAAGCAAGGAAGTTATGATGAACCTTTATAAAACACTGGTTCGGTCTCAACTGGAGTATTGTGTCCAATTCTGGGCGCCGCACTTTAGGAAGGATGTGAAGGCCTTAGAGAGGGTGCAGAAAAGATTTACGAGAATGATTCCAGGGATGAGGGACTTCAGTTACGTAGACTAGACTAGAAAAACTGGGGTGGTTCTCCTTAGAGCAGAGAAGGTTGAGAGGAGATTTGATAGAGGTGTTCAAAATCATGAGGGGTCCTAGACAGAGTAGATAGAGAGAAACTGTTCCCATTGGCGGAAGGGTCAACAACCAGAGGACACAGATTTAAGGTGATTGGCAGAAAAACCAAAGGCGACATGAGGGAAAACTTTTTTACGCAGCGCGTGGCTAGGATCTGGAACGCACTGTCTGATTGGGGGGGGGGGTGGCAGTGGGTGTAATGTGGGTGTAATGTGTGTGGGGGGGGCAGTGGGTGTAATGTGTGTGGGGGGGGCAGTGGGTGTAATGTGTGTGGGGGGGGCAGTGGGTGTAATGTGTGTGGGGGGGGCAGTGGGTGTAATGTGTGTGGGGGGGCAGTGGGTGTAATGTGTGGGGGGGGCAGTGGGTGTAATGTGTGTGGGGGGGGGCAGTGGGTGTAATGTGTGTGGGGGGGCAGTGGGTGTAATGTGTGTGGGGGGGCAGTGGGTGTAATGTGTGTGGGGGGGCAGTGGGTGTAATGTGTGGGGGGTGTATATTCAAGGTTGAGTTAGATATATTTCTTAAAGCTAAAGGTATCAAGGGATATGGGGAGAAGGCAGGTACAGGGTACTGAGTTTAGATGATCAGCCATGATCTCATCGAATGGCGGAGCAGGCTCGAGGGGCCGAATGGCCTACTCCTGCTCCTATCTTCTATGTTTCTATGAAAGGGTGGTGGAGGCAGATTCAATCATGGCTTTCAAAAGGGAATTGGATAGTACCTGAAGGAAAAAAAATTGCAGGGCTACGGAGAAAGGGCGGGGGGAGTGGGACTAGCTGAAGTGATCTTGCAGAGAGCTGGCACGGGCTCAACAGGCCATAACCATTCTATGATTCTATGAATACTCCAGCTGAGGTCTAGCCAGTGTATTATAAAGGTTTAGCGTAACTTCCTTGCTTTTGTACTCTGTGCCTCAGTGTATAAAACCAAGGATCCCATATGCTTTTTAACAGCCTTATCTACTTGTCCTGCCATGTTCAAACCTCCAGGTCTCTCTGTTCCTGCACACCCTTTAAAATGTTAGCATTTAGTTTATATTTCCCCTTGTCATTTTTCCATTCAAAATGCATCTATAATAAATGATTGGAATCAGATTCCCCTTTATGCAAAGAGTTCATTTGCACAGGGGCACATTTCTGTAGCACGAGATGAACTGATGTGGTGTAATAATGTTGTGCTTGGGGCCAGTTCACTGGGAACAAGAATTCAGCAATGTTTAAGAAGTGGAATTATCCAGTGTCTCCACAGGATCTTCCTCCTATCTACGGAAAGCAACACAGCTTCACAACATTAGACCTCATTTTAGACTATGACTATCGAGTGAATTTATTTTACAATAAATAAACAAGTTAATAAATAACTGATTCAAAAGAACAGTAATTTATTTTAAAATTTGCAAATATTTGTTCACTTTCAAGGAGCTCGATAGTATAATTTCTACTGAAAATAGTGTGTTCTATAAAGGGCCGTTTACTCCATTTCTGCCGAAGTTATGGAGTGAGATTGGGGGAATTCCTGCTGCTTGAGTATTATGACTGGATTTAAAGTGACCGCCACCAAGCCAAAACTAGACACAAGTACCTCATTTTTATTACAGTAGGTTTTTACAGAAATGGCAACTAATGTAAAACGGCCCGATTTATACACATTTAACTTGCAGCATCACAGAAACCAAAATGAGAGCTGCTCAATGCTGTTGGACAGAGTATAAATCAACAAATAATGGAGGCCTGTAAAAAAAAAGTACGGTAATAATCATGGGTGATTTTAATCTCCATATTGATTGGACAAATCAAATTGGCCATGGTAGCCTAGAGGAGGAGTTCATAGAGTGCATCCGGGATGTTTTCCTAGAACAGTATGTAATGGAACTAACCAGGGAGCAGGCTATCTTGGATCTGGTACTATGTAATGAGACAGAATTAATAAATGGTCTCATAGTAAAGGATCCTCTAGGAAAGAGTGATCATAGCATGGTTGAATTTCAAATTCAGTTGGAGGGTGAGAAAGTTGTATCCCAAACCAGTATCCTGATCTTAAACAAAGGAAATTATAATGGCATGAGGGCAGAACTGGCTAAAGTGGACTGGAAAAACAAATTAAAGGGTAAGAAAGTTGAAATGCAGTGGCAGACATTTAAGGAGATATTTCATAACTCTCAACAAAAATATATTCCAGTGAGAAAGAAAGATTTTAAGAGAAGGGAGCACCATCCGTGGCTAACTAAGGAAGTAAAGGATGGTATCAAATTGAAAACGAAGGCATACAATGTTGCCAAGATTGGTGGGAGACCAGAGGATTGGGAAATTTTTAAAAACCAGCAAAGGATGACTAAAAAAATAATAGAGAGAGATGATGAATTATGAGAGTAAGCTGGCAAGAAACATTAAAACAGATAGTAAGAGCTTCTACAGGTATATAAAAAGGAAGAGGGTAGCTAAAGTAAACGTTGGTCCCTTAGAGGATGAGACTGGGAATTAATAATGGGGAAATGGAGAGACTCTGAACAAATATTTTGCATCTGTCTTCACGGTAGAAGACACTAACGACATCCCAATAATGGATAATCAAGGGGCCACAGGGAGTGGGGAACTAAAGACAATCACTATCACTAAGGAAATAGTACTCGGTAAAATAATGGGACTAAAAGACGACAAGTCCCCTGGACTAGATGGCCTGTATCCCAGGGTCTTAAAAGAAGTGGCTGCAGAGATAGTGGATGCATTGGTTGCAATATACCAAAATTCCCTGGACTCTGGAGAGGTCCCAGCAGATTGGAAAACCGCTAATGTAACACCCCTATTTAAGAAAGGAGGGAGACAGAAAGCAGGAAACTATAGACCAGTTAGCCTAACATCTGTCGTTGGGAAAATGCTGGAGTCCTTCATTAAGGAAGCAGTAGCAGGGCATTTAGAAAAACATACTGCAGTCAAACAGAGTCAGCATGGTTTTAGGAAAGGGAAATCACGTGTAACAAATTTGCTGGAGTTCTTTGAGGATGTAACAAGCAGGGTGGACAAGGGTGAGCCAGTGGATGTGGTGTATTTGGATTTCCAGAAGGCATTCGATAAGTTGCCACATAAAAGGTTACTGCATAAGGTAAGAGCTCACAGAGTTGGGGGTAATATACTAGCATGGATAGAGAATTGGCTAACTAACAGAAAGCAGAGAGTCAGGATAAATGGGTAATTTTCTGGTTGGCAAACAGTAACTAGTGGGGTGCCACAAGGATCGGTGCTGGGGCCCCAACTATTTACAATCTACATTAATGACTTGGATGAAGGAATCGAGTGTAATGTAGCCAAGTTTGCGGATGATACAAAGATGGGTGGGAAAGCAAGTTGTGCAGAGGACTTAAAGGGCTGGATTTTCATTGACCCGTGGAGGCGGGTTTGGAGGCGTGTGGGGGGTTAAAATTGTGAAAACTGGCGGGCGGGCACAAGTCCGCCTCCATCCCGCCTCCACGCAATTTTCATTAAATCGTGTCTGCTGGTCCCGACTCCGTCCTGCCTTTAAGAGGCGGGATAGGTTGTTAAGGCCCTTAACAAGCACTAAATTGGCTCTATAATGCCATTTTGAAAGGCCTTTGTGATTTTAACCCTTGTTCTACGTGAAGCACGCCTGTTCTGAACCACAATTGTGAAACCTGGCGGGAGCACATTTGGATATGGATAGTTGTGGCTGGCTGACTGGCTATGGGGATGGATGGAGAGGAGACATATCTGGGAGTGGTGGTGTAAAAATATCTGGGCACAGACTTAGGACTGCTGCTGCTCATTTTGCAGGTCCTCTCACAGCAAAGGCCAGGCAGTGTTTGAAGACCTTCGATGCAGCAGCAATGATGACATCATCAGAGGCGACTTTCAGACTGAAAACACTAATTGGTTCATGGGTTCCCACATGCTGGAACTCAATTGCCCAATTAGGTGAAAATTGCATCAATCTCCCACATCCAATTGCAGTCAGGTGGATAACACGAAAAGTGGATGACACGACCCCAACCCGCCCCAGTATCAAAATCCAGCCCAAAGAATCTGCAAAGGGATATAGACAGGCTAGGTGAGTGGGCAAACATTTGGCAGATGGAGTATAATGTGGGAAAGTGCGAGGTTATTCACTTTGGCAGGAAAAATAAAAAAGCAAACTATTATTTAAATGAAGAGAGATTACAAAATGCTACAGTTCAGAGGGACCTGGGGGTCCTTGTGCATGAAACACAAAAAGTTAGCATGCAGGTACAGCAAGTAATCAAAAAGGCAAATGGAATGTTGGCCTTTATTTCAAGGGGGTTGGAGTATAAAAGCAGGGAAGTCCTGCTACAACTGTACAAGGTATTGGTGAGACCACACCTGGAGTACTGTGTACAGTTTTGGTCTCCTTATTTAAGGAAGGATATACTTGCATTGGAGGCAGTTCAGAGACGATTCACTAGGTTAATTCCAGAGATGAGGGGTTTGACTTATGAGGAAAGGTTGAGCAGGCTGGGCCTATACTCATTGGAATTTAGAAGAATGAGAGGTGATCTTATTGAAACATATAAGATACTGAAGGGGCTCGACAGGGTAGATGCCGAGAGGATGTTTCCCCTCGTGGGGAAATCTAGAACTCGGGGGCACAGTCTCAGAATAAAGGGTCGCCCTTTTAGAACTGAGATGAGGAGGAATTTCTTCTCTCAGAGGGTCGTAAATTTGTGGAATTCTCTGCCCCAGAGAGCTGTGGAGGCTGGGTCATTAAATACATTTAAAGTGGAGATAGACAAATTTTTGCAAGATAAGGGAGTGAAGGGTTATGGGGAGTGGGCAGGGAAGTGGCTTTGAGCCCAAGATCAGCCATGATCTTATTGAATGGCGGAGCAGGCTCGAGGGGCCAAGTGGCCTATTCCTGCTCCTATTTCTTATGTTCATCTGGCTGGATTCATGCCTGAACACCTTTAACTATGGGATTGTCAGGCTGCTGCCACTGTAGACGAAGCAGCAGCACATTAACTCCATTGAGTTACGTTATAGGTACAATAGGCTTGGACTGCAGAGCTGATGCTGCTTAGCACAATGTAGCAAGCACAGAATCAAGGCTGACACTCCAGTGGAAGACAGAGGGGGTGTTGAGGTACCATCTTTTGATGAGTGTTCAACCAAGACCCCTTTTATCTGCTCGGGTAAAAGATCATGTGGCAGTTCTAAAAGAGCAGGAGGTTCTTCTGGTTTCTTGGCCAACATTGGTTCCTCAACCAACACCATCTGAAACATTGACTGCTCATTCATTCAATTGCACAAACACATTTACACAGTGTTTAGAGACTTCAGCAGGGCTGTGTGATCATTCACTTACTCCTTGCTGTGTGCAAATTAGCTTTCATGTTTACAAAATGACAGCGACTACACCATAAAAGTAATTCATCTTTCCCCCATGGCCGCCAACCTCATAGTTCCCCAACCCCGCACAGCCCGCTTCTACCTCCTTCCCAAGATCCACAAACAGGACTGCCCTGGTAGATCCATCGTTTCAGCCTGTTCTTGCCCCACGGAACTTATCTCTTCCGATCTCGACTCTATTTTTTCTCCCCTTGTCCAGTCTCTTCCCACCTACATCCGCGACTCTTCCGACACCGTCCCCCACTTTAGCAGTTTCCAGTTTCCTGGCCTCAACTGTCTCCTTTTCACTGGACGTACAATCCCTCTGCACCTCCATCCCCCACCAGGATGGCCTGAGGGCGCTCTGCTTCTTTCTTGAACAGAGGTTCAACCAGTCCCCATCTACCACCACCCTCCTCCGCCTGGCTGAACTTGTTCTCACATTGAACAACTTCTCCTTTGACTTCACTCACTTCCTCCAAATCAAAGGTGTTGCTATGGGAACCCGCATGGGTCCTAGCTATGCCTGCCTTTTCGTGGGATATGTGGAACACTCTTTGTTCCAGTCCTACTCGGGTCCCCTTCCTCACCTCTTTTTTCTGGTACATTGATGACTATCGGTGCCGTTTCCTGCTCTCGCCCTGAACTAGATAATTTCATCCACTTTGCTTCCAATTTCCACCCTTCCCTCATGGTCCATCTCCGACTCTTCCCTTCCCTTCCTCGACTTCTCCGTCTCCATCTCTGGGGATAGGTTATTGACAAACATTCACTACAAGCCCACTGACTCCCACAGCTACCTGGACTATACTTCCTCCCACCCCGCCTCCTGTAAGGACTCTATTCCATTCTCCCAGTTTCTCCGTCTCCGCTGCATCTGCTCTGATGATGCCACCTTCCATACCAGTGCTTCCGACATGTCTTCCTTTTTCCTCAACCAAGGATTCCCCTCTACTGTGGTTGACACGGCCCTCGACCGTGTCCGTTCTATCTCCCGCACTTCTGCCCTCACCCCTGCCCCTCCCTCCCGGAACCAAGATAGAGTTCCCCTTGTCCTCACCTTTCACCCCACCAGCCTCCACATTCAACGGATCATCCTCCGCCATTTCCGCCACCTCCAGCGTGATCCCACCACCAAACACATCTTCCCCTCACTTCCCCTTTCAGCATTCCGAAGGGACCGCTCCCTCCGCGACACCCTGGTCCACTCCTCTATCACCCCCAACACCCTTCCCCTTCGCCTGGCACCTTCCCGTGCAAGCGCAGGAGATGCAACCCATGCCCTTATACCTCCCCCCTTCCCACTGTCCAGGGCCCCAAACACCCCTTCCAGGTGAAACAGCGATTTACTTGTACTTCTTGCAATTTAGTATACTGTATTTGCTGCTCACGATGTGGTCTCCTCTACATTGGGGAGACCAAACGCAGATTGGGTGACCGCTTTGCGGAACACCTCCATTCAGTCCGTAAGGGGGACCCCGAGCTTCCGGTCGCCTGTCACTTTAATTCACTGCTCCACTACCACTCAGACCTCACCGTCCTCGGCCTCTTGCATTGTTCCACTGAAGCTCAGCGTAAGCTCGAGGAACAGCATCTCATCTTTCGATTAGGCACTTTACAGCCTTCTGGACTCAACATAGAGTTCAACAATTTCAGACCATAACCTGGCCCCTATCATATATATATTTTTTTATCCACACCTTTTGTTTGTGTCTATTCTTCTCTCCCAAATGGCAGCTGTCTTTCATTCTGCCAGCGCAATTTACACTTCATCTAGAGCCATCCTTTGTTTCTTAACCTGTCCCATTACCATCTCCTTTTGCCTTGAATATCTCTTAATGTCTCTTAACCTCTCCTGCCTTCTATCCTATCACAGACCTTCTCTTTTGTTCTTTCATTCCCTCCCCCCTTTTCCAGCCCCTACACTTGCTTAAAAATCTGTTCCATCTCCTGCTTTTTTTCCACTTCTGACGAAGGGTCATCGACCTGAAACGTTAACTCTGTTTCTCTCTTCGCAGATGCTGCCTGATCTGCTGAGTATCTCCAGCATTTTCTGTTTTTATTTTATGTTATAAAGTAATTCATTGGTTGTGCTGAGGATGTGATAAGTCACTATATAAAATGTAAATTCTTTCTTTGCATCAGCTGTAATTGAACACCTCTAGTCCCTGTATCATAGAGCTTTGCTATAGTCTCTAAACACTAAGGGCTGGATTATCTCAGCCCCGAAGAGGCGGGACTGCCGGTAAAGTTGCAGAATTTGGGGGCGGGTGGCAAACCCGCCCCCAACCCGCCTCCGTGCCCTCTTGCCAGGAGGCGGGAAGCTGTCCTGCCCCGGGTCCCGTCTCCATGGAGGCGGGAAGGGATTAAAGCCTATTAACTGCAGGTAGTTAACGGGCAGAAAATAGGATTATCCCCATTTTTTGTTCCGAAGTGCAGGCTTCCCGACCTGGAGGAACCCCGCCAGGATGCAGGAGCCGAGTAGGAGGTCTGCGGGGGTCGGAGGGGTCTGAAGGTGCGATGCAGAGGTGAGTGATGGGTGCAAGTGTGGAGTGGTAAGTATGTGAGGTGAGTGTAAAGTGTTAGAAAATGTTAACTTACCTTTGTTTCTGCCTACAGCCTTCAGCCACTGTGGAGCCGGAGTCCCGACATCTCCATTGTAGAGATCACAGACTGGATGTTGGATCCTATGATCCAACAGTCATCTGATTTCTACAAAGTAGAAAGGTTTGATGAGTCCTGAACACAAGGACTCATCAAACTACACACAATGTCAGTGTTTGACAGCTTCGCAGAGCTGTCAAACAATGACATTTCTTCTTTCAAAAATTCTTGACAGATGACACGTCATATGTTGACGTGCTCTGTCACTGCCTTCCCCCTAATTGGCCTGCTGAGCCCGCTGGGCGGGCTTAACAAGGTCAATCAGGGGAAGATCCCGTTGGTTGGCCAGAGGCTGATGGAGGCGGGACTGAAACCAAACAAGCAGTAGTCCCGCCTCCAACACGTCTCCATTCATGAAATCCAGCCCTAAATGTTTCCCGAGGAAATATTGGTGAACTTTGTGCCCTTGCAGTTCTGTAATTTGTATGTTTTTCTCTTGTTAGGTGCCAGTGTAATCAGCACCCGCTGCTCAGAGACGTTTGAGACCAAGACCGCTCTGCTTAGCCTGTTTGGAGTCCCACTGTGGTACTATTCTCAGTCTCCGAGAGCTGTCATTCAGGTATATATTCTTCAAACTACTACCCCTTCTTCTCCTGTCTTGAAAGCAATGACTTCCCTGGATATATATGCATGGACACGGACACGTACACGCACACTCTTTCCCTCCCCCTCCCCCTCCCCACCCACCCCGGCACACACACTCCCACCCCGGCACACTCTTTCTTCCTCCCCCCTCCCCCGCCCATCCTGGCACACACTTTTTTTCTTCCCACCAGCCCATCCTGGCACACTTTCTCCCCACGTCCCGCCCCAACCCTGGCACACTTTCCTCCCCCCCAACCCTGGCACACTCTTTCTCCTCCTCTCCCCCCCCCCTCCCAGTCTTGAAAGCAATGAGTTTCCTGGAGATAGACCGACAGATGCTCACACCCTGCCTAATTTTCCTCTCCATGCCCAGGTGCATGGGTGTAGTCCCCAACTGCTGCCTCAGCCAATATAAACAAAACAGGAAAGGAGATCATAGGAAAGAGCAAAGTAAGAGAGGACATTGATGGCCAGGGAATAAATAGAGTTATAGAACAGGAGTTTAAAAAGATGGTTAAAAATAAAGTGAAAGGAACTGCTATTAGAAATGAGTTAAACTGTCTGTACAGCAATGTACACAGTGTCCGTAATAAAACAGGGGAGCTGGAGGCAATCATGCGTTGCGAGGAACCAGACATAGTAGGGATTACTGAGACATGGCTACAGAAAAATCAGGACTGGGAATTAAACATTGCAGGGTATAACATATTTAGAAAAGATAGAGAGGGAAAAAGAGGGGGTGGAGTAGCTGTACTTATTAGGGATAACAATGGTAGTAGAAAAAAGTGACGCAGATATCAGCAAAACAGAAATAGAATCCATGTGGACAGAGATAAAGGATCAATCACACTAATAGGGGTACAGACTACCTAATAGTAGAAGGGAGGTGGAGGAAGAAATATACAAACAAATTAGGGAAATGAGTAAAAGATATAGAATAATCATGGGGGATTTCAACTACCCTGATATTAATTGGACAGAGAGGTAGGTAAAGGGGATAAGGAAATGGAGTTCCTACAATGTGTAAGGGACTCCTTTCTAACCCAATATGTGAAAAGTCCAACAAGGGAGGATTTGCTATTGGATCTAGTAATGGGGAATGAACCAGATCAGGTAAGAGAAGTAAAATTTGGGGAACATTAGGCAATAGTGACCATAATATGATGCGCTTTAAGATAATAATTGAGAAAGACATAAGTGTGACAAAGACCAGGGTAATAGATTGGAGAAAAGCTGATTTTGGGGGGTTGAGAATAGAACTTGGGAAAATAAAATGGGCAACAATATTGGCAAACAATGATGTAGAACAGTAATGGGAAACATTTAAAACGGTGTTCAACAGAGTCCAGGAAAAATATATTACGCTAAAAAACAAGAACAAGCTAAACACTTGGATGAATAAAGACATAAGGGAAAACTTGAGAGTAAGGAAAGAGGCAGACACTAAGTACATGGGCAGCAAGGGAGAGCATGACGAGAGAGAATATGAAGAGATTAGGAGAGAAATAAAAAAAAAAAAATTAGCAAGGCAAAGAGGAACCATGAAATTAAATTATCAAGGAAAATAAAACAAAATAGTAAAATATTTTACAGGCACATAAATTTTAAAAAAAGGGATGGGAATGGGGCCACTAAGGGATGGACAGGATAATACCACAGGCAGTGATAGAGAGATGGCAGAAATATTAAATAATTACTTTGCTTCAGTATTTACCAGGGAGATAGAACAGGTGGAGATGACATCGGATGATGAGACTAGTAATGAGATAACTGCATTTAAAATAAAACGAGGAGATATATTAAATAAACTAATGAAACTCGAAGAAGATAAAACCCCTGGTCCGGACGGATTACATCGCATATTTTGAAAGAATCTAGGGAAGAGATAGCAGAGGCATTACTACACATATGTAGTAATTCGTTAGAAAAAGGTGTAGTGCCAGAGGGTGGCAGATAGCTAACGTAATACGTATATTTAAGAAGGGAGATAGAACATGTCCAGGGAACTATAGACCAGTCAGCTTAACATCGGTGGTAGGAAAAATAATGGAATCCCTACTAAAGGAGAAAATGGAAGAACGTCTAGAAACCAAAAATAAAATAATATATAGCATGGATTTCAAAAGGGAAAGTCTTGCTTTCTTGAGTCTTGAGGTAACAGAAAGAGTAGACAAGGGAAATGCAGTAGATGTAATTTATCTAGATTTTCAAATGGCCTTCGATAAGGTACCACATAATAGACTAATGAATAACATCAGGGGACAAGTAGCAGAATGGATAGCTAGCTGGCTTCAAAACAGAAAGCAGAGAGTAGGGGTAAAGGGTAGCTATTCACAGTGGCAGAAGGTGGGTGGTGGTGTGCCACAAGGATTAGTGCTGGGACCACTTGTTCACAATTTATATTAACGATTTAGACTTTGGAATCAAAAACACAATTTCTAAATTTGCGGACGACACCAAATTAGGGGGGATAGTCAATACTGAGGAGGACTGCAACAAATTACAAGAAGACGTTAATAAACTTGCAGAATGGGCATATAATTGGCAAATGAAATTCAACACAGATAAATGTGAGGTATTACATTTTGGTAAGAAAAATAGGGAGGTCACATATTACTTGGAAAATAAGAATCTAAATGGGGTAGAGGAGCAAAGGGATCTAGGAGTACAAATACACAAATCACTAAAAGTATCGACAAAAGTCAACATAGCCATTAAAAAAGCAAACCAAGCACTAGGGTTTATTTCTAGAGGGATAGAATTGAAAAGTAGTGAAGTTATGCTAAACTTGTATCGAACCTTGGTTAGACCACACTTAGAGTAATGCGTACAATTCTGGTCACCATATTATAAAAAGGATATAGAGTCACTGGAGAGGGTGCAGAGAATATTTTCAAGGATGATACCAGAAATGCGAGGGTATACCTATCAGGAAAGGATGAACCGGCTTGGGTGTCTTCTCTTGAAAAGAGAAGGCTGAGGGGTGACGTTATAGAGGTCTTTAAAATCATGAAAGGTTTTGATAGAGTAGATACAGAGTGTTTCCACTTGTGGGGAAGATCATAATTAGAGGCCATCAATATAAGATAGTCACCAAGAAATCAAATAGGGAATTCAGAAGAAACTTCTTTACCCAGAGAGTGTTAAGAATGTGGCACTCGCTACCACAGGGAGTGCTTGAAGCGAAAAGTATAGATGCATTTAAGGGGCGATTAGATGAGCATATGAGGGAGAAGGGAATAGAGGGTTATGCTGATAGAGTTAGATGAGGAAAGACGGGAGGAGGCTCGAGTGGAGCATAAACGCCGGCATAGACTGGTTGGGCTGAATGGCCTGTTTCTGTGCTGTATATCCGATGTAATCAGCAGCTCAGCACAGACGAGAGCCTGAGCCTGTCACCTCCTGCTCTGGGCTCACTTATACCCTGATTTTATGAAACGAGCCATTGCCTGCGAAACAACCAGAAAAGTAATGCACCATGTGATAAGATGCTGTGTAAATATCAATCTCTTCTTTCCGTTTACACTGCCCCATCATGCACGCCAGGTCAAGTAAAGCACCACTTTAGGAGCAGAATAAAGCTCCCTCTTATCTACACTGTTGACAACATGCCTTAATCTCACAAGAATGCTACTGGTGTGACACTTTTCTATTCCCACCACCAGCACCCTGAGTGAGATTGCCAGTGTTTGGCAGAGTTTATGTTTGCGTTAAGACTTCACAAACCCATTTCACCTGGGGCTCTTCCAGCCAACAAAGGGACAGGTTCGATTTGAACCTAGATGTCTGAGATGAAAGGATAGTGCACTAACCCACTGTAAATATTTTAATTAATCTCTCAATCCTCATGAAGCTGTTTGTCTTCGTCAGGGCATTTAAGTGTAAGTAGATTGTATCTGGCCGTGTATAACTGCCTGAGAAACAGGTGATTGTCTGTGAGCTGCCTGTGTTGAAGTGTCCGTCCTCATATTAACTTGGCTGAAAGATAGTGTGCATCACAAAATAATATGCAGACTTTTCATTAGGATACTGTTGAAAGCAAGGTCACTTTTCAAATAATGAAACATTATCTACTGATCAAGAGTTCCCTGAGCTGATCCCACACTGGTGATATTCCTGACTCTGCAGTCACTAGCTGATCCCACAATAGGCTTATTCCTTTAAGCCTGGCTTCAGGTACAATGATGGGACAGTGTAGAGGGAGCTTTGCTCTGTATCTAATCTGTGCTGTACCTCCCCTGGGAGTGTTTGATGGGACAGTGTAGAGGGAGCTTTACTCTGTATCTAATCTGTGCTGTACCTGTCACGGGAGTGTTTGATGGGACAGTGTAGAGGGAGCTTTACTCTGTATCTAATCTGTGCTGTACCTCCCCTGGGAGTGTTTGATGGGACAGTGTAGAGGGAGCTTTACTCTGTATCTAATCTGTGCTGTACCTGTCACGGGAGTGTTTGATGGGACAGTGTAGAGGGAGCTTTACTCTGTATCTAACCCCTACTGTACCTGCCCTGGGAGTGTTTGATGGGACAGTGTAGAGGGAGCTTTACTCTGTATCTAACCCCTACTGTACCTGCCCTGGGAGTGTTTGATGGGACAGTGTAGAGGGAGCTTTACTCTGTATCGAACCCGTGCTGTACCTGCCCTGGGAGCGTTTGATGGGACAGTGTAGAGGGAGCTTTACTCTGTATCGAACCCGTGCTGTACCTGCCCTGGGAGCGTTTGATGGGACAGTGTAGAGGGAGCTTTACTCTGTATCGAACCTCTGCTGTACCTGCCCTGGGAGCGTTTGATGGGACAGTGTAGAGGGAGCTTTACTCTGTATCGAACCTGTGCTGTACCTGCCCTGGGAGTGTTTGATGAGACAGTGTAGAGGTATCAGTACCAGATAGTGGAGCAGTCTGTACTGAGGTGGCCCATGTAAAGCAGGACACAGCAAAACTGTACAGACAGAAAGGGGCAGTTCAGGGCAATTGCAATTATTCTGAGTCTAGTCATGGGAAGGTACGGAACTGGGAAGAACACTCTTTGTTTGGCCAGTGCCACCTGGTCACTGAGTCTATAAATTCTGGGCACTGGGGGGGCTCAGTGACTCCCTCTCGCCAGGAACCAGGACCAGCAGACTGACTCTGCTTGTACAGGTCTGACGGTGAAAAGTGCGGCACTTTTACCTTGCGTGATGATGAGGTGGTGGTGAATCTCCTGAGCCTATTGTGGTGGTCATCGAGACAACAGCAAATTCACCTAGCTCCCTGGCTGCCCTTTCAGGGAAATCAAACGTCTTCTGGAAATAAAGCAAAATGAAACTATCTTTAATGGAAGTGGCAATGTTTTACTGATTATCTTTGTCCTGTTCTCTCCTGCAGCCTGATGTTCACCCAGGGAACTGCTGGGCATTTAAAGGCTCCCAAGGATTTGTAGTCATCCAGCTTGCTGCCCGGATCAAACCCACCGCCTTTACTCTAGAGCACATTCCAAAGTCAGTTGCTCTCCTTGGATCAATCAGCAGTGCACCACGAGACTTCTTTGTTTATGTGAGTGAAACCTGTGTAAAAGTTAAGCGCATATTCATGATTGACTGCATCCAGAATAATGTAGTTTGACTGGAGAGCACTGAGCGACTGGGCAATGGATTCTCAGATCTTAGTTTAAATATTCAGGGTGATGCCATTTAAGGTCTTAAGTGATCACATATCTCATTGTTAATTTGCTTTAGAAGATTATATTATGGGTTATTAATCATTACCAAACTCCAGTCTAATTCCCAAGATAGATAACACTTGCTGTGCGGACTGGTGCCTGGAACATACACACTGAAAACATACCCTCTAATACACCCCTTAGTACTGCACTCTCTAATACACCTCACACTCCAATATACCCCACACTCCTCAGTACTACACCCTCCTCAGGCCCCACTGCTGCCACAGTTTTTTTTGTTAATTCCCAGGCCTGCTCAGGAATGCAACATAAAGATGGAATGGAGAAAGCAGATGGGGGTCGTACAGAGTCATAAGGAGGGGGGTAGCATTGGGGTGCAAAAGGCAATAAGGCATGGCAGAGGAGGATGATCGATGGTGAAATGGAGGGGTTTTAATGGGTAGTTGAAAGAGCAGAGGAATGGGGTTGGTTGACCGAGGAAAGGATTGGGGAGTGGGGGGAAGAAGATAGCAGTGGGGTGAGGAGATGGGGTGTTCAGGTGTAGAAGATAAGAGAATGTGATGTGGGGGTGATGACAAGAGCAACAGAAATGGGAGCAAGAGAAGGGGACAATACAGAGCATCGGGCACTGGTAAGAAGGTAAAAGGGTAGGAGAGGCATTAAGTAAAGGAAAGGGAACATGAAGAGGTAGGTAATTAATGGATGCATTAGAACCAAAGAGACATCGCTGTGGATAAGTGTCAGTATCAAGTGGGGGAGGAGAGTGAGGAGCAGCTGGGCATGTGGGAAGGCAGGAGATGGAGTGTGCAGTTGAGGAAGCAGACATCATGCAAGGGGTGTAGTGACACCCCCATCGAGACTTTCCACCATAACCCTGCGGCTGTGTAATGCCACTGCTCATTATCCTAAAGCAGGTCCAATCATTTGTTCCCACCATCCACCAACAAAACCTATCTATAGCTCTCACCATATTTCCCCCTCCAAACCACATTCGTACCTCTAACCAACAAAAGAGAGCGAAGCCAAAATTATAAGAGGGAGACAGAACCCCACCATACAGCACTATAAAAGAACACGCTGAAATAGAGAAACAGAAGACGAGACTGACACAAGCAGAAAAGATCAGAAAAATACTGCAACAACCAGAACAGGAAAGCGACAGGGAACAGGCAACACAAGGGCATCCGAGGCAGCACATGTTTCAACTTAGTGAACAATACCATACTCATTTAAAAATAATTATATTTCCCTATTAATGTTCTAAAAACAGATCACCCTACAATTCCTTCCCCACTAAAATCAAAATCCTTCCTTTACCAACTCACCCCCTATCTCCACATCTTTACTTTACCCTCCTCTACCATGAGCTACATCATGAAACATCCACTACTAAAAGAAGAAAAATAAAAGGGGTCACCGTCAAACTACATACCACACAATAGTAATACTGCAGCAATGTAAGGTTAACTTGCTTTTACTTCCACCTCCCTGACAATACTTTTCCTTAGAGATTTATCCCAAAACTGTAATGAGTTACGACTAGTAATGTGTGTTTCTGTTTTACCTTGTATAGATTATTTTGTTTCTGTTCGTCGATTCACCAGCACTGGCTTCTGGTGCACGTACTGATACTGGGCTATCTGCACTAAAGTGAATAAGTTGCAGGCTTTGTCCAGTGCTTAAAACACAGCCACAAATAAACCGGAACATTTGCACATGGAACCATTGCAACTTACACCCTACATGTGCAGGACACAGCATGTTCCAATAAGTTTGTTTACATACGTATTCAGCTCATACGCTAAAACCAAGTGATGAAATTCTTCCTGTTGATGCTTTTAGGGAAAAAGTCGAGTATCAAATGGAAATGCCTTTGTGTACTCATGCCAACTTTCTTGTTAAAATTATTAGTGAGAGGAATTTCACCCCCAAGGTTGGTGGAACATTTACAGCATGTAGTCTATGTGTGGAGCTGGATGGAGCAGGATTTTCACTGTGTGGGGAAGTTGCTTGTACAGAATGGCAGAAGATAGTTAATTTCTACGCTCATTTCTGCTTCTTCACAGGGCCTAGATGAAGAGATTCGGGAAGAAGGGCTCCTGTTAGGACGTTACACATACGACCAGGATGCAGACTCAATACAGACATTTCAGGTCCAGGTAATAGAATCATAGAAGTTTACAGCACAGAAAGGGAGCCATTCGGCCCATCGTATTGGTGCCAGCTCTTTGCTAGAACAATCCCACTACCCTACTTTCTCCCCATAGTCCTCTATCTTCCTCTGCTTTATCCATCTTTCTCCTAAAATATGGCTTCTTAATGTGCAGGGAAATGCTGTGGATGCACAGCCAACTGTGAAAGTTCTAAATCACCCCATTCTATGCTACATGGAACAACAGCATTGCTTTTGGCCTCTCCCAATATTTCCTTCTATGGCTCAACATCCATTTTGTTCCTTACGCTTCTGTGAAGCCCCTTGGGACATTTTTTCTACATTAAAGTCGCTATAGCAATGTTATAGAACAGCATGTCCTCGAACTCCATGAGCAGAACCACAGGAGGTGTGCTAATATGATGTAAATTGTAAATTCAGTCTCTAGGCCACCCCTTGTAAACTGCTGCCAGCTAATTGTTCTACATGCAGTACCCTCACGCTGAACCACAGGCTCCATGACCTGATGTAATGTCCTTTGCTTGTTTTTTGTCTTTCAGAATAAAGAACTCGGAGCCTATCAAGTCATTGAACTGCGGGTGAATAGCAACTGGGGTCATCCTGAGTACACCTGCCTCTATCGATTCCGTGTCCATGGAGACCCAGTGAAGTAATGTTGGGAATCAGCTACCCTGCACTGTACAGGAAATGTTTGAGCAGCATTTCATGGACCTGATCAGGTTTTATTTTTTCCACATCTGAAGCTACAGTGCTGGAGACTGTTCTAACTACCACTCAAACTCTGCTCTGCTGTGTTGTTTGTTGCAAATCGGAAACAAAGCACATTTTTCTGCAAAGAATAACCAAGGTATTTGGAACTAGAAAATATTGAAAAGAAATTTTATGTCACGATTTCAGGATTGTCTTCACAGATTATAACTTGAGATGTGAATAAATTGGAAAAGAATGGAAGGATGAAATCTGCTGGATGCCAGGTGTTTAGCAAATCTTCCCTTTCACAAGACACCCTTCATATTCAATGCCCACCTGTTCATCCCAGCGGCAAAGTCTGAGCTCTCATCCACATTAAGGATCATGGGACACATTGAGACATTTTAAACTTTTTGTGCTGGTGTTGCAAGTGATCCAGACATTCAAATTATAATTCCATAACATTTAATTGAAAGTTGATTTCCTGTCAACTGCAACTATAAAATACGAGAACACACTGGCAAACAAGGCGACTCACCTTTTTATAAAAGCATCCAGGCTTTCACTCTGGTGAAAGACCACTAACTCCCACCAAGTACAGAGGTTGCGAATGACAACGTTTGCAGTCATATGGAAAGTTATCCTGCACCTGACTGACATTCAAATACTAACCCCACACATGTTCCAGTCCCAGGATAGACCAGTGAAAGTATTGCGTCTGCCTGGAACATACTGTTGGCACTGTCTAGGCACACTTTAGGGTTACTACATCTCTGGTTAAGTGTCCAATTGCACAGATATTTTCTCAGGACTATTATGACTAAAATGATTAATTGCCAGAGAGCTGATCTGTGACAAAAATTCATTCCACCCATCAGAACTCCTTAACTGAAAATATTGTGCAAGCTCAATAGCACAGCACAAGGAACCCTCCTGGCATGGTGCGACATATGGAAGAATTGCAACTCTCCCTCTAAAGTTCCTGGCATTTTTGTAAGAATCCTAATTCCTAATAATGTGTACTTTTCAAAGTCAGATGTTCATTGGCAAGCCTGTATTGTAAATTGTTAAAAGCCAAGGTCTAACATTTCAAAGTGATGTGTTTTTTAATATTTGTTCTTGGGAAGTGGGCAAATCTGATGAGGCAGAAATTATTGCCCATCTCTAGTTGCCTTGACTGCATTAAGAGTCAACCACATCTGGAGTGAGTCACATGTACCCAGATCAGGTAGGGGTGACAGATCCCTCCCTGAACCACATTAGTGAACCAACTGCATTTTTACGACAGTCCAGCAGCTTTCATGGTCATTTTCTGGTGGCAGCAACAAATTACCAGATTTATTGAATTTCATTTCACAACTTGCCATTTGAACTCGTGACCTCTAGGGTTGCTAGTCCAGTACCATAACCAGTAGGCTACTCTGCTCAACGTGATGTCCAGTAATGCTTCTTCAGGATTCTTGGTGCCAATTATGTGTCCACTTTCATCACCTCGGCAAGGGACTGGTGAGACTCTGTTGAACTTATCAATAGGGAATAGCACCATGCTTGCAGTTACTAAACAGGCCAGAATGACAAACCTTAGATTCAATTTGGGAATATGATTTTGACCCTCTTCAGCTACACTAATTGGTGGTTTATAGAAGTTTTTACCAACCAATAATTCCAGCATTTTGGCTGCTCAGTGTTGTGCAGAGTCCCCAAATAAGGTCACTCATGCTTCACAGTCAGTCTGTGTCTTTTGTAACTAAGTAATTTGGGACTAGTGTTTCCCAAATACCTGACCTAGGGCCAAGAATATGATGTCAATAGATGAAAAGCACTCAAAAACTGACTTGTAAAAAGGATGCACAAAATTCCATCTCACCTACGATCTGTGGTTGAGTGCCTTGACCATATTGGCTGTAATTGAGCAATGGGTGTCACATTAAGGCAATATAGTCTACTCTGCATTATTTATTTGTTCTTTATGCTAAAAAATGAATTATTCAGTCAGTATTTTAAATTAATAAATGTAAATAACACAGAAGGGTGGGTATTTAGGACAAAACCCCCCAGATAATTTAAATTGAGCAGCTTTGAATTAAGAGTAGAAGATATAATTATTTTCTTAGGTTGTTTTATCATTTTGAAAGTGGAATAAGATGAAAGCATTGCATAATTGTTCCCTGTTCTATTCCAGAGGGCTATCCAGAGTACCCCCCCACCAACCCACCGCTGCAGTTAATTTCCAGTTGGTTGGTTTAAGTGTAATGTTAGATACAACTGCTACATAGTACTGCTTCCAGTCTATAGATGGTGACCCTTTGGGGACACTAGAAAATACGGAGTTGGTTTTGCTTTGATCTAAATGACTAGAGATGGGGGTGAAATTCCTTGCTGTTCCTCCCGCTCGCATGCTGTAACTTTGTCAGAAGTTTGACATGCGAAGTTACTGCAGCAGAGTCAGAGCAAGCCCCAAAGAAATTTACCTCCACAGTGTTTCACTTGTAACATTTCATCACTGCCCATTTTACTATCCACTCTGCTGCTAAATACCAGAAAACCCCTTTACTATACACAATAGACCAGAAATGGTCTTCAACTGTTAGGTCTGCCAGATTGTTGTAAAAATTGCTAGCTTAAATACAAGCTTTTCCTTTTGTGGTTGAGCAAAGGTTAACGTGTAGAAATAACATTTTTGAAAAACTGTTGATGCCTTCAGCTCAAGTTAACCGACATTAAGTGTGGCAGTACTCAAGATGATGGTCACAGCTCAGTATTTCAATTGAGAATTCGATATAGTAGGAGTGGCTTTTATGATTCACTAGTAGATATTATGGAGGACCATTTACTTTTATACCGTTAATAAGTTTAGAACAGGGACCAAGGGAATAAACTGTGGTAAACCGTTATCTTTAAATATCTCTCTCCAGATCTTTTGCATATGTTTGTACAGAGTGTGTAGCATTCCATGTGTTTTATCCTAAAGTGCAATATTCAGTTGCAGTTACAGGAAAGATTCTTATTTGATAATATTTATTATTTGGCATTTTAATTAACATTTTGTTATCTTTCATTTTTATCATGCTGGGTTGATTTTTTTAAAATACCATATTTCTGTAAAAAGTCCAGGAAAAGGCAACAACACAGTTTTATACTATTGGGAACAGGCAGCTTGTGGCCATGTTCAAGCTGTTTGGTACGATTACAAGTACAGCCAACATACTCACTGTTGCCATGACCTGCTTTCAGTTTCAATATGAATCAGTTTGTGACACGTGGCTCAGCAGGGAGGATCATCTCGTATTTTGATGTACACTGAAGTCACAGTAATGAGTGACAATGATCATGTTTCAGCCGCACATTTCAGACTATCAAAACTGTCAAATTTTGTTTGCTAACGCTCCCTGTGAAGCATTGTTGTAAACTTCTAGCACAAGGTATGATTGGCAGGTAGGAACTGTAAACTCCCCAAACCTACACCTGACAGAGAGCAGGTGCTGTGGGGAAGGGTAAATGCAAGAGCAGGTACTGTCTGCGATAAAGTTCCTGCCCTAAATCAAGTTCCAGCATTGATCTAAAATACTGCAGTTAGGACCTAGCGATTTCTGTAATTGTGTTGGTTTAAATCATGCTGGTGTGTGCAACATATTGGTGGCTGACGAGTGTAAATCTGATTAAGTGAATGTTCCCCTATTCAGCTGATAAGCAATATCCGTCCCATCAGTGAATGGGATCAATCATGGGAGTGATAGAGCAGAAAACAAGTAAATGGCATCTAGTTTTATTTCATTTTGTGAATGATTGTGTCCGCACAAATTTGACAGTGATTCATGGATTGAATTATAAGACAATGCTACATGGTGTGTTTAAAAGACGGTTAAAACTGAAAGTGGATGCCCAACCCAACAACCGCACTATCACATGGCTCACTGCAAAGCAACATTTATTGCTCCTGTAGAAGGCCACCATAACTCCCACATGACCGCAGCATGCATCTGCTACAGGGCTTTCATGCTTAAAACCTGCTGTGACCTAGTTACAATGTAAAATACAGTACAGCTGAAATCAGAAATGTCCATGTGAAAGTTTTAACTAACAGCAGCTATTTGTCCTGAGCCAGTGCTGTTTTGATGGAGTTTTTCCACAATCTGAGTGAGGTACTGAATCTCTGGCTAACAGTGTGCACCAGGAGAGGGCTGTGATTTACTTTTTTTTTTCTTGGACTCATCGCTATATGTTTTTATTTTCTGTTTTTTTTAATGCAGAGCAAAGGTCGTCATCTGCCTTTTAATAGATATTTATTATCTGTAGCTTTTTGCTTCCCATATTTTCACCTACCAGCAAATAGTTTAAACTGAAAAAATACTTGTGCACAAGATTTCCATTTGCCCACACTTGTAATTTTTGTTCATGCGTGGGAACAAAAATAATTGCTACTCCACACTGCAGAATGTCTATTATAAGAAAAAAAAATGTTTACTTTGTAGGAACTGTAAACAGCCCAAACCTATACCTGACGGAGTGCAGGTGCTGTCTGCGGTAAAGTACCCGCTCTAAATCAAGTTCCAGCATTACTCTAAAATACTGCAGTCATACATTATCTAAAGGTAACTAAACTAAATGGTTTGCAAATGAAGTATATAGAAACAGTGTTTCTGGTTTACTTTCAAACCAATGATGGTAACTGGATTGAAAGGTACCCTATTTGACCTGTCCACCTGGGCTGTAAAGTGTCTCCATTTTCCCTTTCAGTTTCTGTACAAAGGTTAACAATGCAGGTTGGACACTGCTCAACAACACGGTGTCAATAGCTTTCCATAGCAGTCTCAGAGAGACAGGTAATATTGGTCCGTTCTGAGGCATCATGCTCTGCTCACAGTTAGTCTCTTCCCCATGGCCAAGAGCTGCCAGCAACTGATGTAAATGTTAGAAGTCGCACAACACCAGGTTATAGTCCAACAGTTTTATTTGAAATCACAAGCTTTCGGAGCGCTGCTCCTTCGTCAGGTCACCTGACGAAGGAGCGGAGCTCCGAAAGCTTGTGATTTCAAATAAAGCTGTTGGACTATAACCTGGTGTTGTGCGACTTCTCACTTTTGTCCACCCCAGTCCAACACCGGCATCTCCGCATCATGGATTTAAATGTTGGATAGGCAGGCAAGCGACAAGTTACTTTTCTGTTTTAATGACCCAAAAAGAAAAACAATTCACAAGCTTTATAGGTAAAGTTCCATCTTCACTAGTTCCCTTTTACTCTCCTTTCCCTGCACCATTAATTGCTGTTCGAAAGCATTTTCAAAGTTACTCATTCCATGGTATGCAAGTCTCTTTCAAATCACCAAAATTAACCTTTCACTGGTTACAAAGGAACTTTGGCCAGAAGAAATGAACCTTAAATAGATTAATATCCAGTTCTGACGAAGGGTCACAGACCTGAAAAGTTACCTCTGTTTCTCTCTTCACGGATGCTGCCTGACCTGCTGAGTGTTTCCAGCATTTTCTGTTGTTATTTAATATACAGGGAGTTGGTGCAACAGTTTAGGATACAATGGTTCAACATCAGGAGCTGGGTTTTAATCAGCAGAGATGGACAGGATGAAAGTCTCTTCGGAATCCCGTAACATTCAACATGAAAATCAATTGCGGAACCATTAAGGTTGCACTAATTAGCAATCTGACTAAGAGGGGTTACAAAATAGCTAGTGTGGGAAATGGAAGCTGTGAAATAGGCAATACTTTTGAGGTTTGGGTGGATGCACAGTGGGCTTGTGTAGAGGGAACTTTACTCTGCATCTAACAGTGGTATGTATATCTGGCCTGGGAATTACTGATGCTGACGCTGTGTGCCTGAAATGAGACAGTGTTCCATTTCTCAGAACTTAACATTCATCACCTTGATGAGCATTAAAAAAATCAGCAATTTTTTTCTTAATAAAATGTAACTATAGATATAAATGAAAAGCTGCACAACTGACCACAATAGATCAGATGCAAAGAAATCAAAGACTGAGGGTTTGGAGCTGGAAGGATTCACACCATGCTGCTGAGTTATTTTGATTTTTAATTCTTATAAAAGTGCACTCTTCCCCCAGCTAGATTGGGAGTGGGATTTTCTAGTCCTATTCCTCATTCCCCATCTCCATTAAATCTAATAGGATATTTCATCCTTTGGGTACTTATTTCCTATTGTCAGTGTTTGTGTCATGTTAAGTTAATTTAGGCAAGTGAGTTAAGAACAGTGCTAGTCACCAAGTGACAAGTAGTTTATTTTTAATGACTTGCAGCATTAGCTGTGAGCCTGCTATTGGCGTCCTGAGGCAATATTTGCACTGTTATGCTATTGCACTGCTCACAAGCACCTTTAAGGTTTATTCGGCAAAGGACTGGCCACAATAACAAATTTTCAAAAAAGAGTCAAAGACAAACCAGCACAATGAAGTTGAGCTGTTGACAGCTGAGACTTCTACATAATTATTGTATTAAAATATTGAATTATTATTTGACAGGGCTATCAGCTATAATAATATATGGACATGAAATTTAGAAATGGGTATTTTATTTCTTAAAAGTGCTCTATAAAACTTCTTTTCGTAGCAGTTAACAAAGCAAGTATAGCAATATGTATCTTTTCATAGCGGAGGCATCCGTGCTGTGCAAGGCTGTAGTTTTCAACCAGAACATAAATGCAAACCGCTCAAAATGAGAGGTAAACATTACAGATGTCTACCAGTATCTCTGATATTTGTGTTTCTCTACAGTGGCAATACTGATTCCATGCAGTATTTGATATATTAGTGTATTGCTATGATGCAACAATGGTTTGATTCCTGATAAAACCATGCAAGGATATTTTACTTAAAGCTTTCAACTGAAATGCAAAAGCGCTTGTATTAAATGTAAGTTTATTCTAGATAAAAAGGGCAATCTGCTCCTTTACTTCACTGCTCACTGTTTGTAATAAAAATGCCAGATGAACATTTTAATGTTTATTTTTGTTTCTTGTATTATACATTATCAGTTCTACCATGACATAACTACTGGATAAAAATACAAGTATTTTCTACAGCACTTAAAAGGATTCTGGAATTTATTTTTGTAAGCTTCTCTTTTAACTTAAATTACCAATGTTTTATTATAATTTGCACTGCAGAAAAATAAAGCTACAAATGCATTTAAAAGGTGTGATGTACTTCTAAATATTAAAATAAAAATGAACAAAAAATCAAAAGTAGGCTTGTCAAAGTCTGAAGTACAACAGTGTGTGTGTATCCGTCCTCCGTATCAATATCACCCAAGTTGTTGGAAATGTGTAATAGGCGCCCGGCAGACCTAATCCAGCCCCCGAGCACAATGTCAGTTTCAACTCTGATTAGTTTCACTGGAGGCTGAAACTATAGCTGTGTGCATTTCACAGGGTGGATTTACTTACCCCCTTCCCCCCTTCTCCCCCCCCCCCAACCCCCCGCACGGTGTTTGGGCAGACAGCTGCTAGTGTATGCCTGCCAATAGTCCTGATGGGAAACCCAGTCCTTTGAGGGCCAGGCCTCATTAGTATTAGGCTGGTGGGCTTCAGGTTTTTTTAAAAAAACAGCGATCCAGGGCAGCTTGCTAACCAGGTCAACCAGGCCGGAAGGTAGCTGAAACTATGTGGCTCGTACACAGCGCACACTCCACCCAGTACTGTCCTAAAATGTCAATCAGGCCTAACACTCCAATTTGCATATTAAAAGGGCTCACCATCTGACTCAGGTAGACACTCTGGCCGCCCAGAGGTGGGCATTGGGGAAGATAGGGACGGCCACACAATCAGAACAGAGCGGCAAGTCATTCCCCACCATTTGAACAAATGTTGCTGCCCCATTTCCACTGGGTGGGAGGCCTCAAAATCTCCCCCGTATGAGAAGTGAGGGCTGGATAAAAAAACTGAACTGCTCGCCTTTAAATATCCCAGGCCTGGGAGACTAGAGAAGACACTGTTCTCTGATGGATACAGACCAATAAGTAGCAGCTTTTTTGAACCAAACCATCCTCTAGCCTGGAAGTTTAAAAAAGACACGGTTGAATCATTTTTCAAGCTTGGGTGGAGGAGAAGGATGGGAAGAGGGAAGGTTGAAGTTTTTGTGCTGGGGGCGGGGGGGGTGGTGGGATAGGACTGTCTTTATGTGCATTGTGCATTGGTAAGCCTACCAGAAAGCCTGAATGCAGTGTCAAGGAGCATGGAGGAGTCCAGCTCCAGCCTTGCACAGGGCTTTGGGCAGAGCTTAGAGCCCATCCTTTCCAGCGTGGAAGGGTGGGCAGATCCATTAATGCACTTGTGGACCCAACCATCATGCAGCGTCTGATGGCCGAAGATTCCGCTTCCATTGCAGCACAAGCAGCAGCCACCCAACGTCTGAGTGCTGCAATGGAAGCTCAGACTGAAATCCTGCAAGCTCAGCTTGCTACCACACAAGCACCGCCTACTGTCATCATAGTTGCATTTACCATGTTGAAAGGGACTTGCAGAGTGTCACAGCAGTCCAGCATTCTGTCCTCCAGCAGATTACTAGGATTGCTGAGGCACCGTCCCAGGGGAGTGACAATGGATCCATGGAGGACGAACCTGCTGTCCTCTCTCAGGATGACAGCATTCGTCCTCCCATCACTGCCACGCCGCCAATGTCCAGACTGCTGCCGCACAGGCCCGGGAACGGACCTGAATTAAAGCAGCGGCAGCGGCGAGAGGATAAAGAGCGGCCCGAGAGCGGAGCTGAACTAAAGCAGTGGCAGCAGCGAGAGGATAAAGAGCGGAACTGAATTAAAGCAGCGGCGAGAAGATAAAGAGCGGCCCGAGAGCGGAGCTGAATTAAAGCAGCGGCGAGAGGATAAAGAGCGGCCCGAGAGCGGAGCTGAATTAAAGCAGCGGCGAGAGGATAAAGAGCGGCCCGAGAGCGGAGCTGAATTAAAGCAGCGGCGAGAGGATAAAGAGCGGCCCGAGAGCGGAGCTGAATTAAAGCCGTGGCGAGAGGATAAAGAGCGGCCCGAGAGCGGAGCTGAATTAAAGCAGCGGCGGCGAGACTCCGATTCAAAAACAACATCAAAGAGTGACATCACAGGAGAGCAGGTAGGTGATTGGTTGGTGAGTATTACAGCTCTTTTTGCTCTCTAAGTTAGGGAAGGGGTTAAATTAAGAGCTGAGAAACTGTAACTTGCTAATACTTACTAAATTAATAACTTAAACTAAATAAAATAATCAAACAATAAACCTAAAATATCTAACTAATTAATAAATAAAACAAGGTTAGAGATGGCGTGTCGTAATTGCAGCATGTGGGAGTCTGTGAGAGCATCGTGATCCTGAGCAACCACATCTGCAGTACGTGTCTGCAACTCGAGGAACTGGAGAAGAACTTGGAGTGGGAGGGGGAGGATCCAGTTGTCGTGGTCCATGTAGGAACCAACGACATAGGTAGAACTAAGAATGAGGTCCTGCTGAGGGGGTTTGATGAGCTAGGGTCTAAATTAATAAGCAGAACGACAAGGGTAATAATCTCTGGATTACTACCTGAGCCACGCGCAAGTTGGCATAGGGTCAAGAAGATCAGAGAGTTAAATGCGTGGCTCAAAGAGTGGTGTGGGAAAAAGGGGTTTCAATTCATGGGGCACTGGCACCAGTACTGGGGAAAGAGGGAGCTGTTCTGTCGGTACGGGCTCCACTTAAACCGGGCTGGGACCAGCGTCCTGGCAAATTGAATAACTAGGGCTGTAGACAGGGCTTTAAACTAAAAAAGGGGGGGGGAGAGGGGTCAGGTGAGGGGAAATTTAGAAGTCTAAAGAGAAAGGTCAAGGCAATAGAGCAGTGTAGCGATTTGGGTAAAAATAAGCAGAGTGTGACAGGAAGGGACAGAATGTTTAATGGTAGCAGTGCTGCAGAGAATAAGGTCAAAGCAGGGAATAATGGTAAAAAATGTTAATTAAAGGCTCTTTATCTGGATGCACGAAGCATTCATAACAAGATAGATGAAATAGTGGCACAAATAGAGATAAATGGGTTTGATCTAATAGCCATTACAGAAACATGGTTGCAAGGTGGCCAAGGTTGGGGAATAAATGTTCCAGGGTACTTGACGTTTCGAAAAGACAGGCAGAATGGAAAAGGAGGGGGAGTAGCCCTGATAATAAAGGATGACATAAGGACAGTAGCAAGAAAGGATCTCGGCTCGGAAGATCAAGAAGTAGAATCAGTATGGGTGGAGATAAGGAATAACAAGGGACAGAAAACACTGGTAGGAGTAGTATATAGGCTCCCTAACAGTAGCTATACCATTGGACAGAATATTAATCAAGAAATAGTAGGAGCTTGCAACAAAGGTAATGGAATAATCTTGGGGGACTTTAATCTTCATATAGACTGGACAAATCAAATTGGCAAAGGTAGTCTGGAGGACGAGTTCATGGAATGCATTCGGGACAGTTTCCTAGAACAATACGTCATGGAACCAACCAGGGAACAGGCTATTTTAGATCTTGTATTGTGTAATGAGACAGGGTTAATTAGCAACTTCATAGTAAAGGATCCTCTGGGGCAGAGTGATCATAATATGATAGAATTTCATGTTAATTTTGAGAGCGACTTGCCTAAGTCCGAAACTAGAGTCTTAAACTTAAATAAAGCCAATTACATAGGTATGAGGGGCAAGTTGGCTAAAGTAGATTGGAAAAATAGATTAAAAAGTATGGCGGTAGATAAGCAGTGGCTAGCATTTAAAGAAATATTTCATAATTCTCAACAAAAATACATTCCATTGAGAAACAAAAACTCCACGGGAAAAGTGATCCAACCGTGGCTAACTAAAGAAGTTAAGGATAGCATTAGATTGAAAGAAGAAGCTTATAATGTTGCAAAGAATAGGTAAGCCTGAGGATTGGGAGGGTTTCAGAAACGAGCAACGGTTGACCAAAAAATTGATAAAAAGGGAAAAAATAGAATATGAGAGAAAACTAGCAAGAAATATAAAAGCAGATTGTAAGAGTTTCTACAAGTATGTAAAAAGGAAAAGAGTAGCAAAAGTAAATGTTGGTCCCTTAGAGGCTGAGACAGGAGAAATTATTATGGGGAATAAGGAAATGGCTGAAACGTTAAACAAATATTTTGTATCTGACTTCACAGTAGAAGACACAAAAAGCACACCAAAAATGGTGGGGAACCAAGGGTCTAATGAGGGTGAGGAACTTAATGTAATTAATGTAAGTAGAGAAAAAGTACTAGAGAAACTAATGGGACTAAAAGCTGACAAATCCCCTGGACCTGACAGCCTACATCCTAGGGTTCTAAAAGAGGTGGCTGAAGAGATAGTGGATGCATTGGTTTTGATCTTCCAAAATTCCCTACATTCTGGAATGGTCCCAGTGGATTGGAAGGTCGCAAATGTAACACCGCTATTCAAGAAAGGAGGGAGAGAAAAAACAGGGAACTACAGGCCAGTTAGCCTGACACCAGTCGTCAGGAAAATGCTGGAATCCATTGTTAAGGAAGTGGTATCAAGTCACTTCGAAAATCGTAACATGATTAGGCAGAGTCAACATGGTTTTATGAAAGGGAAATCGTGTTTGACAAATTTATTAGAGTTTTTGAGGATGTAAGTAGCAGGGTAGATAAAGGGGAACCAGTGGATATAGTATATTTGGATTTCCAAAAGGCATTCGATAAGGTGCCACATAAAAGGTTATTACACAAGATTAGGGCTCATGGGGTTGGGGGTAATATAGTAGCATGGGTAGAGGATTGGTTAACGGACAGAAAACAGAAAGTAGGGATAAACGGATCTTTTTCAGGTTGGCAGGCTGTAACTAGTGGGGTGCCGCAAGGATCAGTGTTGGGGCCTCAGCTATTTACAATCTATATTAATGACCTAGATGAAGGGACCGAGTGTAATGTATCCAAGTTTGCTGATGATACAAAGCTAGGTGGGACAGTAAGCTGTGAGGAGAGCACAAAGAGTCTGCAAAGGGATATAGATAGACTAAATGAGTGGGCAGTAAGGTGGCAGATGGACTATAATGTAGGGAAATGTGAGGTTATTCACTTTGGTAGGAAGAATAGAAAAACAATATTTTTTAAATGGTGAGAAACTTTCAAATGTTGGTGTTCAGAGAGATTTGGGTGTCCTCATGCAAGAAACACAGAAAGCTAGCATTCAGGTACAGCAAGTAATAAGGAAGGCAAATGGCATGTTGGCCTTTAATGCAAGGGGGTTGGAGTATTAGAGTAAGGAAGTCTTACTACAATTGTACAGGGCCTTTGTGAGACCACACTTGGAGTACTGTGCACAGTTTTGGTCTCCTTATCTAAGGAAGCCATGATGCGGAGATGCCGGTGTTGGACTGGGGTGGACAAAAGTGAGAAGTCGCACAACACCAGGTTATAGTCCAACAGCTTTATTTGAAATCACAAGCTTTCGGAGCGCTGCTCCTTCGTCAGGTGAAGTAAAGAAATACATATGGGCACAGCATAAATAGTCAGAGAACAATGCTAGACGACTACAGTTAATCTTTCTAACTGCCCTTTATCACACCTCGGCAGAGAGACAATCACAGCAATCAAAGGTGTGGATGGTATCCAACCAGGTCAGTCAGGAAGACATTACATCAAAGACGATAGCAAAATACAACAAAGGTGGGGTCACAATGGGTCAAATGTGGCAGCTGCTGGAGTCTGTGTGGAAAACAAAAAGATTTTTTACTTTTTTTGCTGGAAATCACAGCAGGTCCGGCCGCATCTGTGTAGAGAGAACAAGCCAGCGACGACTCGAGTCTGGATGACTCTACGTCAGGTGGGGTTACATGTAGCGTGACATGAACCCAAGATCCCGGTTAAGGCCGTCCTCATGGGTGCGGAACTTGGCTATCAGTTTCTGCTCGATGATTTTGCGTTGTCGTGTGTCTCGAAGGCCGCCTTGGAGAACGCTTACCCGAAGATCGGAGGCTGAATGTCCTTGACTGCTGAAGTGTTCCCCGACTGGGAGGGAACACTCCTGCCTGGCGATTGTTGCGTGGTGTCCGTTCATACGTTGTCGCAGTGTCTGCATGGTCTCGCCGATGTACCAATCTGCCGGGGCATCCTTTCCTGCAACATATGAGGTAGACAACGTATGAGGCTTGTTCTCTCTACACAGATGCGGCCTGCTGTAATTTCCAGCAAAAAAAGTAAAAAATCTTTTTGTTTTCCATACAGACTCCAGCAGCTGCCACATTTGACCCATTGTGACCCCACCTTTGTTGTATTTTGCTATCGTCTTTGATGTAATGTTTTCCTGACTGACCTGGTTGGACACCATCCACACCTTTGATTGCCGTGATTGTCTCTCTGCCGAGGTGTGATAAAGGGCAGTTAGAAAGATTAACTGTAGTCGTCTGGCATTGTTCTCTGACTATTTATGCTGTGCCCATATGTATTTCTTCACTTCACCTGACGAAGGAGCAGCGCTCTGAAAGCTTGTGATTTCAAATAAAGCTGTTGGACTATAACCTGGTGTTGTGCGACTTCTCACTTTTATCTAAGGAAGGATATACTTGCCTTGGAGGCGGTGCAACGAAGGTTCACTAGATTGATACCTGGGATGGAGTGTCTAGAACTAGGGGGCATAGTCTCAGGATAAGGGTTAGGCCATTTAAGACTGAGATGAGGAGGAATTTCTTCACTCAGAGGGTTGTGAATCTTTGGAATTCTCTGCCCCAGAGGGCTGTGCATGCTGAGTCTTTGAGTATAGTCAAGGTTGAGACAGATAGATTTTTGGACTCTAGGGGAATCAAGGGATATGGAGATTGGGTGGGAAAGTGGAGTTGAGGTCGATGATCAGCCATGATCTTATTGAATGGCGGAGCAGGCTCGAGTGGCCGGATGGCCTACTCCTGCTCTTATTTCTTATGTTCTTATGCCGAGGTGGTGCAGGCCGAAGCTGGGCCTACTAGGTCCAGAGCTCTCGATGTTGTCCCTGCAAGGCCATCTGCAAACTCCCCCACTGTAAGTCAGCAGCCTTCCACCAGCCATGCTGCAGCCACTGGCGTAGCACTGCGTAGGAGCACTACGACAGGCAAAGGCACATGGAACACAGGCACTAAGGGAATGCACCAGGGTTATTAGTTGACTTTTGAATGAAATATTGTAATAGTTTGATTCATAAAATTGGTTTAGGATGTTTGTTTTGTATTGGCTTTTATTGTAGTATTGTGGCCAAGACGACGCTGTGATGGTCAGTAACAGAGGGAAGGTAAGGTATGGACTATTGGTGAATGTGGAATTGGGGTTGCATTCATTGGTACCGAAGTTGGATGATTCGATCACGGACAGCCCAGGCAGAAAGGGGCTGTCTGGGTTGCCTCCTCCCTTCCGCTTTTTCCTCTTCCTGCTCTTCTGCTTCCTCCTCTTCCGCTTCCTCCTCATCCTACTTCTCCTCAGCTGGTCGCCGTATGCCTGGTGGCAAGGGCTGGGCCCTCATGATGACGAGGTTGTGGAGCATGCAGCAGATCATGATGAATCTTGAGACGTGCGCTGGTGAGTACTGCAGGGCTCTTCCCGAGTGGTCCAGGCAGCGGAAGCGTTGTTTAAGGACGCCAATAATCTGCTCAATCAGATTCCGTGTGGCAGCACGGCTCTCATTATGCATGCTGCCCACATGTGCGTGGGTTGCGCAGAGGAGTCATGAGCCAGGTAGTCAGCCCAGTAGCAACCCTCTGGTTTGCCGTAGTGGCTCAAATGCTGATGGTACAGCGGACTGCTTCAGAATGTAGGCATCATGACTGCTGCCAGAATACCGAGCATTGACTTGTATGATGTGCTGAGTATGGTCGCACACCAGCTGGACTTTGAGGGAATGGAATCCCTTCCGGTAGCGGTACATCTCCGAATTGAGATGCAGCGCCTGCAAAGCAACGTTTGTACAGTCAATGGTACCCTGCACCATGGGAAGCCTACTATCCTCGTGAAGCCGCGTGCTCGCTCCGCCTGCTTCTCTCTGGCAAGAGAGAATGAAATGTATTCACCACTTTTTGCATATAAAGCCTCACTCACCTCCCTTATACAGCAGTGGACAGCAAACTGGGAGATGTTACAGATGTCGCCTGATCCAGCCTGGAAGGAGCCCGAAGCGAAGAAGTTCAAGGCTATGGTCATCTTTACAGCCACTGGCAATGTCGTCCTCGCCCTGGACTGAAGCTGCAGGTCTGCCTGCAGCAGGTGGCAGATTCCTGTGAGCACCTCTTTAGTAAAACGGAGACGTCACATGCACTGTTCGTCGCTGAGGTTGAGGTAGGAGAATTGCTCCCTGAAGACCCTGGGTGGATCTGGCCTCCTGCTGAGAGCCCTTCTCCCCTCCTCCTCTCCTGCCTCTTCTAGCAGCTTGTCCTGCTCTGTGTCACCTCTACTCATTCTCCCTGTCATGGTGCAGGTCAAGGGGGATACAAACTACTGCACCCATTTCTGGGAGCAACTGGTCTGAGCAGACCCCTTGCAAGTCAATACCCAGTCCTTGATCACATGCCACACCACTCCTTGTAGACTTCAGGCAACTTTAAAGAAGTCTAGAAATCACCAAACATTTCTACAAACTCAGCAGCAGCTAGTAGAAATCAATCAGCAACTAACCTGTAAGTAGGTGATGTTCCCTTTAAATAGCTGGTGGGGGGGGGTCCTTCCTGCTGCTGAACGCGTGTTCACCTGTGCAAGGTTAAGAGAGGGTGTTAGCTCCAACGTTGAGGTCGAAAATGGTAGCGGGCGTACTCTGCATACTTACGGCGCACGCTCCCAGCCGCCAACGCCCTCACCAAAATGGCATCTGACGCGGCCCACACCAGAAGTGTGTGTGCGTTGCTCGGACTCCATTTTTGAACCACAACGGCACCCGTAGTGCCAAAACAATAGGTGCTATGCGACCAAATTTTTCGCCCTATCTACTTATGTTATATATATATGTATGTTTAGTATCCCTTTACTCCTATTATTTATGTATACCAGATGTTTATTTAATAATCTGGAGCCCTTTAATATGTTGGTATCCTCTAACTAGTTAATTTTAATTTTATCCCCTTGGATTTAATTAATTACTATGATTATTTATATATTTACTGTTGCCTCTTGGTTTAAATTACTTTTTTTTAAATTAATTTATGGGATGTGGGTTTCACTGACAAGGCCAGCATTTATTGCCCATCCCTAATTGCCCTTGAGAAGGTACAACTGAGTGGCTTGCTAGGCCATTGCAGAGTCAACCAGACCAGGTAAGGACAGCAGATTTTCTTCCCTAAAGGATATTAGTGAACCAGATGGGTTTTTACAACAATCCGACAGTTTCATGGTTACCATTACTGATTCTAGCTTTTTATTCCAGATTTATTTAATTAACTGAATTTAAATTCCCCAGCTGCCATGGTGGGATTTGAATTTATATCTATTGGATTACTAGCCCAGTAACATTACCACTATGCTACCGATCCCCTCATCACCTCCTTCCCCCTCTGCACCGAATTCCCACTCTCACCACAGTCCCATCACCACTCTGTTTAGCAGATTCACCCAACTCTGTCTTCACCAAGCTCTGTGCTCACAGCTCAGAGTTAATCAAATAAACCTGAAAACAGGACCCTGTGGATTCTTCTTACAGAACTTAACATGAAATATTTCTGATGAAAGGTCATCGACCTGAAGTATTAACTCTGTTTCTCTCACCACAGATGCTGCCTGACCTACTGAGTATTTTCAGCATTTTCTGTTTTTATTTCAGATTTCCAGCATTTGCAGTATTTTGCTGTTGTTTTGACGAAATACTTCTCAGCAGGAATAAAGTAAACTTGTTTCTCAGAAAAACTAGAATATAATCTTTATGAATTATGCAAGCATGAAGCAGAACTTAATTCATCACCGTCTGCCGCAGCAAGACAAAGCAAATTGAGTTGTAGTTGACATTTCTGTAAACATTTATATCTAAGATTCCAGTTTTACTTGCAAGTAGTTTCTTTAGGTAATTCTCAGCAGCTCAGTTTGATGGGATTACATGACAAATATACTATTTACAAAACAATCCAACAAGGTAACAAGGTACAGTCTGGCAACTTTAATTGATGGGTCAACATGAATAGTTAACAGGAAGCCTTCTTGTGGTATACCAACCCGTAACAATTTTGCAATCAAACAGTAGCATGTCAAAATACTTTGTTCCCTTCAAAGAGGTACTATAGCAGTAAACCAGACATCTTGTCTATGTACAAACGTGCTGACTTTTAAGTAATATTCAACCTCCATTTTGAGTGGCGTTTAAAACGAAATGAAAACAAGAGCAACAATAGGGAAAATAATCTAAAAATTCACTTACAAAGACAGCTCAACAGGATATGCATCTGTGCCAATCAGTGGGAAATGAAGTTTAATATACACAAATGCATAGTACTGCATATTGGCAACAAAAATAAGAGGCATATGTACTCTATGGGTGGGCTGGAACTTGCCATGGGGTGGGGGTTGAAAAAGACCTGGGGCATTGGATGACAATGTATTCACCATATTAAAACAGTATGAAGCAGCAGTACACTGAACAGAATGCTGGGTTATTGCCAAATGAGTTGCGTTTATGGCCCTAGAAGTTATGCTGCAGCTTCACCTAGAGTGCCCCATACAGTGTACATCTGTGACATAAGGAGGCAAACAGGCTTTAGAGGCATTGCAGAAGAGAGCAGCAAGGGTGCTCCCAGTATTAGAGATAAATTATTATGAATGACTTGATATAAATAAATAGTATACAGACAATTTTAAGTATATGGGTAATTTCACAGATACATGATTTAACACTAAAAGTTAATTGTGCAACCCATGTTCCTGTCCAGCAAGGCCCCGTGCCATGTCTCCCACTCTACATCAGGTCACCTCTATTATTTTCAATGTTTGAGGAAAAATAGATCTCTTTTGTGTATTGTTTACTAGTTTAACTGTTACATTTAATAAATTTATTCCATTGTTTATAGCCTAAGCCAGTTTGATAGTGCTTTCTGAAGTCTAGGAGACCACGAAATGGCTCATGACATGTCCCGTAAGCTAAATACAAGGGTTTCTGTTCAACCCCTGGGCTTGTTATATTACAAGATATTGGATGTATAAAGGTATAATCTGGTTTATAGGGAGCAGGAGCTCACTTACAGAAGTGGTCTTTAACACTGCGCACAAGAGAAATATCTGAGTAAGAGACCCAAAAACATAACACAGAAAATCTGAAAAAAGCATAAAACTTCTCAAGCTGAAGGTTATACACGTGGGTCCCAGCATAAGAGCACCTCGGTCTACACCATGTTCCTGAGCCAATGGTTCACATAAGAAAAGCTTTATTTTTCAGCACATGAGCTGAAAGTCAAGTTTAGGCTCGCTGTTTTAGTGTGTTACAATATGTGAGGACGGCACCATTGCTTTACTGCACACCCAATGGAAAATAGTTAATATAGTACAGTAATTCAAAATACAGGTTACCTGGGTTAGAACAGAAAGGCAGCTGCCAGTTTAATGTGACTTTTATGATATGCACCTCAGGACTAAATGCTTTGGCAGGGCAGCTAAACAAAACATTCAGAATCACACGTTGGCCACTGAACAACTGTACGGAGCTCTCAAGATGCCAGTTGGTCAGCCCTGAGCTCAAGCTCTTCAGTCTTGAAAAGAAACATCTCAGAGGAGACTAGGTAATCTCAGACAAGATTGGCGTTGTGAAAGAAAAGTTTAGGTCAGGGAATATTTCTTTACAAGGCGGGTGATCAAGACTGGAACGGGTTGCCATGAAGTGTTTGAGGCCAAGAAAATGGACTCATTTAGAAAACAGCTAGAGGTTGTGAGGATTAGTATTCTGGAGGGATGAACACAAATAGCCCTTATTCACCCAGAGCAATCTTGCGTTTAGGTATTTAGCAAATTGTCTTGTAAAATACCAATTTCCCTTCTTTTGGAGACCAAGAAATGGATACAGGAGGTGCGCTGTTTCCCGACATGTGCTCTGGGCATGTTCTGGCACTGCCCAAACAAAAAAGCAACCCTTTTATTTTTGACTCAGATGTAGTAAATATCCTTGTTATGTACCAGCGGAACTCTTGTCTCAGACACGGCCTCGGGCATCAGCTGGCATGAACATACCCGGCGGTGTAAAGTTTTACTCTGCGGGGTCTCCACCCACCACCCTGACCCTCTGTTTGGCAATGAGCTGGGGCTCACTTCCAGCAATCCTGCTGCCAGGTTCTCTGGTGTTGCAGCAGCTGGCCAGTGTAGGTTGCCAGTTCCTTGCTTCAAGCTTAGTGATCCTGCTGGCTGTGTTCAGTTTGTGGTGTTAGTGAAACTGATAAAATGGACCCTGAGAGGGGCTGAGGTACCAGCAGGTTACAGGTGGCCACGGACAGCACATCACTTCAACAGTCTGCACCAGACTATCTTCTGATCCGACTGGAAAACTACTGCGGGTTTTTTGGGAGTGCTGAGCGGGAGCGATTACACAGAGCACAACACTCAAAGCACATTGCACGGAGCGGCCCCACCCGACCCCCGCCTCGCCTCGCCCCCGGCCCCGGCCGGACAACACCAACCGCCGTCTGGTTCAAATCACACACACGTGACGGAATCAACCAATGGGCGCGCCGGGAGCTCAGGCAGCTTTCCCGCCTTCGGCTGCGGCGGGGACCGACGACATTTTGTTGGTGAAATCCGGATGAGGTGAGGGGACAGGAAAAAAGGAGTGAGAGGGAGGGGAGGTGAGAGAGAGGGGGGGGGGGG